>OV725079.1:61742155-62342155 GCA_928085145.1 Nezara viridula | reverse complement strand
TGATAGACATTAGTAAATCCTCAACTTTTCATGTGAAATCGTATTTAAAAAAATATAAGCGAAATAAGTGAACAGTTAAACTAACAGAAACTAAGAATGGAAAAGCCATACCTAATTAGTTTTGTAATAATTGAGATTCCGGCTTAACAGTTTCTATCTTTAACTAACAATCATTGCTCCTTTTGATTATTATCAAATTCGTTCATAGTATAAATTTATCAATTTTTTATTACAATGTGAAATGGTTAATTATTTTAAATAATCAAAATTCTGTGCCCCAGAGTTAAAGGACACCATATCCATTTTTTAATTAAATAATTTAGTTGACTTAGAAACAAATTTGAATAGCTTGAAGTTGTGGAAAATTGGCTCCCTTGAACAAATACAAAAATGTACACGCTGTTCTTAACCTCCGGGGTACAGAATTAAAGGTACAGTAGAAGAAGAGATTTTCTTCATTTAAGTTCTGTTAAACTATTTCAATGAAAATAATGCCTACCTGATAATAATGCCCACTTGATGTAACGAGTTTAATCAAAATCGTTTTAGCTATATTCGGTTAGTCGATTTTGGCTAAAAAGTTGCTTCAACATGCCAGATACCAACCTTCAATATTATCTAGTATTCAAATGTAATTTTCTTACATATGTGCCACCAAATATAATTATAATTATTAATTTTTTCCCTCTCTATACTTCTAAGTTATTTCTGAAATGTATCTATGCAAATGAAGTTATTTCTTTACTTATATTTTACTTCTGCCAATTTTGTGTTTATTCACATTGTACTCTTATCTATAATCTCTTAATAGTGTATTAAGAGTACTCTTAGATAAGAGTACATTGTACTCTTATCTATAATCTCTTAATAGTATTATTTCATATGTATATATTTCATAGATATAGTATTTTTCCATTTTATCCATCCATATCTTCAACATTTTAGATTCTGTAATTTTCTAGGTTTTTCCCCATTACCCAAACAAGTCAGCTTCCCCTATACCTGCCCTTACCCCTGGTTTTCCAGTTTTAAGTGAAACTCCTAGCTGAACACACCTGTAAGTCTCTAATTTTATTCTTCCATTTTATTTACTTATTTATTTAATTTTTGGTTTTCTTTTCTTTCTCCGCATTCCTTTATGTCTATTATTTCATATTATGTCCTATTCCCTTTTCTTTCAATCTCTTCTGTAGACCTGTAGAAGTATATTTACATTTGCATATATTATATATTACACTGCAACAATTGTTAGCATCTATTTACTTCAGTTTAGGATCTTGTTACTTAGCTTACTCTGTTCATATTTTAATGTAATTACTGTTTATAATTTCAATAAGCTTATTCACGTTGTTTATAAATTTTGTCTAAATATTATGTAGCTGCCACAATTCTTTATCCTTTTGTATCTTGTCCGTTCTAGACCTGAAGAAGACATGCAAAGTCGTGTCTAAACGTCGGCTTTTAATAAAATAGTTTTACAACTATTTAGCCTATTTATGACCGCCACCCCGGAACATCTCCTTCCTTTGTTTTATATATACTTTGGGAGATTCTGGGAGCCAATATTAACTCTTCAATAACCTGTAAAAAAAAAAAAAAAGGATATAGGAAGGAAAAAAGGATAAAGGAATATAAGGAAAAAAGGATAAAGGAATAGCTAGGAAGAAAAAGAGGAAAGATCTATGTACACAGATTGAGATACAGTGTCATGTTATTGTGACATACCAGCAGTAGTGTATAATTAAGCTTTCGTGCATAAATTACACCCATATTGCCTTGTCATGGTATCCATATTGCCTTGGGAGGGTGAAAATAAATAAATATAGGATAAGTGAAATTAAAATATACGCATCTTACGAGCATTGACAAAGTGTCTAAGGGTTATTGACGTTAAAATTTGTTATAAACATTGAAATATTGATCATTTCACTAAAATTATACGATGCTATGCTAAATATTCCACACCACAGCCGATGTTAACTAGGGGTGGGAGGAATAGGAGCGGTGACCAATGGGAGGATGGTAACCTTTCGCTGAGGATGCCCCCAGGACAAAGGGCGCAATTAAAATGTTAAACAGAGCGGTCCCGAGGAGGGGTGGAATATGGGCGGATGGTTTGCATATTTCCCACCTCCCTCCTCCCTCCTCACTCCCTCCGGCCTAATTACCCTCTCCGGGGAGGGGGTTGTTAGCCCTCTGTCCAAGGAAGGTTTTCCATCTCACCACTTTAATTCAATTCCTCTCTCCCTCCCTCCGTTGGGAAATGGTACCGGAGAGGAGATGTTGATTTTCACCTGGGCTCGGGTAGAGATGGAGTCTATCCTTCCATCTTTGATGGAAAATTCCTTTAAAATTTCTTCTATTAAAAAATTTAAGATCGACTCTAAGTAGATCTGTTAGCCACATAAAATTCCCAACTCTCTTTCGATAAAGACGTGTGAACTGGTTGTATTCGAGTGCGAAGAAAACTATTAATTGTTAATTAATGAACTGAAGCCAAGTTGGAAAATAAAACATACTTTATGCGAGAATCTTTATTTATTATTTGTCAAATATACTTTTTTTGTCGGTACGCCAATATCTCATTTAATTCTTCATCAAAGCCAATGGTTGAGCCATCATTCCAAAAATTATCTTCTCGTATAGGTGGAATAAGTACATCGCCTTGAAATTTCAGGAAAAATGTAATGAAGAAAAAGAAACTTATTTGCGCATAACCCATAAAATATTCATGATGGTCAAACCCATTATTATCCGATGTATCCCTAAATTGCCTACAAAATGGAAAACAAAAAATCGCAATTGGACCATTATAAGCAAAGATACATCATATTGTGATTCGTACACATACTTTGGTTTATTACTTTCAATTACCTATATATACGGGAATGTATTACGATAGTGAAATTTTTCGAATCCGATGTTTTAACAGAAATATACGTTTTGAGGTTTCCTGAGTCCGAATAACCAAGTCTCACAAAATGGTCTGTGAACAGCCTAGCTCTAAATCGAAAAGTCGTTCGAAGCTGAAATTGCGTATTTATAAACCTGTAAGTTTTTATAAACATGGGATGTTACAGAAACATTTCAGTTAAAATTGGCAAACTGAATGTGTTACTTTATACTATTGATTTAACACATTTTTATTATTTTCTCAAAATCTGCTCTGACGATTTTGATTAAATTCAGTATATCAGTTTATTATTATGTAATTTTTAATATAATTTAGGTTTTATTCTCATTGGTGTTCTGTACCAGGCTTAAATAGCTAAGTTTTAATATTAGCTTCCTCAAAATTAATTTTGAAATAGAAATAGAAATAGAAAATCATCTTTATTCTGAGACTAGGTCCCTTAAGAATAACAACATTGTTCATATAAATTCACGATAAATCTGGTCAAAAGACCTATTACAATAAAGAATAACTAAAATACAAGTAATAAAGTTAGTATATACATAGCTCATAGGATTTATTATCGAAAACAGATGTGTAATAAGAGATTTAGTGGGACAGGATTGGATGGAGTATTTTAATTATTTTGTGAACAATATAGGAGGGTTAGTGAGTTCTAATAATCTGGTACAGAAAGGTAGCTAGGAAGTACTTATGGCGATAGCATGAATAGAGCCACTTCAACTCAGTGTAATACTGGGTAATATATATATCTCTTGAGATTCCGAAAACAAGACATAATGCGCAATTCATTAGTTTGGCCTCGAAATCTTCCGAGAGTCCACCGTCCACCATACAGCCACAGTCGAAGTGGAGAAAACAAGCGAGGAAACTAGGAGTTGACGGAACTTATGTGGAAGGATATAACGTAGACGATTGAACTGTTTTAGAGTGGAGATAGATGGTGCGCCGGGAAATTTGGGAGATGTGTGGTTTCCAGAATAGGGTGAGATCAAAAGTAACACCAAGGTTTTTAATGGTAGTATGGAATAAGACAGGTGAGTTGTTCAGGAAAAGATTGGGAATACCGGGAAGGATTTGAGGAGTGGGGGAGATCCAACCAAGATGGTTTTCGTTTTCTTAGCGTTCAGAGTGGGCCTGTTGAGGTTTGCCCATTCACTTATTCTATTAATATCTTCTTGGATTTTTAGAATGGCATCTGAGGAATCGGTCGGATTGAAGGAGAGGTAAATCTGAACGTCGTCGGCATACAGGTGGTATTGACAGTGCAGGATAGAGGATGGGAGGTCATTTATATAGATGGAAAATAGATGTCTTTCCAGGAGAGAGTTTGGTCTATGAAAATGCCTACGTTTTTTACGGAGGAGGCAAATGTCATGGGATGGTGATTTAGGTACAGGATAGGAATGTTAGTATTGGATCTGAGAAGGTTTTTTAAAATTTAATTTAATAATAAATTTATTTGAAATAATTAACCATTTCACATTAATCTTTGATATAAAAAATATTAAAATATAAAACATGAAAGAATTTGATAATTAAATTAAGGAGAAATAAGAGATCGTAACGCATAATAGTTGAAACCCAACTATTGAACCAAGGGAATACGAACGCGCTCGAGCTCATACAAGCTCCCATGAAAGATTAGAACAGGATTCCATACGTAACATGAGCTTAATATAATACGGATTCCAACAACATTACGTATTATATATATATAAGCGGTTTTCATAAATGCTCTTGTTGATATTATTTAATATTTAATTGTATAGATTACAGCGATATAAAACTGAAAATGTGTATATATTAAACAAATAAAAATAACTACTATGGAATATAAATAAATATAGCGTCTATAATTTTCATTTTCACTTGCCCTTTGTCTGAAAATACATATTTCTGCTAAGAAGAGGGTGGCAAGAGAAAGTCGCGTGATGCGCGCCCCAGATTTTTTTTCAAACAAGGAAACATCTCAATTAACTGCATTCATCAATCAATCATTATCTTATTTTAGGGTTATCTAGAATTCTGGTAAGAAATTATCTTCAGTAAAGGTACATTATCTTGTCTGAAGTAGAAGACACCATCGAGAGAGACAGTTCATGCATGGGCTATGACCTTGGCCCCACCCTTCGGGAACTGGTCTTTGACAAGTTGCTGGGACTGCTTGAAGAAGAATGCTTTCCCGCCAAGGCATTTGTGGATTACCTAGCAGTTTTGATGACCTCGAACAGTAGAGCCAAATAGACAAAGAAGGGTAATTGAGAATGGAAGCTACTAAGATACGGGAGGAGTAATTTTGATAGGTGGGCTGTCACTATCACGGTCTCATTAAGAGGCATAGATCCTACGAGGAGAAACCCTTGATTTCCTGTTACAGGAAGACTTGTCAGACATCGATGGCGAGGTAAGTCTTGGCGATTTGTAATGGCTTTTACTGGAGGATCTCCATGTGAGAATCAATGAATGGTCTCGCAGATGCTAAGAGAGAACAACCTTGATGAATGGAACTGGCAGCGGTGGACTTTTGGGTAGGAGTGCCGCCGAACAGATGTATAATTGGAGAAAAACATGGCCAAACTTGAGAAAGAAGAGCAAGCTGTGAACCCAGCAGTAGTAGATGGTAGGATCCTAGTCATCATAGATTATACAACCAGGCAACGAATTGTTAATTGATAGCCGATCGCTACTGATCTCGTGAGATGGAGAAAATTCAGGTTCAATAATCTACCGAGTGATTGATTGTGACGGTTAAAACCTGGCTAAGTACTAAAAAAACGGAATGTAATTATATCTAATATGGAATTCAGATAATGCTGTTGTAAATTTTAAAAAAATCAGAAGTAGCTTCGGGTATAAAAGAAACTATTATTTGTTGTGTGGGAATAGGCTACGCTCAATTGTCATTTAATCATTTTTTAAGAACTTGAACTTACAAATTGAAGTGCCTATGAAACACTTTGTACAAGCGTGTCAATTAAACTAAAAGAAAAAGAATTTTTTTTTTCCAGCAATGAGAAAAGAAATTAAAAACCAACGATAATATGAAGGAAAAAATTGCATGTGGCGTTACAGAGAAATTAGAAAGCAATGTATAAATTCTATTCAAACAATTTAAACGAATTCTAATATACATGAGCTTTTCCAGGTTTTATATTTAAATAGATTTTTGGTAGCAATTAAAAGGTGTAGGTTATTTGTTGTGAAGTTCATTTAAATTCTCACACTAATATGCTCCTCATTAGCTTGATTCAAGATATAATTTATTCCATTTGTGCATCTTCAGAACATAGGTGTACTGGGACGGTCTCACTACATGACAACCCCTGCGCTATGATATGCCTTACAGTTATAAAAATTATTTACTGTAATGTGAATACTGTATAAACTAAAAGTTGGTTTATTAATTACAAATAATATGTTGATTTCGATCCGAACATTTGAAAAAAATTAATAGCAGCATTGGTAAATCTTTTGTGCGTTATGTAATAATGATTTATTTTTTATAAAACTAATTTTTTTTTTTTTTTTTTGGTTTATTGATAAATATTACAATCTGTCTCAATAAAGGACATTTATAATAGAGTTCTGAGAGCACATTCACACCATATTTACAAATAAAAAAAAATAAATAAATAAAAAAAATAAGCTAACTTCAAATAATGTAAAGCTACAAAAGAACAAAATAAAATATCATATAATACTAATTAAATTTGATATCTTTAACTTTGTGTATATCCCATATTCCAAAGAAGATCATGATTATTTTTTCCCGTAGTCGAGTTGTGAATAATTTTGGAATGTTATATTCATCAATAAAACCAATTTCTGTTGCAGTACCTTCTGAGTCAGTCAATCCTGGCCTCATTTCGGTACTTAAAGTTATAAATATGATTTACAAGTCGACTATAATTCGTCACCACCACGTTTAAATAAAGAGTATGAATATAGCTATTTTACTTTTCACCCAATAATTCCACGTTCTTACTTTTAATTTTCCATCATGAATATTTTTTCATCTTATGGATTTTTATTAGATTTGTGTTTATAAGATTTTATTTTGGATAGTTCCTTGTGGTATATTAAGTAATGCATTCCAAAAATATTATTTTTTATGCTCATTAAACGTGGTGATAACAAGGCACACGAGAAAATCAGATCCTTCACATTAATCTATAAATTTACAATAAAAACTAGACAAAATGGATTCATAAAAATCCTAACAACGCATAAATCAATTCCTTCAACTTTACAAGAGTTTAAAAGAAACTACTAAAAGTTTTGCTCATGTCTTCCATCTTATAAGTTATGCCCTATTTGAAACAAAAAAGTCATGAAAATATAACTTTGACATTTTTGTGGTCCATTGGTTGTGAAGAAAGAAAGTTATTCAGTTAGGCATCAAAGACTGCGTAGTGAGTGTCATTTATATGACGTTCTGAAATCGGTATATAGAAATCAAAAGTTAAACATAGATCAACAATCACACAATACGATAAAAAATGCAGTCAAAAAATGGACTCATTTATGATGAACGGTTTACAAGGTGTCCATAATTAAAAAAAGTGTAAGACGCCAAATTTCCGGCTGAGACTAAACTATTAAACTTTATACTATACGTATTTTATAAGTTATCACTCAGAAAGAAACCTGGAGGATTTATTTACATACTGAATCTAATATAGACTTTTGTGTTTGACAAATACGTGCTAAAATCATTCAAATTCGGAAAAATACTAAAAATTAAATCACAATTTGGGAACTTGGTACCAATAGTGAACATTTTTATCGAAACTAAGATTTCAATTAAATCTGGTAATTTTCCAAAGCTGCTCTATATCTTAATATTTCTAAGCCTATAACAAATTTATTTTCTTCTTAGAATAATAAATAGGAACACTGCCATTTCAAACAAAATGAGCATCACGAAATTGTGGAAAAATCAGTTTTTAATATCACTTTGAAAAAAAAAAAGTGACTGTAAATACTGATCAATACTTTAAAAAAAATTAACGAGACCCTTCACACTTTAATTAGTTTTTTAATTACAATTATTAATCAATATGCATCAGTTAGTGAAAGATGTTTAAAGTACGGAAATATGAAAGTTATTATTTAAATTTTATTTATTTGAATATTAATACTTAATAAAAATATATTTCATAAAAATGCTAATTAAATTGCATGAGAAAATTGATTTAAAATGTATTCCAATAATTATTACTCATTATACTTATTTATTATACCATTAATTATACTGTTATTCCTGAATCTATAAATTTATTTGATATCTCACTAAATAACCGTATCATTATATTTTATATTCGTAATTATGGTTATTTATTGAAAAAGTAGGTTCAGTCTTCAGTCTTCAAATCAATCAACACATTTTCAAATCAATTATAGAGAATGGGATTTTTGTATATTACTATATTTAAAAAAAAAAAATATTTCTCAACTCCTTACTGTTATTAAGTATAATATGTATTTCTTTTACTTTTCAGATAAATTTAAAAAATACATATTTTACGGTGATGGATTTTTTTTTTTAGTAAAAACACTTTAACTTAAAATAACACAATATTAACAATTCATTACTTGGAGCTATTGGCTTTTAACTGCCATAAATTGATCTTTGTTCAGCAATAAAAAATTAAGATAATTAATATTGAATTAAAGTTTCTATTTTTAATTACTTCCATTGTAAAAATTTTAAAATACACAATTTCTAGATGAATAAAGTGATAGAAAATCTTAAGTTTATTTCGATAATAAGTTTACATGTTTCAAAAGGGGCGTACCAATCGAAAATGGCGCCCAGAACAAGCATAAAAATTACGCACCTTAGTGTAAGCGCAACAGATACTCTAAAAAACATAGTTCTATTTTACAACGTAAGTAAGCCGTAAATAACTACAATTGCTCTTTCTTGGCCTTTTGCGATGTAAACATATCGATGTTTTCAAAATCAAGTTTTATCCATTTGTTCTTAATTTACCCTGAGGAAAGATAGGTCGCGTAATCTCAATCGGTAAAAAGTAATTTCAAAATCTTTAGCTGTTTACTGTTTTTCCGACCTCATTTTTCAACATTAAGACTATATATGGTTATCATTTTGTAAGGTATGGCTTGTATGTACTTAATTTCATGGAAAAGTTTTACTAGCACTACGACGAATTCCTTCTCGTTCGTTCATTAGAACTCACCAAAAACAAGAATCGTGGGATTATTTTAATGGAGGTTGTATTATTGGTTTAGTTGAATTTTTTAGTTTAATACTTTGCAAATACTTCACTTATCTGTGTCGAACAAATGCGTTACCTAGAACTCCTTCTTGACAAATGTCTTACATGGAATCCTCAAACTAGACTGAATAGACAAGAAACTATAAATAGATTCCGATAACTACAACAATTATAGTCCATGGTACAGACCCCCTTTTATTAAATTATTAGTATCCGCCTAAAACTTCGTGAATAGCTTCATCTCATGGTGACCTACAACTATTTCATTTACGAAAACTCTTGGAACTGATGCGTTTTCAATCTGGAGATCGGCAAAGTTTGTTTATTTAATTAAATACTTAAAACTTGTAAATACTGATTTGTTTTCTACTTAGGATCGTTAGATATTGATCACAAAATCGAGAAAAAAAAATGACCTGCAAAAATATTGTTTTTTGCTCTACATAAGCTCGTTATTTTGACATTTGGGGGGTGTAGGTCACACCTAACCCAATGCTCAAAATATCTTTCGATTGAAGTGGAAAGCAAATGAGTGTTTACAAGTTTTTAGTACCTAATTAAATAAACAAAGTTTCCCGATCTGCAAGATGAAAACGCTCCAATTCCAAGAATTTTCGAAGATAAAATAGTTGTAGGTTACGATGAGATGAAGCTATTTACGAAGTTTCAGGCGGATTTTAATAATTTGATAAAAAGGGATCTATACCACGGACTATTACTCGAAAAAAAACTTCCAATATTCTCAAAAAAAAAAAAAGAAAACTCCTATACACTATTATCATCAGGTCCATTTGGGCATATGGGATTGAGCTTTGAGGCTCCACATAATCATCAAATTCTTCACATAAAGTATCGAATACTTACAATCCGAAATCCTCCGTAAAACCCATTAAACTCCTTATTTATATCTCAAATAATTATCCATAAAGATCTCAACATTATTCCGCTTGTGGAAGTGTTGGCCCAAATTAGATATTTCTCCTTATTTCCAAACTCTTTGGTCATCCAAACCCTCTTGTTCGTAACCGTTTATCAAAAACAATCCCTGACAACCCTTCGAGGTTTCTGAAAAAAATATGGTTAAGGAATCTTCAAAATTAATCTAATCTTAGAAGTGTTCCCATTGTGAGGTTTATTCAAAAGTGTTATACTCTTTTTGCAGGTTTATTAGTTGTATATATGTATACAGTTTATTTTTAAGTCATAATAAGATCCCCGAAGAAAGAGAAGAAGGGAGAAAAGTTCACGCATGCTTAATCAAATTAAAAACTATTGACAGCAATGCGTCTTATAGGAAAGGTTTTTTTTCAAAATAAGAGGGTCATACTATAAAATGACAGAAGTAGATGACATAATCAATGAATCTGAAGCTGATGTATCCCCATATCGTTATCACAGGCGGACACACTGCAAACATCCGATGAAGAACAAACAAAAAAGAAAAGAAAAGCTGAAAATAGTCTAGATAAGTTTAAATTTCGACCACGAAGCTCATCAGTCGTCAACGGGTAAGTCGTCCTGACGGACCGAACCCATCTCCTCCGGTCTGATACCTGTTCACGATTCACTGAAAGGACTCGGTAAAACCATCTACCCCAATAATGTACAACAACATGGACATCATATTTTGTTTTGCAATATAAATGGTTTAAAAAATCTATTTAAATTTACACTAAATGAATGTGATACTATAGTAAACAAAGTTTATACTATTATATGATGGGAGTACACAAAGTGCATTCACAAAATTGTTCATCATAGCCATGTTCTATTAAGTGTTTGTTTTTAGTTTATGTTAAAAGTAATATTTTGTTTGTATATATAAATATTTTTATTTTTTTAAATTGGTAATTGGTTGACTGTCGTGGATAATGAAGAGAAGAATAGTTGGGGTGTTCAATCGAGAAGGAAGGCAAAAATAAATGATAATATTTATTTTTTCCACATACCGACGTTTCGACCTGAAGTTCAGGCCTTCATCAGGACTAAGAAAATAACCAGATAACAAGGTATGAGAAACATAAGTAATGATGGTAAAAAAGATAATAAAAAATAAAATAAAAAAATTAGAAAAATAAAATAGATAAATATAAAGTAAAATGAAATTGTTAGAATAATGACTAAGAACTAAGAGATAAATAATAATAGTTAGTTCTTAGTCATTATTCTAACAATTTCATTTTACTTTATATTTATCTATTTTATTTTTCTAATTTTTTTATTTTATTTTTTATTATCTTTTTTACCATCATTACTTATGTTTCTCATACCTTGTTATCTGGTTATTTTCTTAGCCCTGATGAAGGCCTGAACTTCAGGTCGAAACGTCGGCATATGTAAAAAATAAATATTATCATTTATTTTTGCCTTCCTTCTTGACTGAACATCCCAACTATTCTTCTCTTCATTTTTATTTTTTATTGTTCTATCATAGTAACAGGTTCATTTAACTATTATTATGCAGTAATCGTTTTATGTTTTTAATTTTTATTGTTTTTCATGCTTTGTAAAACCCGTTATAAACGCAAAATTGTAAAGTTTATTTATATTTAAATGATATTTATGTAACTTGTAAAACTATATTATTCTACAATAGCCAAGCTAGGCTCTATTTGTATGGGGAACCCCCAAAAAACAAATAAAAATCTATCTATATATATGTATACAGTTATAAATGTGTGTGATCAATAAAAAAAAGAACACTTCCCGAATTTTGAGCCCTCTTTTCAATGGCGTCAGTTCTCACTTCAAGGAACGAAGGGAGTAACAACACAGCTCTTTAGAATGAGTTGTAATATAAAATTGTATCGCAGAGATAAATGGTCGGCCTTGAATAGCTCTTGAATAAAGGATGAACGGGAGGATAGTCGACGTACCTATACTTACTACACACCTATGATTCCCGCGGGTTAGGGTAACGAGGACAAACCTGGTTATCCGCGGCCAATACTTTACGAAGCGATAATATGTGGCTAGAACAAGGGTGATTTACCTAATAGGCTAGGTAATAGTTTGCCCTGGGACTAGATTAGAGAGAGAGGGCCGCTAACTGGGTAGCTAATGATAGGCTCAGGCCGCCTTAATGTGTGCCGCCTAGCTACCATCGATTTACGACCTGTCTGCTACCGGCCCTTGTCCCGTCTTCGCCCGATCCAAACCATCCCTGTCCGCAGCATTATATCTTCCAGTTCTACTATGAGGAGGGTCATATTTATATTTCGAGTCATCTTTAAGTAATATGGTTCATAAATAGTCATGGTTTTTAGTCTAGATTTGTTTTATTCAGCATGCCGACGTTTTGACCGAAGCATATGGATCATCATTAGGGCTAACAATTAAAATTTATATCAGAAATATAAGATATAGACAGAAGTAAACGTAATATAAAATTAATGGTACCCAAGAGGAAAAATGCGTTGTGCGCATCACAAGCGGATCCAGGATTTAATTTGCGGGAGGGGGCTTCAGCCCGAAAGATTTTCTTTTCATATACATATAACGATAATTAATTAGAAAAAAAAGAAAGAAATTAACTACCTATATGCAATGGTGTTTAAGTGGTTCTTGAAGTCCTATTAAATGTAATTACACTAACAAGAATACTTTAAGAGATATTTTTATCTGTAAAACATGGTTATATTTTACCATTTTTGGAGGGGGGGAGGCTTAAGCCCGAAAGTCCCCTCCCCGTAGATCCGCCTGTGGTGCGTATCATACAAATATCACTTACACTTCTATCTTATAGTCCGTGGTACAGACCCCTTTTTATTAAATTATCAACATACGTCTGAAACTTTGTGAATAGCTTCATCTCGTCGAAACCTGCAACTATTTAATTTACGAAAACTCTATGGGAACTAGGACATCTTAATCTGGAGATCGGCAAAGTTTGTCTATTTAATTAAGTACTAAAAACTCGTAAATATCCATCTGCTTTCCACTTGGATCGTAAGATAATTAGTTAAGATAATTAGATACGTAAGATAATAATAAGAGGATGCAAGGTTTGAAACGAGAGGATTCGGATGGTTCTGCAGTTTGTTATGGAAGGATATGTATCTGGATTGGGCCAAATCGGAAACATGTGGAACATTAAGGTCTTTATGAATGATTTTATTTGTGACAAAGTAAGGAGCGTTGAGGATTTTACGAAGGATTTTGGATTGTAAGGATTGGATACGAGAGGAATTCGATGGTTTGGTGGAGCCCCAAAGCTCAATTCCGTAAGTCCAAATAAGTCTTATTATTGTAATATATATGAGTCGTTTGTAATTGATTGAAAGCTTAGAGCGTTTGTCTAGTAAGTGCTGCAGTAGTCGAAAACGTCGGACGGTTTCTAGTCGTTTCAGTCTGGTATGGAGGTTCCAAGTGAGTCGATGGTCACGAAATCGAGAAAAAAAGTGGCCTACTAAAATACAGGGTCATTTGACCTATATAACCTCGTTGTTTTGACATTTTAGGGGTTTAGGTCACGCCAAGCGGTTAAGGCCAACTTTTTTCCAGAAGTGCTCAAATTATGTTACGATTGAAGTAGAAAGCAAATGGGTGTTAACGATTTTTTAGTACCTAATTAAATAGACAATGTTTGCCCATCTCCAGATTGAAAACGCCCCAATGCCGAGAATTTTCGTAAATAAAATTGTTCTAGGTTACGATGTGACAAAGCTATTTACGAAGTTTCAGACGGATGTTAATAATTTGATAAAATGGGACCTGTACCACGGATATTATAATATGCGTTCTATATTGATTGAACCATTTACATATCTTTAAAATCAATATTTTTTTTAGAAACATGGTATAAAATTACATTTGGAAAAACAGAAATGTCCTCACCCGGCCATAACCTAAATGTAATTGAGTCTTGATAGTTGAAACAATGTTTGATCATTGACCAAACATTTTTTCAGTCATCGCTTTCAACTCATCAAAGAAAGTGACTTATATATCTGTGTTCGATATAAATATATAAGTATACAAATTTTTGGCCTCGATAAATTCTATTATCAATGCATACTATTAAATTATAATATGACATTTATTTTTAGTTTAATCGTAAAAAATGTAATTAAACCGTGAGTAAAGATTACACGCACTTTTTTTTTAAGAAATATTTTTTTTGATATATTTTTTTATTTTTAAATTTTATATAATGTAAGTTTTTGAACAATAAAAGCAAATTTAATTTATACCACTGTAAATAAGTGTTAAACAACTGGTTGCAGGACCTCTTATGTACTCTTATTTTGAGAGTTCTTGGTTTATCACGATTTCAAAAAGATTGTTGTTAGGGACCAAAAATACTTATTACCAGCTCTGATCCTTGCATTTGTTTTTTATCTTAAATTATTATTCTCAGTGATAAGACTGCTTAGATGCATAAATTGTAGTACTCTTTATCACTTATTCAGTGATATTATTTCGAATCTATTTATTCACTTCATTTAAGAAAAATGAATACAATTTATTTATTTTTGTTTTTAAAACTAATTTCCATTCTTAAATAAATTATTTTTTTAATGTATTTTTCTTACATATATAAAAATAATATTTTTTTGCTTATGTTTACACTAAACAATTTCTTTTATTATAAATACATATATTTGTATCTTCCTTTCTTTCATTAAGTTAATGAAAAAGAATGTTTTTATCAATAATTAATTATTGAAGTATTGTTAAAAGTACGATTAAAGCAGGAAATCAACTGTCATAAAAAAAAAAAAAAAGAAGAGAAAATAAACCGTTCCGGACTGTCCATCATATGGTGGATATGAATACGAGGAGGTCACAAAACTTTGTAAATTTTGTTGAGATATATTGTACATATCTAATGTATTTGATCAATTGCAGTTGTTTTAAGTGCGGTTTATTACTACATAAAGTTTGAGTATGAAGTACAATTCTTTAATGATCGAATATGAGTTAGTTTAAAACTAGCCTGTTTAACAAATCGGTAATTTAAACGTACTCCTTTTTAATATAAATTATATAAGTAATATTAAAAATTCATTTTCGAAAACAAATATTATACTTTTTTTTAATTAATGAGTTGAGCTTTCCATGCCCAGTCACTCTCTAGAAACATTCTTGAATTGAATTATTTTTTGTACTGAAAAAAAATAATACATAAATTTTAATACACAGGATGTTTCAGGGTTAAGTGGCCAAACAGCAAAAAATGAATTAAGGACCTCAAAACAAGAAAAAAAAATCCTCTGAAAGTGTGTCCGCAAACGCTTTGTTTAGGAGATATTCACACCTAAAGATTTTGCGTTGTTATGATTTATTTAACATGGGTGATAAATATTCCGAACGCAGTCATTATAAAAATTTGTTATTTGTGCCAACGTTTTAACCCAAACATGTGGGTCATCATCGAGCACTGAAGCCTTTCAAGTACTCAGAAACTTAGTATTTGAAAGCCTTTAGTACTCGAACCACGCCCTGATGATGACCCACATGTTTGGGTTTAAACGTTAGCAAATAAAAAAATTTTTATAATGACTGCGTCCTGAATATTTGTCACCCATGTTAAATGAATCATAACAACGAAAATCTTTAGGTGTGAATATCTCCTAAACAAAGCGTTTGCGGACATACCTTCAGAGAAGTTTTTTTCTTGTTTTGCGGTCCGTAGTTAATTATTTCAGTTTGGCCACAACACCCTGAGATACCCTGTACATCACAATTCATTTATTCTTAAATATGAGAGTTAAAATATTGAATTTTTAAGACAAAGCTGGTTGTTTTTAAAAAAGCTATTTATTCAATTTTTTAATCTTGTTTTCTTAAACGAATATCAAGATGAATGATAAATGATTGTGGTTAGCTTTTTATAACTTTAAAACTTGCATTGAAGGAAATTAGTCGACTGTTCTACATATCACCCATTAAAACAAGTAGTTAATAGAGGATATAATAAACTAAATAGGTATTACAGAATAAAATATAATACACGGAATACACCTTCATTTATCTATTAATAATAAGGTATGTGGTAAATGGTGGGATAAATGCTCACTATATTTTACAAAGTTTACTTTAAATAACTGTAATATTGGATGAGGGTTAAAACTATTCAAAATAAAGATTTTACGTTTCAAATCTGGATGATGCAAAAATCCAATTTTATAAAATTGAGGATTGCAGATTTTACATTCACATCCCGAATATTTATTTTTATTGGTACCGCTTTTCTTGATGTTTTATTGTAAGTTCTTAGTGACATGTCACTTTAATATATTCATTAAATAAAATGTAGAGTTTTGTTAAATTATAAATAATAGAACTGTTGTGGTGTAAGAATTAGCCATTAAACGTTCGAAGAATGAAAACGAAAATCACATGTTTCAAATTTTCAAAAATTAACCAATAATTATAAAAACGGCCCTGAGGACTTTGATTTTTCCATTCGGGGATTGCAGAATATTCAATTCACGTCTAAAGCATGAACCACATATACGAATCCATATATTTTAATAGAATATCTATGTGCAATGTCTATATTATTTCGAGTTGTAAGAATTTGAAATCTTAAAAAATTTGAACGCTATAGTTTTAATATATCATTTTAATTGCTGAGGATTATGCGGACGAAAAAAAATAAATCTGTTATGCTTCGACTATGCTGAATTAAGTAGTTAAGGATAGGAACAATATTATAGAATAGTAAAAAAATGATCTCAAGGCGTAAATAATTATGTTAGGGAACTAGGGTCATATGCTACATTGTTAAAAAAATAGTGAAGAGGTAATTACAGCAAGCAGATATTGTATGACAAAAAACAGTATCATGGTGGGATTACAAGTTAAAGGAAAAAAATAAATCTTTAAAAAAAAAAAAAAATCAAACAATGTTAATTAAGAATCAGTTATTCAGGCAGGATTATTTTAATAGGAATATAACCATAGGGATATTTGTGTATCTTCCTTAAACTTAAGCGTTCTAACAAAAGGGATGTAATGATATTTTAACAAGCGGTCTAATTTATGCGTAAAGAAGTCAATAAATTCCTCTCCGTCCGAGGATTTTCTTTCACATATGCTCTATCGGACAAAAGTAGATCATTCATTCCTTTTCGCTCGATATTATATGATAAGGTGTTACGTTTATCGCACGTTTAACCCATCTATCATCGCAATGCTATTAAAAAGAGTATCTAAATTTTGATTTGAAATTTTCTGTTTTCAGCAAATCGAGAATTTAATGTTAAAAGTTTCCTAAAAGTAAATAAAAAACTTTAAAATAATACAAATATCCTAATTTTTATTTATCAGATATAATATATATTCGATTATACAGGATATTTAATTTTTTATTGTACATAGTTGTTTGATTATTGTTTAGTTATTATTTTACTTTCGTTAATTTTATGTTTTCTGTATATATGGTGTGAATGTGTTCATATATCACTATAATTATTGTCAACGTGACAGATTATTATATTTCTAAATTAAAAAAAAAAAAAGTTGTAACAATATACCAACATACTGGTAATAGGCATAGTAATTGATGCATAGAGTAAGAATATATATATATATATATATATATCAGATTTACATACATCTGGTTTTCAAAAAAATTTAAATCTGGTTTTGGAATCTGATTAGAGATTGTGTATTTCAGTATGCAAATAAAGGATCCAAATACCGATTTTTTTTTCTATTTATCTATGATAATGTTTTATATTAATGATTTAGGAAGACCCATAAGATAACCGAAATTACTTTTTTCAATTTTACGTAAAAAATTCACAGGAAATAGAAAAAAAAGGCTTTTGAAACTTGAACAACGAATTGATTACTTTTGGATGAAATGTGATTCAAAAAGAGGTGTAATAAATAAAGGCAAGTATGGGCCAAAATCGGTAAACATTTCGGGTCTTCTCCAAAAACAATAATTCGATTTGTTTTAATGGGTATCTTTGAACCTTCAGGATCACCTCGAGAAATGTTTTGGATGTTGTGGATTTGATTCTCATCTGGGTCGGTTAATTTTCATTTCTCGATAGCCAAGGGAAATGAATCTTGACATTCCCACAGTGGTAAGTACGCGACGGCAACCTCAATGGTTTGACCTATTGTAAAAAAAAAAAAATTGACACTACATTATTTTTTCACCAAAGTCTACCTTTTATCTAGCTTTGAGCCAAATCGAACGAGCCCTTTCTGAAATATTGGCATATCTAAAAATATACGTTTGCGCGTGCGTAAGCGGAAGTGCTGGATGGAATTTGATAAAATTGATATGGGACCATCTAGGCACCAATCAGCATAATCCCTGAAAATTCCATGAAGATTGGATGAACGGTACTAGGTGATATGCCCGTCACATCGATTTGACTACAGACAGTCAGACAGACACCGAACCAAATTTGATCCTTGATGTCTGAAACGTAAAACGCGAGTGAAAATTTTCGATTCTGAGCAAAAAAAAATTTTTAATCTCTCGCACGAACACAATGCTACCCTACCTTCGGTAGTGAGGAAGCAAAAAAAAATCGGAGTTCAAATGCCTCCGTTTTGCAAAAAAACCAAAGACCATTTGATCCACTTGCCGCACTAGTTCCCTCAACCAGTCCAAGTATCAGTTCCAGTAAGGGTCATCTCCATATGATGTTTTAATAATAATGTTTATTTATTGTCCTATGGATTAACATGTGTGCTGTGTGCTTAGGAACCCAATATAATTGGGCAGAAAGCTTTTATATTTTATATGAAAATAAAGTGTTTCTCTCCTGTTTTCATCATTTAGTTTTCTTTTATTGTCAGGGTACTTTTTCCGAGGTGCCCCTAGCATCCCAATGAATTTTCTTATGAAACAGGATAAATATAGAAATACAATCACCTTATTGAACCGGTTGAAAGAACTTGGCAGAATAATGTAAATAACTATACACACTTTAGTTGTAATTTTATTTTTAGAAAATAATTGAATTTAAATTTGTTTAATTATTCAGTCTTATATAACTGAAATATAAATAACTGCATAAATAATTTTGTCTACTCTAATGACATTTAAGAGACTATCTCCAAGTTGGTTGTTTTTATTTTTTTTAATTTATTATTTTTTTTTTTGTGTGGTTGAAGAGATGAATCAAGCATGACTTCGCCAACGGCTTTACAATAATTAATAACATATTGAAAAAAAAGAAGAGTACAAATATTGTAATGTATAGTTTTTATTTTTATTTTTTTGTTCTCCCCTTCCTTGCCTTTTTAGGCTATCTCGGTGAGGGGGAGGGGGAGATCATGCAGAGTTAAAATATCCACTGGGTACTGGGATTTGAACTCCTAATATTTTTCCGTCTAAATTAATGTTTTATAGTTTCGACCAATCCGTTATAGAATATTTATTTTTAAAAATATTGCAGTGAATCCGAGCTTATTATTATTATTATTATTATATATATATATTCTGTATATCTACGTGATAATATATATATACCTCATATTGCATATATATTTACCTGAAAATATTGACCCACATTGCCAATATTTACCTTGGTGAGTCAATATGTTTCCCTCATTATCTGCCAAATATAATATTTTTTCAAAACTGGTTTGGTATCTAAATATTTTTTTTAGAGAGGAACGAAGTTGGTATTCGTTTTTTGCACCTCAAAAAAAACCTTAATTATGATTTTTTGTAGCAATCGAAAAATAAGAAATGTTTGCCTGGGCTGGACTCATCAAAATTTTGTCACCAACCACAAAAATTGAGATGACTGCAGGACGACTCGATCAATTTACATGAAAATTAATGATTTAGGAGCCTACGGTAAAAATCCGACCTTTCTTCTTAATCCCTAAGCTTAGAATAAATTAAATCTAAAAATTATTGACGTGGATTGGAAGAGTAGTAATAAAGCTTGCTAACGGTTGTACGTTGGAGAAAAAAAAAAACACGTTGAATTTGGAGAAAAAAATTATGTATGCTTTAGCTATCAACCGGCCAAAAAAATTCTAGAAAATTAAGTACTTTAATTTGTAATTATTAATTTCTATTCAAATTAGTATTTAAGAGTTTTAAGGGATGCTAAAAACGAATCTAATTTTCTTTTTCATAAAAATATTTACTTGCCCTACTTTACTGAAAGCGCCTTTTTTTTTCATTTATGAAACATTATAACACATTTAATACCGTACTCCATATTATTTTCTTATTCTGTACAAAAAAAAAAAAAATCGATTGGTATATAATAACCTAAAAATCCTGACAAAGCAGAGATAAAAATCAAAAACAAAAATTTTGATTGAAATTTTATAAAATATTTTGTTCTCGGCTATGTAGTATCACCGAAAAAAAATGTATTGAAATTGGCGATCCGCTTACTGTAAACTCCACTTGTATTATATTAGCGTAAAAGTGTGAGGTGTAACAAATGTATTAAAGAGTGATGTCAGTTCTCACTATATCTTCTTTTTTTTACCATTTTTATGTTAAAGAGGCAATAACGAGATTTTAAGGTGAAATAAAACCTAAAAAGTAACAAGGTAGTAATCAGGTTATTAACCCTTGATCACGTCTGGAGCGGCTTGAAAATTATAAGGTGTGAAACGTCATATTAACTTTTTTTTTTCCTGTCAGCTATCCACCGGGTGCCGACTTAAGGATTCCCTAACCTTTGTTAAGAGCCTAATGGCATTCTTCTTCACTTGCTCTGCCCGCAGCCAGAAAAAAAATTATTAAATTTATTCCATCATCATTGCTATTTATTGCGTTGGATTTTCTTTATTATAAAACGAATTCGGTTTATTCAAATATATTAATATACATCACTATTTCCTCTTTAACTAAAGAGCTATTTTCTTCTATCCAGTTATTCTACACAACACAAACGTTAATTTTGAATATCTTAGGGCATTGTACCTTATTCAACATTACTGGTCATTTATTGCACTTATAAAGAACTAAAGGAAGGGTTTAGAATTAATAAAATAGATTTCAGTCTATTTTCCAGAAAGTTGAAATTTACAGAACTATTAACTTTCATACTGTTCTTTACGGAAGCGAAACGTGGATCACTTTAAAATAACAACAACGTTTTAAGATCTTCGAGAATATAATATTTTCCCAAAAAATAGAATATATTGGAGAATTTAGACGACTAAACAGTTCGGAATTGCAGAGCATGTGCATTCCATTAATATTATTGAGGTATAGAGTCCGGCAGTGAAACCGAATGATTTAAAAATTGTTTTATTTACCAGTGAATTATTTTTTAAATTAATTGATCATGTAAAAATATACAGTATAAGAATTTAAAAAGAATTGAATCAATTTATTCGATAAATATCCTTCTTTGAAATTTATGCAATCTTGGAATCGTACCAGGAAGTTTCGAAAGACCTCACGGAATAATGACGGGAATTGCTTCAATCACGCCCGGCATGGATTGTTAAAGGGCTTGAATAGTTCTCAGTGGGTCGCCCAATCTCCGCAAGACCCCACACATCCCTATACCGGGAGTCTGGAACTAGTAAGAGCTTTTCTCACGTAATAATATTACGTATTTTATATATATACATTATGTGTGTTTGTTTCTGTGATTAAATATATCATGACAGTTTATAATGTTAACAATATATTTAAAGATATGTTAAATTTCCATTATTAAAAACCTACTTTTTCCCTTTAGTCCTTACCTCGACATACTGAAGAGTTGTTCTAGGGGTACAACCAAACATATTTTTCCCGGAGTGGGAAGTTCGAGATTCATTCTTTGATTCCGCTACGAAATAAATTTCAACTTGCCCAGGATTGGATTTCAGCCAATAAAATTTCAATTATAAAATCGTATTATTCCTAATTATTTCCTTGAGTACCAGGTATATTCTACTAAGGTTCTGGCAAATTCTCCAAAAGCACCTTTGTTTCAAAGTAACTTGTAAAAAAAGTTGCAAGCCATTAAATTGGGAGTTCTAAGATGATCCTCCCAAAACTATCCAACCCCTCAAACAAATAAGTGAATATCAACAACACATACCTGGTGTTATATTTTTGTGCACTTTCAAACAGGAAGTGAGTACAGTTATCACTTATTGATTTCAAGCACATGGACCATGAAAGAAAGTTCAATTAAAATATTTGGTAAATCTATACATCAAAATGTAAATATTTTACTAAGTATATAGTATACAATCCAAACAATTATTTTTCATATTATACTACTATCATTAATCGGACAATTATTGAACAAAACTGGTATTTTTAATGAAATTGTCTAGAAAATAAGTTTAATGACTTGTATGAGTGTTAGATTTACAATTCCTTGGAACAAACTATTTTGTATTTGCACTTCATCGATAAAGAATATCATGTCCATTTTTCTATTTATAAAATTTGTTTCTTAGTTGCTAAATTATTTAATAAAAACATAGACATGGTATTTTTGACCACCCAGGAACAGAACTAAACTTATGATATTTCCTTATTTAGTTCTTGTTATTATTTTGAGGCTTCTCGTGTGAAGAAAGAACATAGTTGATGTTTTTAAATTTGTTATTAAAATAACAAACTTCAATTTCAACCAATGGGCTTCAACAGATCCGTCAACTTAAAGTGACTGACGATACCTTTATAATTAAAAATAATTAATGCCATATAATAAAGCATATCAAGGACTTCAAGCCCTTGCATTTATTACATTATAAGATATACTGCTGTTTTTTTATAGAATGTGTAGGTTTATTTTGAGGGTATCTTAAAATATATTTTAGGTTATTGCATTAGATATGATCAAATTTACATAACTATGAAGCAAGTGTACTCAAACTCTAGCTCCAATAGGTTTGGTAATCAATAGATCATTTTTAGACACATATGTTAATCACCATTTATGGCCAAGTAATTTAGAAAAATTTGGAATATCTTCTACATATCAAGTATCAACAAGCTTCATATATATGTTAATAATTAGAAATTTTGATTATGCTTGTCTGCCTTCTGGAGGACTGACCATTATTATTCTTATGGATTAAACATTTAGAATATATTCCTGTTAATTATATGTTTAATTAGTACAGAAAAATTGCTGCTTTGAAATGATGCCTGCGGATATATAAGATTGAAATGTGTCAAGAAATTGATCAAGATTAAATTCAATAATTTGCTTTAAAGTCATTAAAATTATGGTAACAATATGACGTTTTCAAAGCTATAACAGTTTGAAAATGTTTAGGTGTGTTGATATAAAAAATGGCTATGGCTAAGGTACATATTTAGGACCATCTCTTCATTAAATGTATTGTAGTGTACAGATAAAATGTACAAAAAATTGAACTTGATTGAAATTGAAATTGAACCAATTCAAAATGGAAGTTTTTGTATTAACAACTATATTTTAATATAGAATTGATTGCAGTATGTGAGATAATTGATGATATTGTGATTTGAGCATACAGGGTTCTTCAATGATTGAATTTATGATCATAATTCATTCATAATACCATATAAAACTAGTTTTCAATTGACACCATTTTGCCCAATGTTACTCAAGCCTAATAAGCTATATTATTTGTAGCAGATAAATTTAGAGGTATAATAATCACAATTTTTAAGATTTTCTTCAGTGATTGGCCTGGGGCCTGTCAACAATCCACATCTACCCACAAGAAAAGATATAAGTTATTTTCACTTGGTCATATTAGAGTAGCATTAAAACCAAAATAATGAAGCTTCAAACAGTTATAATTAGGCTTCATTTCTATTCAAAAGCAATTAATTACACTATCACAAGCAAATAATGGAAACTCAGCTATTATTTTATGAATAAAAATCTGGTGCAGGCATCACAACACTTTCACTTACCCTTCTGCT
Source organism: Nezara viridula (assembly GCA_928085145.1). Taxonomy (NCBI): domain Eukaryota; kingdom Metazoa; phylum Arthropoda; class Insecta; order Hemiptera; family Pentatomidae; genus Nezara; species Nezara viridula. Next base: position 62,318,175 of record OV725079.1, on the reverse strand, counting down.
AAGAACAATTCTTGTTTGACGAAATTGGGCTGTTAAAAGAAGTTTTTCAAGCACATTTTTAATGCAGCTAAACTTTACTCAACATATTTTTGAATGTCCATCATATTCATTAATACAAAAACTCATTAAGACCGTCACAATAACATAAAACCTATTTATAATATCGATTGTAGCCTAAAAAAAACCTTAGATGTAACTGCATCAGTCTATTTGGATCACATAACTCCTGTCTCTGAGCTATATAGATTAAGAGATATTTAAAAGTTTATATATTTAATTATGAATAAGTAAGGATCGTAATACATAGTATAAATTGTAGTTAGTAAATCTCAACCACTTTTTACATGTATTTAAATTGTTATTTTTTACCCTTGGATAACATACCAAAATGCAGTTACTTGCTTTTAAATATAGCATCGATAGTTCCAAAGTCGTCACCCTAATTGTAAGTATGAGTATAATGTTGTGATTTCACAAAGGGAAAATTTTTTGGATTAAATCAACGATATATACCTATTTATTTAAATATAATATAGGATCTAGAGTTATTAAAATACAGTAAATGTATTTAAGGTTATTAGCTTATGTTTTAGACATCCATGAAATATTTTCATATTTCACTTCTTCTTTCACACAAGTACAATGAAATAGTTATTTAAACAATGTCATTGGCTTGATTCAGTGAATTTTAAATACTTTTTCAAACTTAAATAAATTTTAAAATTTTACATTTTGTAAGTAAATTTCATTTAATTTTCTTGGAAACATGTGATTTCCATTTATTAATATACACAAATTATAATTTATAATTTTTGCCACTCTCCATTACCTTTTACGACTTTTTTTATTAGATATTGTTTTTCTAAAATTCTTCGCTTACCAACGATATATTATACATATACATTTTGACTAGTATTTCCGGAGATTCATTTTCAACCTAAATAAACATTTTTCCTTTTTTCTCCATTTTCCAATTATAAAATTCTTTCATACTTTATATTTAGTAATTTTTTTATAGTTGCTGTCAATAAGAGAGAGTTAATTTTTTTAAATAAACCAAATTAAAGTTACTTTAGAGGTCTTAGCTGATATTAAAAACAACTTAATAAGGCACTGATACACCGAGTTTAATCAAAATCATTAGAGCTGTTTCTGAGAAAATGATAAAAACCTGTAACATCGTAGATATAAAGTGATACTTCCGATTTGCCAATTTTGTCGAAAAAGCTACTGTAACATCCGAGGCATATACAAACCTTAATTAGGTAATATCAGTTTCATACAACTTTTCATTTTTCAGCTACACTGTTCTCACACACACCATTTTTGATTATTTGGAATCAGGGGACCTCAAAACATGTATTTCCGTTGAAAACTCATATTAGAAAATTTTCACGATCGCAACTATTTTTTCTCACTTTCCCTAACTATTTATTACCTATATAAGTGAGTGAAAGTAAAAATGTTGTAAAATTTCTTGAAAAGTATTAGATTATTTTTGTACTTATGACATAAACTGTGAGATTGTTTAAATCTTGAATATAAAATTAGGTAAATTAGGAAAACTAATAATCATAGTTTGATTTGAGATATTAAACACAAATTCATGGAATCATATTTCTGTAGTCATGGGGAATAAGACAGTAAGCTTACATTTGAACGGCACTATAAAACATGAGAAGCAATCCACATAACACATGTCTTAAATAATCTCAAATCATAGTTTATGGAAATTAGAGAAACGTTCTAATAAGTAAATTCTCTTTTTTGTCCAAAACATAATTTTATTCTATTATTTGTTTACTCCAAAATATCGATATTATATTAATAGATTGGTCAAAAATTAATTTTATTGTAGATTATGTTTTTATAAATATAAATGTAGCATTATATTTACAAATATTTTTCTAATTTAAATTTTTGTAATATAGATACCTGAATCAAAAATGGTTATTTTCTATTTAAAAAAGTAGTTTCCTATTCAAAACCATCTCATTTCTATATTCTGGTTCTGTTCTGCTAAACGCTGTCCGATTGTAACTTTCTAGTGCAGTACTTTTTAACTTGGTGTAAATCCTTCTGTTTACAAAAAGTAATTTATAATGAAAGTGTGCTTTTGAAAATTATATAATAATTTATTATTATATTGGAGTTCCAATGAGGGTTGCCTTCACATCAGAGGTCGCTGTCAAGACAATCCCCATCCAGAAGACCCTGTCCAGCCATCTCTTCTTCCACCTCATGTATCCATCTTTTCCTGTGTCATCCTCGCCTTCTAGGAATTATATACATAATTTATAATTAATTATATAAATAATATAATTAAAATGTAAATAAAATTTCTTGAATAAGTGGAGAACCCTGTCACTTATTTTTTATAGTTTTTGTTTCAATGGTTTATTCTCTGTGACTTTAAATGTATTCACAAACTTTACAATATGTGAATAGTTATTCTACAGATATAGAAGATAATTTTTTTTTTTTTATATATGAAAACTAGAATTGAAATTGAAAAATATTTGTGTACAACAATTTAAAAAAAAAATCACAATCCTATAGTTTACAATAATTCATAAATGAAAGGGTGTCATGATTATTTGATGGAAAGGTATAATCAAAGGCTTTTCAAAAAAAATTTAATGAAATATACATTGGCTTGATAGATTGGTAGTTATATAAAACATCTACACCAGACCAGGTTACTATAACTTAAATTAAAAAGAAATCACGACTATCCAAGATTCGAACCCAAAAGAGAGTGATAGGATTATATATACTGAACAGGAAAATAGAAAACATATTGAAATAAAAGATGATACTGAATTTTGATAAAATATTTTTTTTTAATTTTGATCATATAAAATTTTTTTGTACTTCAAGTAATATAAGTGGAGATTATGAAAAGCAGTATGTATTTACTTAATTATGAAACATATTTACATAGGAGGATCTTTTATTTATTTATTTATTTTTTTAACTAAGATGCAATGCTGCCACATTGAGGCCTATTTTATGTTGTCCTATTCTCTGTTAAATCAGGTCCTATTCTCCGTAGGATAATAAATTAGTAGGGCTTAAGATCAGTGATACAGTCGTTTCCAAAATATAGATACCGCAACCTAGCCAAAACATTACATTTTCATATAATGTGGTAGGCAGTTCAGGTAGCAGTTTCAAAAAGAGCCTGCAGATATGTGCCTCATGTATATGCCTGGCACTTATGTGTACTGTGTATAATTTATTCATTGCCTGTTTTGTAATACAAGTATATGATAAAATAGAATGATTAAACTAAAAAATACTTTTTATAAAACAAAATAGTTTATCTTTTTGAAGATTAGGATATGAATTACAGCTGAACAATCTTTATAAAATCAGAGATGGACAAAACCAGAATCAATGATTACATAATTACAACTGAAAATAATACTTAATGACCACGCAAATTTTATGCTCGATTCAATAACACTATAAATATCTAGCATAAAATTACAATAATAATCAGGTTACCGATCATGTAATCACGTAACCAAAATTGTAGTAATAATCACATAATCATGATTACTGTAATCCTAATCATTGCTTAGGGTTATGCCCATCTAAGTATAAAATTCTTTAATTAGCTATAGATTTTTATATGTAGTTGATTTTATCATTATTATTGCTAATAATTACAGCCGGAGGTAATGTTAGGCTTTATTTTTTTTTAAACTATAAAACCATATATTATACTGTCTCGTATATATAACTTTTACTAAAAGTAACTATGTAAAAGACTTATCCACTCAATATAATTAATAATTATGTAGAGATGGTTGACCGTTGATATAATATGAGAAGGAGTTAGTCGAGGGTGCGATCAAATAAATAAAAAATTAAAATATATTAATTAAATTACATCCTACGCCCTGAAGACGACCTGCAAAGTGGGTCGAAACGTCGGCAAAAATTAAAATAATTAATATATTTTAATTTTTTATTTATTTGACCGCACCCTCGACTAACTCCTTCTCATGTAATTAATAATTGTGGATTAATGGTTCACTGTAGTGAATAATGAAGAGAAGGATAGTTGGTGTGGTCTGTCAAAAATAAAAAATAATATTTATTTTTGACTGATCACACCAACTATCCTTCTCTTCATTATTCACTTCAGTCAATTTTTGTTATACTAGCTATATTGCATAAAATGATTTGCACTGCACTCACTAGGAATCATTTATAAGAACCAGTACAGCTTAGTTAAAATCTTTAGGAATTCAAATACCAAGAGAGTTCCAATTTTATTTTTCTCATATTTAAAATATCTTAAAAAATATATAATAAAGTATAATAGAAAATTAATTAACTTGGTAATGAATGAATGTTTGTATGTTTTTAATTTTTACTTTCACTTATTATAATTATTATTATTAATATGTTTTTAATGAGGCAGATATTTGGGAATTACAGTATAATATTTTGATGGACAGCAAAGAATATAAAATATATTATCACATAAAATGTGAAAAAATACTTGTTTAAATTATTCATCATGATCAAATGTAATCAATTCTAAATATTCATTGAGTGATATATATTTCCAGAAGAAAGAAATATTTTTAGCTAAACAAAAACAGAAAGGTAAAATTTTTCTTCTATATCTCAATTTTTAATTTACTTATAATATGTGTAAGCAATAGTATTTCTCATTCTTGAAAATAATCAATTTCCTAAATATATGTAATATTATGACTGTTAAATTTGGAGAAAAATCTATGCCATGATATGGCAAATGAGCAAGGCCTATTTTGCAAATCAGAAATATTTTTGGTGGAAAAATAAAACTTTTAAATACTAGATTAAGTAATGCCATTTTCTATTGCACTTATGTGGTTTCCTATATATTATCTTAAATTTAAAGATTATTGTTTTATGATCATAAGAATAATCTTTGGCAAATATAATTAGATATATACAATTTGTAAAACTGATTTTTAATTTAGATAAAACAATATTCGTTAAGCAATATTCAACAATATTTGGTAGGAATTTATTTATTATTATTCTGTTAGTAACTGTTAAAGCTAATTTGATACAAAAATGGTTTGTAAAGTTATGAACCTATCTTAATGGAGTATGAATATATTAATTAATTTTTATGCATTAATACTATATCATATTTTCTGTCATGATGGCATGCTAGGCTGCATTTCACAAATTATTTTATATATTTCATTCAATTATAAGATTTAAGTTTACTTCTGAGATCATTATGACCAAACATCTAATAATTAAAATTTGCAATCATAAATAATCATTGGAACTAGGAAGATTTTCGTGTTTGAGTCATTTATTCCAGAAGTAAATCCTGATCATCATCAATAAATTTTCAGAAAACACGAAAACTGTATTTGTCAATCCAATTGTGATATAAAAATATTTTTTAAGAATCTTTATTTGTATTACATATTTCTGAAAATTGTAGATAATTTTAATATCAATTTAAATTTAAATGGGGTCAACTTTTGAAACAAATTAAACTTCATATTTGTTTAATTTTTAAACAGTTTCAGAGGTTTATATTTAATGCTTCAGAACTTACATTATGATGTATTCTTCATACTTATAAACTTGTTGCTGAGTAAATGTATTCTTATTAAATTCAAATGTAAATGTATGATCATTATTATGAAACACCCCAGACATTGGTTAATCATTAGTGTTGTATTTATTAAGTTAAATCATTTTATGCTCAAAAAAGTTGAGGTTACAAATTGGAATTCCTTATAAAACTAAACTGCAGCTCATTTTTATGTTAGTGTATCTGATTCTTATTATTCATTTGTTTGACTATGTTATTTCATTGTGAGTGTAATATTAAAAAAAAATGTATTCAATAAAAGAGTTTTAGGTGTTAAAAAGGGCACAAGAAATAAAATTATTCATTTTTCACTTATTATTGCTAACCAACCTCTGGCCACAATTATACCATAATTAATTAATAATAAATCATAAATAAGTTTCTTAATGTAACAATATTATTGTTTGATTCTCAGTTTATCAAAGTCAATTTTTCACTTGGTCAACCTTTGTAACTTCATGATGACTTTAAATAGTATGCTATTGAATTTTGAAAGTTGTGGTAGAAGTTAAATCAGGGGAATTATTGGATATGATTATTGTATACTTATAAACTTAAAAAATTGATCTTTACTTAAGTATAACCTTTTTTCTTTTATGCAGTCAATACTGAACAATACCCTAATTAGATATTCAAATTGAATCTAAAAATATAATCAATAATTCTATGAAACGTTCTTTAAAAAAAATTAATAAATGGCATTCGCTACCTGTCGGGCAATTAGGAAACTTAATAGTATCATAGACGGCCAGCAGACAGCGCGCATACAAAGAAGTGAAACTTGCAATAACCTACCTTACAAGTTTATAACCTGTTTTGTAATGTAGAAAGTTAACTGCTAGAAAGTGACGTGATGTTTACTATGAAGGGAGGTACAGGACTTCCTAGTCCTATCTCGCTTAAATTAAACAATCTAAATTCACACGGCTCTCTTATTTCAATGCTCTAAAGAGTCTCTTCATTATTTTTACACTGTAAAATGTATTTCATGCTGGATCAAAATGTTTTTCAGGAAATTCAATGCTAGACACTTTTCAATAGTCATTCCATTTATTTTCTATGTAATACTGCTTGGCCTAGTCTATAAATATTCAGTCCCTCTTAAGTCTGAAACAAAGTCAAAAAATTTCATGTCCATCTTAGAAAAAATTAGGAAGAAAAAACACGATATTAAAAAAGACAATGTTATAGAGTTTCAGGAAATTAGTAAAAGATTACCACCTGTTCAACTTCTTACTACTGTTTTTAAGAAGTAAGTTCTAAAATCTATAATGAATAAAATATATATTATTTTGCTTTTGAATTATTTCTTATTTACTTTTTTATCAATACAAAATAATAGTAATCAGTATGATATCCTTTGCAAGACTCATTTTGTGTGATATGTTAAGTTTTCAAATAACCACATCCTGTAATATTTAAAAATATTAGAATATTGAAAGTATAACATAATTAGAATATTAAAAGTTTTTGTAAGTATTTTTTTTTAATACATAGCATTATTTTGCAGAGTCGATGTAGATGGAAATGAATTGCTAACACCAATTGAAATATCTGAATATATTCATAAACGTACTACACTTCATATTGAAGAAGCGATGAAAGAAAATTTTGGACTATTTATGAGTATAGATAAAAATCCAAGAAATGGTAACAATTTTTTTTATCTCATTCGGCTGATTACTTAAAATATCAGTATACTAAATCTTTTAGGATAATATCGTAGATGCATGCTGTACGTGCAGCAGTTGAAGGAAAATAAAATAAAATTTATGACCTTGTATTTATTAAAATATTGTCAGTATTGTCTACCATCTTAACATATTTTCACTAATTAATAGGCATAAAGTTGTTATGAATAAGATTATTAAACGAGCCTGCTCAATAAAAGCAAGTTGTTCTACATCTAGTGTATTAAACTAAATTAAAATATGTACCATTAAATACAACTGATAAGGTTCATGCAGGCCATATTACATGGCATTTTTCTTTAAACTAAGTTTTAGAGTGAAGATTCAGGAATAAGGATATAATAATCATAAAGTAGCTAGTTAAGTGAATTTTGTTAGTATTTCCAAAAAGTGCTGTTTCATTCCATTTTCTAAAATGTGTTTTGACGTAAAAATATTTCAATATGGTTTTAGCATGTATGTACTTATGTCAGTCAATGCAATATTCATTATGTTGACCTTATTGAACTTGTAATAACACTGTTTTTGATGCTTCTCACAGCTCTGTCTGGTCTGTGCAAAAATAATCCTTTGTAATGGATATGTATTTTTCCAACATAACACGAATTTTTTATGTTATGAAATCTAATATTGAAAATCACTGCAATTGTTTTGTTTAGTTTAACTATTTTCTATATATATATTTTTAATTGGTGGATTTTAAAGTTAATTAAAAAAAATTAAAGAAGTATAATAAGCAATTTAAAAGGAATGCTTAATAATTTTTTTAAAAGTCACTGACAAGATAAAGCCATAATTCTACTTCAGATTTATCTTGTAACTATTACAATTTATGAATCCGATTTCAGTCAGTATCTTTGTAGAGAATCAAGCCAAATCAAAACACCTATGTAAGCATCACTATTTGAAATTCATGAATGACATCTGAACAAACAGTGCTTGGTGGTTGATTTGAAATTTTCTCTGAATATATTTCAGCTTAAACAAATAATTCAGTGATGAAGGTGATTCTCTGTTTGTACAGTATTCATTAATTTTTTCTTTTATTTATTTTTTGCCCTGACTTAAAAAAAAAAATAATGGTGTTATATTCTTTTTTGGACAAGTTTGAATTATTTTTTTAATACCTTTGAAAATGTCATCACCTAATAATAGTTGTTATCATAAAAGCAATGTGAAATTTTCTTCTAATATTATTGGTACAGGGTGTCCCATATATACTTGCTTACTTATTCCCTGGATCTACAGATCTTTGTGACCCTTGGGCTTCCGGACTATATCCTTCCACATGACACAGTCCTTGGCAGTATTCTTCCAATTCATGACACCCAGCTTTGCACCATCTCTTGCTACCTTGACCTTCCAACCGCTTCTTGGTCTGCCTCTTTTTCAACAATGTCATATACAGTATCTTCTTCTGCAGTCTCTTTTCATTCATTATTGCAATATGACCTACCCATCACAGTCTGCCTGCTTTTATATAACTTTTTCATAACAATAGTTAACTTTTATCATGATGGTGTGGAGATGGTTGACTGTGATTATAATTTGAGTTGGCCAGGGGTACGGTCGGAATATAATACTACATATTATAACAGTATTATATTGCATTTGCGGATGTTTTGAACTTCGTTGTATGTCTTCATCAGGGCTAAAAAAAAGACACAAATTATAAATATTAATTGGTACAAGATAAAAAAATAAAGAAATTAAGTAAGTGAAGCTGGACACGCTTTCAAATGTATTATTGAGCAGGGAGATGCTGTTGTTTCTTTGATTATTTTCAGCTTATGTAGCAATATGTTTTGTTTGTTCTCGATTTAGGATGAGCCCAATCCTCCTACTTGTTTTTTCAATCATTTCAATGGCTTCTTTTGTGCTACTTCGCTTCTGGCCATGATAACCAAATCATCTGCATACGCCCAAATTTGGGTGCCTCATATATGCAGGCCACTATTGAAATATCTTGAAAACTCTTAGAGATATCGTAAAATTGTGAAGGACCGAAGTTGTAGCTCCCATTTCAGTCCTCTTTATTTTTAGTTATAAAGGTATCACAATAATAAGGCTTTGAGAACCCTATAGTTTTATGTTGATATTAATAATAGTATTTTTCTAATTTTAAGTACTTTTCTTTCACAATTTGTCGAATCATAATTTTTTTAGATCATCCCCAAAGTAAAATCCCTCCATCTAAATCTAGTTCATTGAAAATTAAACTGACTACCTATGATGTGAAGGTGTTTTATACTTTTTAAATCTGTCTCATGGTACTTTATTTTTTAGGAGTTATTAGTTGGAGTGAGTATCATACATATTTCCTCCAAACTCATGGTGTAGATGAAGAATATATACGAAACCATCCAGAAAAACATCCTGGCCTTGGTCGTTCTCTAAAAGGTTCGAAACAATTAAATTTTTTTAATTAATTTAAATAGTATTGTTAAAATTTTTACATATTATCAAATATTTCTAGTTGTCCAACATTGTTTATATTGATATTAAAATTTTATTATTGGAAACTGACATTTTTCTAAGAAAAATTTAATAAACAAAAAAACAAGATTAAGTGTCTTCAAGGAAAAGCTATCTCACTGGAGGTCACATACAAATTAGATTATTTTTAAGCACAGTATCAGTATTAAATATTTGTTTAGTCATTTTTTTAATATAATATTTTTAAAAAATATTTATCCAAAAAATTATCAATTAGTCAAAGTTAATAATTGTTACCTTTTGGTTTATTATTTTCAATAATGAACCATTGTAATCGAACAAAAAATTCAAAAACTTAATCCCCTCTCAAAATTTGAAGTTTCACTTTTCAGATTTTGAAAAATAAATAAAAAATTTTTTGTCCGTCCGCTACAGTAAACTGTATACACGCATTTTTTCCGAAACTATTGGACCGATTTTTTTCAAATTTGGATTTAAAATCAGAGATCACCCGGGGATGATTCTCCTTCATCACATTACTGTCCGCCTTTTCCTTTCAGGATGGCGGCTAATGAATGTACCAATTTCAATGAAACTTGGCTGAAGTCTTCTTCTCGATGCCCTTTAAATTTATCTTTTATGAAGTTATGTTTTTATTTTAACACAATTGCAGGCACATTTATGTAGCTCCGTTGTTGCACATGCATTCAAGGGGATCAGGGTTGAGAATCCCTGTTCTATGACAGCTAAATAAATAATAATAGATAATAAAAGGCTTAGCCAACCCGAAGGTTCGATGCCGACACCACAAATCGCTTATTAAACACCTCCCTCCACCGTTTGCCGTCCAAACCCAGCCCGTCCAGATCGGCTTTAATGCAATCTTCCCACCTTCACTTCGGTCTATCCCTCGGACGTTTACCATTCAGTACAGTAAATATTAACCTTTTTTAAATTTTCTCCTTACCAAGCCTAATAATTTTACAAGCCCATTTGATTCGCTGGGATGAAATAACCTCAATTATATTACTCGGATATAGCTCATGCAATTCGGCGTTGTGTAACAGTCTTGTATTCTTCGGTTAATTCATCTTCTTCGGTTCGAATATTCTACGCAATACTTTATTTTAAAAATCTTAAGAGGTTGCTCATTCCTTAATGTAAGCGGCCACGTTTCGCATCCATAAAGAAAAATAAAGGGGTAAGAAGATAATGGTTTTATATACCCTAATTTTTAAGTTTCAGGACAAGAGGCGCGAGATAAGTAGTTTTGTCACAGAAAAATAACAACCATTTCCCGCCTTCAGTCTAACCTTAATCTCTTCTTCAATTTCGTTTTTTATTGTTATCGTAGACGCTAGATACCTAAACTTCTCTACCTGTTCAAACATATTACCATGTATATCGATATCACCAGTAATATCGCCATTTTTGCAGCTAACCGTACATTTTGTTTTATCTGCGTTTATTTCGAGCCCTAGTTCTTTACCGGCTTTCATTAACTTTGTCATATTTAGTTTTATAGTTTCCACCTCTTCACTTAACAGTACATCCACATAGCCCAGCACAGGCGTTATCCTACCCAGATCCTACCCTTTTTCGGTACGCATTACCTCCCTAATGGCATGTTCTAATGCCAAATTGAACAGGACAGGTGAAAGTGAATCCCCCTGTTTTAAACCAGAACGAACCTCAAACTTTTCGGACAAATTATTACCGATTCTAACTTTATTGAGTGTTTCCGTCAAGCACATTCTGACTAGATTTACTGTTTTTTATGGAATCCTCCGCTTGATTAGAATATTATACAGTGTTCTATGACAACTAGAAAACAAAAGTTATTGAAAAAGAAATTAATACTAGTTTAAATACTGGAAATTATTGTTATTTTTTGGTTGCTAAATTATCATCCAAAAACTAAAAAAATCTGGTGCAGTTCGTGTTTCACACAACTTTTACTTAACATTCTTTTCTTTGCAGAAATAATTATTTTCATAGAAAGATATGTGAAAGTAAAAATTATTTAAAACAATTAACTACTATATGTCTAATGTATTATATTTATTTGATTATAATAAATAATTAAGTGCTATGAAATATTTTTAGTCCGATGAGAGTGCCATTGATAAAGAAGGCAGCTATATTTATTTAAATTTCACTGTGGATATTTTTATTTGTTCAAGCACTGGTATTTGTACAAATTTTAATTTTTATATTGCTGTAGTCGATACAATTATTAATATATTATTATATTATTGGAGCCCATATTATAATAAGCAGGTATTACATATGGAAGCTGATTCTGGAATGGAAGCCAGCTAAGGTTTCTTTGGTCCCTCGATTACTATTATACTTCGTTCGTTATTAAGAATCCCTTATTTATCTTTTAGTAATTATCAAATTCTTTCATATTATATGAAATGTTTAATTATTTCTGTACCCCAGAGGTAAACAAACAACACAATGTTCATTTTTGTATTTATTCAGGGAAGCCATAACTTTGAGCTATTAAAATTTGTTTCTTTATTACTAAATCTGTACTCGCAAGGTAAAGGACACTATGTCACATTTTTGTATTTGTTTCTGGAGCCGATTTTCCATAACTTTGAGCTATTAAAATTTTGTCTTCATTACTAAATTATTTAATGAAAAATGGACATGATGTCATTTCCTCTGGGGCACAGATTTTAAATATAAAAAAAAAATTAAAAGTAATTTAGAGGAAGAAATTTTGAAAATTAGGTATTTAAGCGCTATTAGAGAACATCAAAGAAAAAGACCTACATTATATGAAAAACCGCTTAAAATCTTATACAAATATAACGAATTTAATCAAAATCATTAGAGCCGATTGCTAGAAAATTGTAAATATGTGTTAAATAGTTAATATAAAGTGCCCCTTCTGGTTAGCAGATTTTAACAAAAAAGTTTATGTTAAATCACAGGTATACAAACCTTAAATATGCAATTTCACTTTTGTCCGACTTTTCGTTTTTTTTAAGCTGGACTGTTAAGATATACACAGATCATTTTGTGAGACTTGGTTATTTGGATTCAAGGAACCTCAAAACATATATTTCTGTTGAAAAATCAGATTAAAAATGTTTACTGTTGCAATATGTTTCTTTACTAAATATTTCATATATAGATATGTAAAAGCAAAAAAAAATTATGGATGTAAAATCTGGCCTTTTGCATTATGGATGAGCTAGGTCTTAGGATTTTTTACAATAAAGTATTGCATATAATATTTGGACCAAAGAAGGACAAGTCAGACAACTATAGTACAAGGGATTTTGTGTTTTGCCTGGTAAATATAATTGCATTATGACAAATAAATTGTGCATATAAAATTTTTGGGCTTAACAGTGTTCAAATGTTTATAAGGTTAATAAGTGGTGTGCCAAATGGTAAAGGTCCAATGAGTAGGTTGAAATTTCTTTTATGTTTCCAGAACTATATCTATGAGCTGTTTCCAAAATATATGTGTAAAATGTTTAGTCTATTTTGTCTCATAGACCATATATCAAAGTAAAACATTCAAATTAAAAAAAGTCAATTTATATTTTGTATTTTACATTTGATAACATTATTTAATTCATTTATTTAGTAAAATAAAAATATAGTTGTTATTTTATTGCAGAAACTATTGCACGAGACAGAGCATCTTGGTCTGAAGCTGCGAAGAGTGACCCTGACTTTTTAACATTGGACGAGTTCTTAGCTTTTCGACACCCTGAATCGAGTCATGCAACACTCCTGGCACTTGTAGATGACCTTTTGGATAAATTAGGTATTTTGATTTCATTAAATAATTTTCCAGGATGTTTTCATTACCTAAATTGTTTCTTATATATATATATATATATATATTTTTTTTTTTTTTTTTAAGCTATTTATGTTATATATAAGCACTGTGGGGACTGAGCCATGGTTAGAAATTTTATTATTTATATAGGCAACATGGATGAAAAAAATTAATATTATAATACACTTTATACAATAGTAATTTTACCTATTACTAATTAAGAATAATAATTATTGTTATTGAAAATATTATTTTTTTTTTATTTATTTATTTATATGATATTTACAACTGTATACAAAAAATACATCTCGTAAATTCGCACATGGAACACATGTTGAGAAACTACCCATTGGTAGCACTCTAATAACATGTCTATATTAGAAGATCACGTGGCCATCTTCTTTTCAGACGCCTCGGAGGGTTATCAGGAATCGAATAGGAAGCAAGGTTAGAGACAAGAGGGTTGGGATATTTATGAAGTTTATTATGGAAGGACAGATATTTGGATTGGGCCAAATCTGATACATAAGGAACATTAAGGTCATTATGGATAATTTTATTTGTAACAAAGTAAGGAGCATGGAGGATTTTACGAAGGATTTTGGATTGTAAGGATTGGATGCGAGAGGAATTTGAAGGTTTGGTGGAGCCCCATAGCTCAACTCCGTAAGTCCAAATAGGCCTTATTATAGTCATGTAAATGAGTCTTTTATAATTGATTGGAAGGTTAGAGCATTTGTCTAGTAAGTGTTGAAGTAGTCTGAAACGTCGAGCTGTTTCTTGTCGTTTCAGTCTGGTATGAGGATTCCAAGTTAGACGTTTGTCCAGATGGAGTCCTAGGTAACATTGAAAATATAATAATTAATTCTAAAATATTTTAAAAAAAAATTCATCATCTGAGATTTTTCTAGATTAAATTACTGCAGTTCATTAGTTTGTTTTAAAGATACATGTTTCACTCTTTTTCATTCACCATCCATCCCTCTCCCTACTTAACTTTTTTTATTATATAAGACTTTTTTGAGATTGCTACCCTCTACCAGTGTCAAGCTGAGTTAAGCTTAATTTTATTCCCTTTCCACCTTCTCATTTAATCATATCTTTCCAAAAAATATTCTGTTCTGAATGCTTTGAATAACTTGTAACATCCCTCTTATATTTTAAAATAATAATAATAATATAACCTCAGAAGATCATTTTACACCCTTAGGATACTTCCAAAAGAAATAAGAGGTTGTTAAATAAAAAAAAAAAATATATAAGAGTATTAATATACTTATTTATCTTGATTGTGGGTTACTGACAATCAGATAAACTCAGACAAGCTATTATTATTTACACTATTTATATTAAAATGAAACACTGGTTTAAAAATAAAGTCAAGTATGAATTGGCTAGCTAACCTTTTTTTTACATAAAATGTTTCTTCCTTTGTGGCACTGAACTCATTTGTCTTCACACATTTTCTGCCAAAGCACATTTTATGTTCTGCCAAACACATATCCCAAAATGGTAACACTATTCTTCCACTCAACTCAAGCTCTCTGGGAAATCCTCTCTCTTGCAATTCCAAACAACTATTCTCCCTGCCAAACAAGATCTTCTAAGATGGTAAAACTATTACTGGGTTTTATCCACTGGAGTCAGGATCACTTCTCCCATCCTCTCTTCACCCCAGCCAAAAACCAACTGCTTGCCAAAACAAAGACCATTGTCCCTCTCCTCTTTGGGATTTTCCTTCTTGGGAAATTACAGAGTAGCCATTTTCTTTTCCCTGCACTAGTAGAACTAGATTAGCTTGCCTTTTAACTGTTCAACATTAATTTATTAAATCATTTTTACCCACTTCCAGTAAAGGTGTATATTACAAACTATATAATTACATTTGTTGCATGATATAATATATGTAAACTCTTCAATACTTTCATGTGAAAAGATCTAAAAAAGCTGAATTTCATTTAAATTGTCTTAGATCGAGATGGAGATGAAATGCTTACTGAAGAAGAATTCGCTGTACTTCAAGTCAGTGGAGGGGAAACACTTGTATCACAAGGGGAAGTAAGACGGCGGGTAGAATTCAGAAATGTTATTGATACTGACAATAATTCTTTGGCTGATCGCCATGAACTTCTTGTAAGTAAAAACATATCTTTGGCTAATAATTAACCTATTTTTTTATATAGTCAAGTTATTTTTTTGTTTTTTTGAAATAAAAATATAAATATGAGGATTATTGAAAGCTTTAAAAATACGAGCAGCAAAGGAACCTGTATCAATTGGATCATAATTGTATGTGTAATGCCATTACTTTCCACTTGATACATGTTTATGAACCTTAATTTTTACTCTCTCTTACCTAAATTCGAAATATATAGGAAGATGATGTAATGGGATGATGAAACATTTTTAGCAACATTCATGATTTATTTACTCTTAAACATATTTTTTCTTTGTCGTAGAATTACATTGATCCTCGTAATCCTCGCCATGCAAGAGAAGAATCCGAGACTCTTGTCACTTTAGCTGATACTGACCATGATGGAAAATTGTCTTTACAAGAAGTACTTGCCAAAATGGATCTGTTCCTTGGAAGTAAAATGATAGATACAGCTCGAAGTTTTCATGATGAATTTTAAGATTTTTTAAAATATATATCAGCCATTTTTAGCAATGTATAAGTCGTAATAAAATTAAAATGGAGTAAGTTCGCTTTAAATAGTTTTTAAATATTGCGATTTTTATTTATTTTAATTTTTTTATAGCTTAAATGTATGAAATGTGAATATTAATGTAAATTTATTTTTCATATCAAAACATCTTTTTGAAACATTTTTAAAAAGCACATTATAGCAACTCTATCCAATAAATTTAAAATCTTGGATTAATGCTTGTGCTTACAGGTTTCTTTCATTTTCATTCTAAAACAAGAAATCCTTTAGGAGCTAGGTTTGTTTGAAGTGTCTATGGAGAACCTGAAAATTAGTTTGTTTCCTGAGCTTTATTTTACGAATGTAATTATCGAAAAAACTTAAAGCTTGTCTGAACTTCGCATTTTGCAATCTTAATTGAAAGTCATGAAAGTGGGATGTGGCACAGAATTCAATAAATGTTTTGTTAAAAACACTTCTATTTCAATGCACTAGTCCAAAGTTGCATTGGTAAAACATAATGGTGGGGTGGAGTGCACAGAACATACACCACAAAACAGAAATATTTACTTAACCATACTCTCATGATTTGTCAGGACAACTGAAGGTTAATGCTTAGAAACAAAAAAAATCCAGGAGAACTATAAATGACTTTGTATTTTGATGAACAGCCTCTGAAGATCTTAAATTAAATTTTAAAAAAAAAACATAGCTGGTGACAGATTCACAATTCTGATACTTCTGTATAGCAGAAATTGAAAGATCCAACTTAATTGAATGAAAGTTGGTACTAATTTCTTTACAACTCCCTTACATTTCACCTTTGTGTAACCTTCCTCACCAATTTTTCATACATCAATATTTAGAATTCGTACTCTATTAAGGGCAGCTCATACTACTTCAGTGTTAGGATTTAACGAAACAGTTAGACACTTATTAAAAAAACACGCCAATTCCAAATTATCCTATCTTAGTACCATTATATATGTTATCTACCATCGATTAAATTTTCTTATGTTTATGTTGCATTTATATTTTATACGCAGGTAGCCATTTTTTTTTGTATTTTTTTATTCTGGTATAAATTGTTTCTATTTTTAATAGAATGAAAAAGTATTAGTACATTTTTTTTTTTTTAAATTTGAAGCATATAATTGTACATATTCTTTTGCCGTGCTTCTCATAATAGAACTAGCTTGTGCTGTAATTCTTTTTGATGATCATTGGTAATTATTATTGTTTATTAATCTAATTAATCTAATTAGTAAGTTCAATTACAAATCGAAAACGTAACATTCTTATTCATCAAAAGCCATATGTAAATTAGAACTTTTGTTTCTTAGAAACTAAAAGAGCTTTATTAATAAGTTTGCATTATAACTTTAAATAATAATCTCTATATATCTATAGATTTATACTCTATTTGATCAACATGAAGGATAAAGCAATTTAGAATTAGTATCAATGTTTTGTAGTGTGCCATATATCTCTCACAACTTCCAACAATGTCACATTCAAAAAACATGTTTTTCAGCGATAGAGATTTTTAATCTGCGTTCACTATATAGTACTATTATAGTACTTCCCCAATAAATAAATAGCGGATAAGAGATTTTCAAAGCTTAAAAGTAGAATTCAGTTCAATGAAAATTAATATCAATCCAATGATACAATTTGTATTTATTATGCTGCAGATGTTTTATCTCTGTTTTAAGAAGAAAAATTTTATAATTAGTATTAGAATCTTTTTATAATGCAAAAATGGTATCTATGGCTTTAAGCAACTAAATACTGAGTTAAAAAAATGATTTATGAAATATATTAATCTTTTAGGCATTTCTGAAAATAGGCATGTCTACTAAACAACAATTTTTGGTTTATTATTATTTTCAATTCAAAGAGTTAACCCACTCGAAATTTGAGGTTTTACGTTTCATGATACGTAGAACCCGAAAATCAAATAAAAAATAATTTTGTATGTCTGCTGTCTGCAGTTTTCAAGGTATGATGTTGAAAGGCGTGAGCGATATATGGTTGATATTTTTTAAATTGGTTTAACCCAGCAACTTTGATATGTTTATTCCTTCAATCAGTGATCTGTGGATCTTTTTTATTATAATATCAAAGTCTGTTATGTACACTTGAAGCCATAATAAATATTTTGCCGTAACTACATGAGATTAAATATTATTGTAACAATTTATAATCTCTCATTACATACGTGATTACAACTAGTAACAGTTGCATGCTGAAGGTTTTGCCTAGGATATTAAAAAAATAATTAAACATACCTGAGATTGCAAAGTGGTTCATCATTATTATAAATTACTTAATTATCATTTCCTTAAATTATCAACATTTTTACTATACCTTTTTCAATCTATATAACCATTAAGATTAGTAAATATAAGCTACGAGTGAAAATCATCACTTGCATAATAATTTTCTCCATTGGGAATTACTTAAGGTGAATCATAAAAAAAAGGAATAAAATAAAAAGTTTTAATTCTTATTATTTTAGTCAACCAAGCCATCATCAAATTTTGGCCAAGCCATCTGGGCTATCTTTAGGTTTTGACGAGTTATATGAAGGTTATGTGCTCTAAAGAATCAATGATCGATTATAGGATCTTAATTCATTCTGTAAATGATACTAGTTAGATAACCTACAAGTTCCAATTCTTTTAACCCATTACTAATTTCTTTATCCTTATATGATAAAAATGATTTTGTGTAGTCATTAATAATTTTTGTGACATAAGAAAAGCAATTTTATAGTTAACATGTTTCTATTCAAAGCTTATAAATAGTTGGATATATATATATATATATATATAAATTTATTGTAAATAATTCATGAAATGTGTTTGTTTTATTTTGTAAATTGCACAAAAATTGTTGCCAATATTTGGCCATTTATGTGATATTTATTTCTTAATGTCAGAAATAATATCTGATCAGTCCATTATTTATAATGATATTTTATAGTAACTATATATACTCGATAGAACAATAAATAAATATATAAGTGTCTAGATTTTATAATGAATGCATAAATTTTATAATAAATGCATAAAGGTGCAGTTTATGTAATAAGCAAATCTTTTAGAAACAATTGAATCATTTCTTCTAAAAAAGTTATAAGCCCAATATATTTGAGCTCATTTCAGCAAAGAGTGGAGGATGAAATAAAAAAAGAAATATTTTGGAATTACAATATTTGTATAGTTTTTTTAAAACTATGGTAAATGACATGACTTTTCAAAAATTAATGATACAATTATTTTTTTAATATTTAACATTTGGGTTTGAATTGATATGTAACTCTTTTTAATTTCATATATATTGTAAGAGTAAGATTTCTTTGTGAACATATACTTGCATGCACTTTTTAACTAGTCGAAAAAAAGAAGCAATTGAATACTAAATCAAAACTATCAGTTGCCAATTATGAAATGATTAAATCCAAGAAATTGTATTAAAAGTATGGGGTAGTAATTTTGATAGTGGATAATTTTTGTTGTATTGCAATTTGATTGTTTCGTCTAGGAGCTTAGATGAGTAATATATTTTCTTTCCCTTTGGTTCTTTAAATGATTATTAAATATTTCAGTTACATAGAAGTAAAACAAAAATATTTTTATAAAACTTATGAGCAATTTTAATTCTATTTGAAAGAGTAATAATTGGATTGATGAAACAAAATAGTTTCTATTTATAATAGAATTGCTTCATAACAAAGGAGGTTTTATCACATCTTGGATAAATTTTACTTTTTGGTGTATTACTGATTTTCAAAGTGATGCTTATTGCTTTCAGGTTGTTCTATAACTTCGTTTTCATTTATTTCTAAAAACAAGAAAAAAATAAATGTAAACGTCTTTTTTTAATAATTATTAATATTTTCATAAAAATATAATAAAATTATATAAAAATATCCTGCAATTTAATTTGAAACATTTGGACTCATTGCAAGCAGTGCTATACTTACTCTTAATGATACTTTCTTCACCCTCCCTCCAATCATCGGCTCCATTATTATTTTTATGTTCAACAAGATATCCACTATTAATAATTTTTTCAGTCATTAGAAATATGCTATTGATTGTTCAGCACACCTGAAAAAAAAAAAATATATATTGGATTCAAGGAGAATTACGAGTGAAAATATTTTACGTACAAATAGAGTTTTGTTACCAATCTTTACCATCTATAGGATATAGTCTTGTTTTATTTCAATTTTATTCGCTCTGTAGTTATTTATTGAGAGATTATTTGTAATTTATTTTTAGTTACCACTTCTGTTTGTCCAAAAACTATTTTATTTAAATAAATGTATATTTGTGTTTAAAAAAATATTTTTACTATATAAATCGCTTGAAAGCTCTTAATCTGATTTTAGTATATCTGTGATTGCATTTTTCATTATGAATTTTGCTTTTTACTGTTTATTAAACGATGAGGGACATCTTGCTAATTTTTTCTTGTTTCTAGTACTCATAAGTGATACGATCAATATTTACTAGTCCCATTACGTCTTATGTTTATAAAATCTGAAAGATCAGTTCATGTATAATAGATGATGGAATATATTTTGTGCAATAGAATGATTCTCTCATCTGCAATGTAATTCTATTCTTAAATTTTTTATATTTATATTATATTGAAATGATATTGATGTTTATACAATTTTTATTGTAAAATCATGTATGGTACTTATTGAAGAAAATAATGTACTTATTTAAATTAATTTTTTTTTTATATGTTTGATGTCTTTATATTTTTTTATTTATTGGGGTATAAAGTTTAGAATTGAAAGTTAAGGAGTATTTAAGTTTTGTTACCATCTCGAACTTTTAATGTTACTATGTTTTACGGGTTCCATAATAATACTAGTTTTAATCTGCATTTGAATCTGAAAGATAGAATTAGTTTTAATAACTTTATTTGTTTTTTAAGTTTTATTTGGTAAGATAAAAATCATGTTTTATCATTCCATTCTGTGGTTATTTCTGTGACAGCTGTAGAAAATTTGGTTAGTCAAATTTATGTCGAATGATTTTATAATGTTAATATAAAAATCCTCTGGTTTAAAAATATTAAATGGTCTCAGCTTTAAATTAAATGATTTAATAAAAATAATAAATTATTTGACTAGTTAATAAGATGACTAAATTACTGAATTTTGCCTGATGCTTGAAATTAATAATTTGACGTCTCTATTTTTATCACAATTGACACTGTTTTATTAAAAAATATTTGCAATTTATTTATGGTTACCATTTATTTTAAGTTATTTTATTTAAACATATTTATTTTTGTACTTTTAATAAATACCCTTATTGTGTAAGTTGCTTGTAATTATGTTTTTATTGTTTCCTGTTTCTGATAAATAAAATGTTTTATTTAATTTGGATAATAAATAAACGAAACTTGGTCATTGTGATAATTTTTATTGGCTCTATAATTGCTTTATACAATAAATATTATCACAAGCACTAAGCCCTAATGTGTTACCCATGATATAGTATTGTTTACTATCTATCATTAATACTAATTCACACTATTTATTTCTTAAATGAAATATACATTTTTTTAAACTTATAAGTCATATAAATATACCTATCTTTTGCAAATATGTGGAGGAATGGTAATAAGATTTGGAGGATAATATTTGTAATTATATTTTAAGAGAACTAGAGAGGATACTTTGTGTTTTTGTGATTACGAAAGGAGGTAGCATGTATTATAATTTATTTTAATAAGAACCATTTCCATGAAATAATATACAAGGCGTATAACCATTATTGGTGATGGAAAATCAGATAACCACCATTCTAACTTTGAGTATTATTAAGAGATTATATTAGAATCCAGTAGTTGATTATTATGAACCTTATGCCAATATTATGTAATATTAATATCAACAGTTTCTTGTTTTTTATTATTGTAGATATAATATACAATATCCATATATTCCACCCTATCCACCTCTTATGCATTTGAAGAAAAAGTGAATCTGGCAAGGAATTTTTATTTCCTCTTCCTTTTGTTTAAGATATGAGCAATCATTATTGAAAGAATTATAGAATCTCCAATTCTCTTTCAGAACAAATAAGCATTATTTTCAGATTTGAAAAAAAAAAAAAAATAATCTGATTAAATATATAATGAAACATCCAACAAACATAAGTTAAATTCAGTATTTGTGAATAATAGCTTATGATGGCTCACTCCTACAAGTATCAGGCAAGTGGTCAAGGATTATGCCTGATAATATATCCCAGTATATGCGAGGAAATTCGTTAATTGTTATGAGAAATTGAGTTTCGTATGATAAACTATTATTTGTGTTCAATAGTCCTAAGGGAGATAGTTATTTTCTGAGGTATATAAGTAAGATTTGATAACAGTTTTTTTTCTCCTAACAATTATTATTTATTTTATTATGACGTTTCATTTAATAAATAACAAAAATATTCAAATTTCTAGTCTGAAGATGGTATATGAAAGTAGATCCCGAAACGTCATAATAAAGAATAATTGTTGGGAGAATAAATATTATTATCAAATCTTATTATTTTTGTTTTTATTAATGAGCATATTTTCCTTTTTATGTAAAATATGCATCATTTTTATTTGTCGGGTATTTAATTCTTGGTTTTAAAATCCTCATGGATTTGTGGTGTTTATCCATTTCAATCTACTTTTCAGTACAACTGCATATTTACCAGAATTTTTCTTTGTGTTCATCATTTTCAAGATATTACATGCATTATATTCTTAATTTTAATTGGCGCTATACAATTCATGATTTTTATTGGCACAATTAAATGCATACAATCAGCACAAGCTTGATGACTTGTCTACTAAAAATAGATCGTTCTCAGTACTGGACGAAATTTTTTTGTTTTAATCACTTTAATCCTTGAGAATAAATTTGTTGTTTTCCAAATTAAAGCTAGATTATTCGAGCATAGAGAAATAATAGCTTAAAGAAAATATAAAAAATTAGTTTATTCTCTCCCTTCTTTTTTAAATCAGTTTTGACATCTTATTCTCATTTCAGCCTGTTAATAATTTTAAAATTAAGATTATTATGATATATATTGTTTGTCAATGAATTCAAGCTTGAAGTTCCAGAGTTTAATGATTTAATTTTTCTTTAAGCTATTATTTCTCTATGCTCGAATAATCTAGCTTTAATTTAGAAAGCACAAAAAATTTATGAGTGATACAGAACTGAAAAAAAAAAAAAAACCAAATGGTGTGGAAGAGCATTATGATGCCAACTTATAAAAAAAATTGAAATTTGGATTGAGGTTAAACCTATCAACTATTGGACTAGTATTTTCCCTCTGAAAATTTAATAACAACAGAAACTGAAATGGTAATTCCTAATTAATTATATGTGGATAAGGTGGATATATTAAAATTATAGTTAACTCTAATATATAAGTTGCAACGAATACTTGAAAATAGTGATCTGCTGCAGTTGAATTTTATTAAATGATATATTTTAAAATAAAATTGAGGCTTATTTAAAGGATCCCAATACCAATTTTTTAAAAATAAACCTTTAAATAATTGAATTATTGATAAATAATTATTGGAGAGAAGATTGGTTGGGATATTCAGTCAAAAAAAGTTAAAAATAAATTATATTTATTTTTATTTTTTGCGACATATCAGCCCAAAGTTCAGGGCTGGTCAAACAAAAGATTCCTGAAAGACCAATTATTCACTACAGTCAACTATAAACCATTATGATTAATAATTATATATTAACAAATCTGGAATGCATTATTAGATTTATTGATATAATAATATATGATATTTGGGATATTATGATATGGATCATATTTCTTTAGCGATTAAGCATTTTAAAAAGTAGTTCTTATTTATTTATTTTTTTATTTTAACCTCTACAAGTTTGATAGAATGTTTGACAATGTTCATAAAATAATAAGTAACAATTTTACATTTCATTTTTTTTTTTTATAATCATGGAGGTTTTGAGCCTGGCCAAAAGTTTGGCTGCCTGGACCAATAACAATTTATTACATTTATATGAATAGAATAGGAACAGGGTAGCTTAGTGGTAGGGCACTAAGCTTCCAATGCTCAAGGTACCAGGTTCGAATCCCGGCTCATGGCATAAAGATTATTTATTCTGTTTCATTGGCCTTGGTGCCACCCTGGAGTAGAAGGACTCTCCTGGGACACACCTAGCCCCTACAAAGTGGGTACCCTTCATTAAATAATTAAGGGGGAAAACCTGATGGTTGAGCGTGATCCTGGCCCAATCCTCTCCTTGTGCAACCGCTGGCCTGGAAACAGTACTTTCCCTAAACAGTACTGAACCCAAGACACTTTATGAATTGTAGTGATACATGGTTTATATCAATAGAATAGACCACATTTTATGGAGCTAATTAAAAAATTAAATGGAAATAAATTATTAATGGAGTTCAAAGTCGTCTTGATTTTAAATTATAGAAGTAGCATTATGGTTTATTCACTATTTTTACAAGGATAGTGGTAGTTACATTACAAATAATAATTATTTGTTACATAAATTTTCAATTTATGTCATACAATTTAAGTAATAGTATGGTTCATCTTTTAATTATTTATTTCACGATTTTTTTTATATATTAGGCCATATCATAATTTTATAATCTAATAGAGATCTCAATCTAGATTAGGAATTATCAAACTATAGTCCGCAGCTGCAGGTAAACACTGGCCACAAGCACCACCATTCCAGATTTCCAAAGTCTATTTTGAATGCATTGTAAAATTTACAATGCATGTTAATCTTCCAAAATGATCTTAATGATTTTTGGAAATTTTTATTAAATGAATAATTAAGAAACATAATAGCTGGTATACATACTTGGAGATTGTCATTATGACTTGGCCCTTAGAAATTATAGAGAAATATTGATTTAGGTCATAGTTTTTCCCTAGTTTTTCAGATTAGTTTCCATATTCATCAAGCATGATGAAATTAAAATATATATATATATATATATATATATATATATATATATATATATATATATATATATATATATATCATTGGAATATATATTATTGTGTATCATAACAAAATTAGTTAAGTGTAAATTAGTTTTAGAATAAAACATTTATTTAGTGCATTTAATCAATGGATGTAAGGAAGTCATGTACTTTTGAAACATTATTGATTGAAACTATGATGTTTAATTGTCCTTAAAGAGGCGGTAAAGATGTTTTCTTTACTTAATTTTGACACTAATCTCGAGTCTTTGTTCTGTTTATTTAAAAATAAAAATTGAGTTGAGTAAGAATTAAATTCTTACTCAACTCAATTTTTATTTTTTGGTTTTGAGTTTTGGTTTTATCATTTTATTTAGCTTTCTTTTCTTTATGGAAATATGGTTGTTATTTAGGGCAAAAGATGATAGACTGAATGCTGAGTTCATTAATGTCATCGGATCTGTCTCTAAACTGTGCGGAACAATGCCATCCATGAACTCAGCACCTAGTTCGGATTTTAGGAACTTTCTCTTATAATAATAATAATTTTTTTTGTTCACAAATACATTATTATAGAATAAATTACACCCATGAAATAAAAATACATATTATATATTGGATATGTTATATAAGATGTATATACATATCAACAGGATCAAATTTTTTTTTTTTTTATGATAATTGATTGCACTAAAAATAATTTGAATTTTATCATAAAATTAAAATATAAATTAGGAGAATTTTTTATACTCAGTTTTTTTGTGCCTTTGTTAAAGGAAGTGAAATAGAGGTAGAATGATGAAAAGTTACTTTTACTTACTAAAACACGTTTGAATTTATGCTATACTTGTGAAATAAGTTTTAATTAAGGGTTTTCATTCTCAAAACATACTCATAGAATACAATCAGTGAGGCAAACTAGCTATCGTGGGAAAAAACGTGCTAAACGATCAGGTACAGACTTCAAGTTGGTTATGGTTTTGCAACATACATTTAAATAAAATATTTATGAGAAGCCATTTCAATAAAAAATATTGAAAAGGAAATAGATCCTTAGCGGGATATTCATATATACTTTGTTTTATTAACGGAATTAAGTATCAATTTGTTGTTCTCAACCTGATCATGACTACGCAGCACTCCAGATCAGATTGCTGGTCATAAGCAATTTCGTTAAGTGTGTCTGTAAGTAATAATATATTTGCAGTATTATTTTAGAAATTATCAAATACTTGCAAAACTTTCTCGATTGAAAATTTAGCAAAAATTAATGAAACAATTTATATGCTTAACAGATATACAAATAGGAAAAAATTACGTATGTAAATTTAAAATGTTTAAGACAAAATCTTTTCGGACACAACCATGGGCGTCTGCAGGATAGATAAGGGGGGACCGTTGTCCTCCCTTCCCTC
Organism: Nezara viridula; assembly: GCA_928085145.1. Taxonomy (NCBI): domain Eukaryota; kingdom Metazoa; phylum Arthropoda; class Insecta; order Hemiptera; family Pentatomidae; genus Nezara; species Nezara viridula. The sequence goes on along the minus strand of OV725079.1, from coordinate 62,291,530 downwards.
CTAAATAATTTGAAAGAAACTAAAATCTAATATATATAGATATATATATTTTTTTATCGAGTAATATTACATTCTGTCACACTCAAGAACATTAGGAATAGTGATAGAGTAGCTCATTCACACTATGTACAATAAATTAAACTGCAAAATAATAATACTAAAAGTAAATATGTATAAACAAAAATAAACTAAAATAATCAAAATAACAACTGAAATACAGGCATACTACAATACAATATTTACAAAATTCATTCACTCAGGAGAACTCTGAGCCAAGCCTTTCTCCCCGCTCGTGAAAGGAAAGGCAGGACTCAAGGAGATCCCAGTGCTTCTCATTCTGCAGCATTAGTATTATTAAGAAACAGTATAATATAATACAAAAGATTTTCAGAAAATTCGACAAAATCTTGACGATCATGAATTATTATCCTTCTATATGATTTATCATACTATTAAATAAAAGAGTAGGACACTTTTCTTTAATAACCACTAGCCTCAAAAGCTGCTGAATCAATATTTACCCAATTTTAACATCTTTATTGTCCTAGGTTTAACAATAATAAAATCTACCTATTTTTTATGGAGCAGTAACCGTGAACATCAATCAAATCCAGAACACTTAGTTAAAATGTCTTAATTAAACCTATCAATTTAGTTTTGTGTTGTATTTCTTTATTCTATCATTTCTTTACCTTAAAAAAAAATAATTTGCAACTTCATTTAATATTAGTCCCTTTTCAGAATAAATGATCTTGGTGCTCATTAAATTATTCATATAAAGTCATTGAACTTACCTTTCCAATGTCCCAAGTACAATGCTTCCTGATTAATAGGTGCAAGACATGATTGATGGGACCTTTTGCAGTTGATAACCCTGGGTTAAGCAATACCGTCACAACAGACTCCAATAAAACTCATAGCTTGAACCATTGTTTGTAAAAAATAACGATGTTGGCATTGTCTATTCACACTAGTGGGTATCGTGGAGGTCTGTCGGTAGTTCGCACACAAGAGCTGGATAGAAGACCTGCTTTGAGTTTAAAGGTAAACACTTTATTTCGTTAAATAAAAAAGAGTACCAATTTTTCAAGTTTATCTTTACGCTAACAGGCGCATTAGATTTATCATACAATAGAACAAGGTATCCATGGGACTGCATGTTGCGTATTTAATAATAGTTTTTTTATGGAGTTACCCAAAATATCTATTATATTTTGGATATTTAACATAAAGGAACCAATCCTCATTACAGATTTTTTGAGTAAAACTAAAGTCAAAGTTAAATGGCCTTGAAAATCTGGGACTTTCAAATTTTATAATTTTTTTTGTCAAAAATCAAATTTTATTCTATTTTGTATCCAAACAAAAATATTTTTTGAAAAACCAGAAAACAAAATCATAGCACCAGTTCTGCATATTTTATGGATTGGTTCACTTCTGTCATAGGGCATCCATTTAAATTTAAGTAAGTAATTTTTATGATTATGAATGTTTGGGGGTATACACATATTCAATAGAATCCCAGTTATCCTGATTCATGATTAACGGAAACGTTTTTTTTCTTGTTTTTCTTTTTGTAATAATTTTGCTTTTATTCACAATAAACTGACACAAAATTATACTATATCATGTTAACCGAAATTAGTAATTTTAATATAATTTATTTAAAACGCCTTTATGAAAAAAGAAGGATCAGATAATTGTTTTTTATTTCACACACGTATGTATATAATTTGGAAAGTTTCTTGGATTCAATTTTATTTTATCTAATAAAAATTACTAAGCGGTATGTATATGACTTCGTTGTCTCCCTTAAACAAATGTAGATCATTGTTCTTCTTGTAGTTTAAGCCGGGTTTGGACATTTCACAAACTACAGGAAAAAAAAAATAAATAGTTATTTCACTATGCTAGTTCTTTTAGTTGTTTTTGATATTTTCCATCCATCTAGCTGTCGATATCAAGATAAATAAAATAAATAGCTTGGTTTAGTAATAATTTTGTTGTTAGTTAAATTAAATAATTGTGTTTCCCATAGTTTGTGAAATGTTTAAGCGCTCTTTAATCTTGAAATTTAGGCTCTCTAATAATGTTGAATTATTATTTTTTCACGTTTTTTATATTATTTTAAATTAACAATTATTTTTTTTCGGAAAAATACCATTGAAGGTGTTAATGATAAAGATGTTTTAGGCCATCATATAGGAAGCACTGACTGATGGAGTCTTCTGTGATATATATATATATATATATATATATATATATATATATATATATATATATATATATATATATATATATATACATCTCTATGTGTGTGAAAAATTATGCTAAGTGCGTTCAACATAAGTTAATAACTATAAAATTATGTATTTTTTCAAGTTATGGTTTATATGATATATACTGGTCATGGTCGTGAAAAGCCATTGTTTGATGTAAATACCGTCCATGAAGCATTTAGCATTGGGTTAAAGATTATTTTAAAAAATTGTAGCTAGGTAGTTACAAATTTTTTTTTCTAACCTATTTCACCTCTAATAACCTGATAGTGAAACATATTACTTAACTTTTTATGTTTCAGTAAAATGCTTTTTCTCTCTTCTAATTACTCTCATATAAAGAAATGAAAACTTAAATAATAATTCAAGATGACTCATGAGTAAACTAAACTAAACTAAAAATAAATAAATAAAAGGAGAAAATATATATACTATACGGTCATATTTTAAGAATATCGTAGAATTTGATCGGTGCCTAGATGTTTTTCTCATTTCTGTTATTTCTCCAGGAAACCTAAAGTTCATTTGAATTGGCTCTTACATGAATATTCTGATTTAATATAGAACATACCAATTCAAAAAACAAGTTATGATTTACATTTTTCATCATTAAGATTTTTTATTCGTAAAAAAAAGAATTTATTTCTAATCTGACTATTTTTATTATGTAATTTTTATTTTATTTTTTGCTAACATATTTGATAATCATTTTTAAACGAAAAATAATCGAATGAATTCTCATCGAATTTGATTTTCTAGTGCTGAAAAAATTATAATTTAAAATACTTTTTTTGATAAACAAGTTTTAAAGATACGTTCTATGTAATTTTTAAAAACCATTTACCAGCGTGAATATTTCCGAATTCCACAGCATTATGTATTAGATAATCACTTGACTTGCAACATTAAAAAATACTATCTAAAATATTAATTTTCAATTAATATATTGACGTTCCATTTTCGAAACCTCTAAAATCTTAAAGTCTATTAAAACAAATTTTCTACGGGAAAAAAAATGTATAAGAGAAGAATAAAAATTTTATTCATTTTTTTTTTTTTTTTTATATTGAGATCTCCCTGACATTGTTAAAAACACAACACCACACATTATGAGTATTGAACCCCATTAAAGCCCATTGTATTTTAGTAATTTAGACTTGCTAGGTCTTTAAGTATGCCGTCGATATAATTGAAATTTACCAACGTTACTGACTCATAAAATTTTAGAAAAAAACAACAAAAAACCTAATAGATCAGCCAGTTAATGTTTCACCAATTCAGGAATCATCAGGATAGACATTAGTCATCAAATATTAATTTGCACATCTTACATCAATAGTTTAAACATGATACATTAACAAAAAAAAAAATATATATATGTGTGTGTGAGATTTTTTTTCTTTATTTATATGTGATATCGTCTTTGTCTGTCCTGAGACTATAAATTAAAGGAACGTTTACTGCTTAGATATTCACTGTTACATTGCATCTTAAGTTTTGTTGCTCCTCCCTCAGTGTTAATTGAATTAGTTATTTTTAATTTAAAGACAATTATGTATTGATGAAATTTACAACTCTATTAAAATAGAAATATGATTCAGAGAAATATGATATCGTGAAAAGAATTGTAGAGAAACTATCTATAGGAAGCACCAAATAAAATTTCTAAAATAGGTGATGACGAGGCCGTCTTTGTTCCAAACGTCGCCTTGGTAGGTTATCAAGGATCGAAGAGGAATCAATGATCGGTGCCTAGTAGTTTGAGAGGGTTCGGTTGGTTCTGAAGTTTATTATGGAAAGATAGGTATCTGGATTGGGCCAAATCGGAACATATTGCTACTGTTAGTGCAAAAGGGCGTTCATAAAAGATTTTTTGCAGTAGGTTCTTTTAAAAACCTATCATTTCTTTATGATTTATTAGCATGGTTCCATATGTTGTTTCCCTCAGCTATTTTCTTTCTTAGAAAGCACTTATAGCCATTTCAGACTACAAAATGTCACCTTTAGCCCAAAGAGAATAAACGTGTAAAATTGTTACATACCACTTTTTGCACTAACAGTGCAATATTGAACATTACGGTCGTTATGGATGATATTTTGGTTTTTAATTTTAAGGCATTGTTTTTGAAGTCTTTTAATTGTATCCGAACAATAAGGGTGAACGCACCAGTTATGGAAAGGGGGGGGGCAGGTTGGACTTTGAATGTAAAGAATAAGCTTCTATATTGATTGAAAGGTTCCATTTTTTTTTTCTATATTGAAGAACAATGCTCTCTATTGACAACTGTATGAATAAAGTTCCCCCCCAAAAAATTTAAAATGTCTATAATTGTTGGTTCTATAGTGCTTTTGTGATCAGCGTGTTTCATACTTAACACGGGCGCATCTACGGGGCGTTCTTTCGGGCTGAGACCCCTCTCCCCCCAAAAAATGGTAAAATATAACCATGTTCTATGGAAAAATAAATTAAAAAATTATCTCTTAAAGTATTATTGTTCGTGTAATTACATTTAAAAAGACTTAAGGAATCACTTAAACACTATTTCATATGGATAGTTAGTTTCTTTCTTTTTTTCCAAAGTAATTATCGTCATTTTTATGAAAAAAAAAATTTTCGGGCTGAAGCCCCCCCAAAATAAAAATCCTGGATCCGCTAGTGATATCTGACAACTAACAGTTTTGTTAAGAGTTAGTTGAATTTATGTTATCTTTTCTATATCGCTGTCTTTATAGTTAAATAATTGCTTGTACCGACATCATGTCCATTACCAGAACAATTGAATTTCGGTGTGTGTCCTTCATTAGTGCAAAAATGTGTTGTTTTTTTTAAAGAAGGTTATACCTGCATAACTAAACATTTTTTCAATTTTAAAGTGTTAAATAGAAAAAAGGAGAACCTAGAGATTTTAAATGTCCAAAGGAGAAGTGTATAACTATAATAATTACGGCGGCATAAGCGAAAAAAATACAAACATTTCCTTAGTTACTTTCATCACTGATGCGCTTACCCTATTATTTCTCTTTTATATAAATATTTTTTTCACTCCTCGAAGACCCAATATAAATCATATCACAGTGATAATTTATTTTTCTATTTGTTTAGGTTGAATAGTCGTTTATAATTTTTCTGTCTCGCTTACTTTTATCATATTTTTTTTTTGGCAATTTCCTTATTTTTGTTACAACAAGAAATTTTCAATTGAGGTGATTTTATGAATTTTAAAAAGTCTTTCGAATCGTGAAAAGTTTTCTAGCAGTTCAATTTAATTTATACTTGACTATTCATTTAGGATTATTATGGAATCGAAAAGAAAAATAGTACTCCAAATTAATACCAGTACTTCAGGATAACCTCTCTCTTTCTATATATATATATATAATAAATGAATACTATGGGCACGATAAATAAATAAATTCTTGAGACGGGCTCCCTGCCGAAATCGGTTTTATTGTATAATTGATTTTTTATTTGTACGATGATAAATACTTAAAAATAATAAATAATTCCAAGTGTTATTGCCGAGTCTAGAGTTTCATGCGATGCACTTGTATTTATAAGTTTTAACTAGCTTACTGGTTTTAACTGACTCTCATCTCCGTGCGTCCTTATTGATTAATTTATGAGCAGAGGTTTTCTAGCCCATCTGTTTTGAAAGCTCATGTATACAATGTTTGTCCGTTCCGTGCATATGCTTTTTTAAATAAAATTTCTTTTTCGAATCATATGAGAAGTAGAATTACTAAACCAGCCAACTACATTTTCTATTTTCTTTTGTGATTAACATTTTTTGTACTTTTTATCATGAGATAAAAGAATATATACCAAAAAAAAAAAAAATCAAAAAAATAAATATGAAAGGAAGAACAAGGATCATTTCCTCGTTCTTCCTTTCATATTTATCGTTTATTAATTTAAATATCACTTATACATCTATTATACTTGTTATTCGTTTCACATTTATTTTTGTAATTTTTTGCCTTATATACTTAATAGAAGTGGTAGAGAACTGTATTGACATGTTTTTTTTTCTTGATTATTATGTTGATTTTACAATATTTTTATATTTTGAGAATTTAAAAAAATCTTTAGACGCAGAAAGATTTATGGCGAAGTCGTTTAAAAATTAGTAATTAACATTATTTAAATAATATAAATTTCCTAAGAAACATAGGAAGGTAATCAATTGCTATATTATTTTATTACTTTTTTTTCATAGATTCCACTATCGGATAGGAAAATTTGACTGTAATAGGCACTGAAATATTAAGGAACTTTATCTATTTCTGATTTTAACAAACATTTAGACATGAAGTGTGCTAGACGTTTAAATAATGAAAAATAGAATTAATGAGTTATTATGATCAATTGTATTTCATAAAAAAACAAACAATAAAATTCAGATAAAAGGAAATCAGCTCATTTTTTATGTCGTTATATTTATATTAATTATGTATTTTTACAGGTTCAAACCATTTTCTTGAAATAATCCTTATTAAAATAATTAATTTAATGACCGTGAATTTTTGAGTGTGGAAACTCATTCATTTTTTTATTTAACGAAATGTTTTAATCATGCTTCATTGACCTTGTATTGGAAGATCGCTCGTGAATGGTTAAAATATTTATTTACTTTAAATAAAATTAGTTAACTTTGTTATTAACTGTGAATTAACAGTACACTCATATAGTTGTATGTGATTTACTCATAGTAGTAAACTCTCAAAAAAGTTTTTGAAAAACTGTTCGTAAGAACTTTTCAAAACAGTTATGGGCGAGAAATGGTTTCTTATCGCTCAATTATTTTTATTTATAAAAACCGACTACTCTATAAGTATTATGGTTAGTAAAATGTTTTAGAAAGTCGAATGTCTGCATGTTTGTCCGATTCTTAAAACGTGTATGTTTATTGGTATTTTAAAAGTTAATGTTTTTTAAATAAAAAATATATATACGTTAACTTAAGAAGATGTGAAAAATGCTTATGCGTAGGATTATTGCAATAAGTCCCAAATGTAATAAATTCAATTTCAACAATTTAAAAATTAATTTTAGTGGTGTTTTTTGTGGGAAAATTTATACCTTTATTCACAGTTCTGTATTACAACACTCCAATCAACTTATTCCCTGTCTGAACAGATATTATTATTTTTCCACCTAAAAATATCACTAAAATGACATTCAAACATTTCGAAATTAGAGGCAGTCGTTCTGTCAACTGAAAGGCTCATATAATAGTGTTGGTGTTATTTTGATGAGCAAAAGTGAGTTTTTGCAACAATAAATACGAATAAAATTCACAAATATGTACTTAAAAGTTTGGTTCCTTGAAAAGTATTGAATATACTTTTTGTAATATATCAACGCTAGAATCAACATTGCATCACGTTTCATCGGCTATAATATTTACTAAATTTCGTAAAGTTTAATGTTCGATGAATAATTGATGGAAATTTTATTACTTTTTGATCACAGACGCTTTAAAAACTCTTATAATACTCATCATTATACATCGACAAATAATTATGTAAAGTTTATAAAATATTATTTTAAAATTTATAAAATCCTACTATCGCATCAATTGCCCTCAAAAACCATCTCTATGATCTTCAAAACTGGTTTGAAAAATGGAAAATTAAAATTAATTATAGCAAATCCTTCCACGTGACCTTCTCACTGAGGAAATCCTCATGTCCACTATTAATCATTGACAATAACCCAGTGCCTTCAAAAAACTATGTACGGTACTTATACAAAAGACTTACCTGGAACATACATACTAAATTTAAAAGACAAGAACTGACTGGACGATATAACCAACTCTCACATCTTCTAGACTACAGATCCCCACTTAACTTAAAAAACAAGCTACTGATCTACAACACTACACTGAGACCAATTTGGACATACGAAGAAGAACTTTGGGTTTCGGCAAAACAAACAAACATCAATAAAATACAAACAATACAATCAAAACTACCTCAAAGCACCTTGGTACATTTCGAATAACACTATACACAACAACTTAAACATCACAACAGTAAAATCCTACATCCACAACAAATACAGTTCATTTCATTCTTCAACTCTAAATCACATCATCCATTAGTCCATTCTATTTCCTGCTCCCGGTTACCTGATCGACTTAAAAAAAGAGAGTTAAAAAAAAATGACCAAGGGACCAACTCCTACATTTACAACAAGGGAAAAAAATCAATAATCAAGCAAATTCGCAGCAACTGGCTAATACATCAGATTTCCTAGATGCGCTGCAGCGCAGGTGCAAATTTCATAAAATGTTAAAATAAATAAATAAATAATCTTTTCCCCGATGAAATATTCGATTAAAAATTGTATTAATGTGCATTGTAATATGTGGAAGATGTCTCTAATCGGCAATTTTCTCAACATTATTTATATTTAATTTGCATAACACTGTGTGGTCATTTTTTTTACTGAATTTAAATAGTTCTTTTTGAAGAAAAATGTCTTGAAATTCTGTTTTTGTTTTCTTCTAAAATCATTAATAATGCCGTAGTTGTAATACGAAAATATTATGTACCGAAGACTATATTTACTGCCAATGTGGAATTAAAACAAAAACGAGAATTCTTACAATTTATCTGGAACAGCTTATTTTTATTATTATTATCATTATCTATTTAGGTCCTAGTGTTTTCTCTTAATTGAAAAATTCTTTTGTCACGTTTTCAAGTCAAGACCTAAGGCCTGATTTTTTTAGACGCTCAGGATACCTAACGTATACAGCATTACATTACTCAACATATTCCTCAAGTATGTCTTTAGTATATGCTTAGTTTAGAGAATGTCAGTGAGTTTCGAAAGCAGTGGCATAGCCAGGTCATCTGGCGCATGAGGATTCAATATTGCTGCTCTCTCCTTTCTTCCAGTATTCCAGGATAATGGTTCCAGTGCTCCACCAATTGCGCGATTCGCTTGTACTTGGAACATCCAGAGTGGTGGAATGACCGAGCAAGCTAATGCTTTGGTATATGTCAACACGCGTTGCCTAACATATTGATAAACTGAAGATTACGAGTTCGAGTAGCGGTGCGGATAGTCCGTGGTACGGACACCTTTATGAAATTATTAACATCCGCCTGAAACTTCGTGGATAGCTATTTTATTCATGAAAACTCCTAGGATTGGGGCGTTTTCAATCTGGAGGTAGGCAAAGTTTGTCGGTTAAATTAGGTACTGTTTTGTTTGTTTGTTTGTTTCGATGTCTAGGCGCAAAACATCCAGGTCATAAGCGTCCGATCAACTAAATAACATCACTTAATACTATTTGGATGGTTGGTACAAAAAAATAAATAAAAAAATAAATAAAGAAATGGATTGATAGAATAAAATAAATAAATAAGGATAATAATAGACATTTATAGGTAATAAGATGTATAAAAAATATATCAATAAATAAACTTTAAAAAATAGCAGTAGAAACAATAAATGAATTGAGATTAATAAACAAATGAATTTAAAATGAAATGAAATCAAATGAAAAAAAAAATTAATAATAATAATAATAATGTAGGTTATACCAAACGGCTCAAAATTTTGAAATAATAATAATAATAATGTAGGTTATACCAAACGGCTCAACATTTTGAAGACCACCTTGTGCTCAAGTTATCTTACGATTCAAGTGGAAAGCAAATGGGTATTTACGACTTTTTAATAGTTAATTAAATATACAAAGTTTGTCGATTTCCAGATTGAAAACACTCCAATTCCAAACATTTTCGTAAATAAAATAGTGGTCGGTTAGGATGAGATGGAGCCATTCACGACGTTTCAGGGGCATGCTAATAATTTGATGAAAAAGAGTTGTACCACGGACCAGGGCACGGGCGGATCTACGGGGGGGGGGGGGGCTTTCGGGCTGAAGCCTCCCCCAAAATGGAAAAATATAACCATGTTTTATGGGAAAAAAAATTAAAAAATACCTCTTAAAGTATTATTGTTCGTGTAATTACATTTAAAAGTACTTAAGGAATAACTTAAACACCATTTCATATAGGTAGTTAGTTTCTTTCTGTTTTTCCAAAGTAATTATCGTTATTTTTATGAAAAAAAAAAAGGTTTCGGGCTGAAGCCTCCCCCAAAATTAAATCCTGGATCCGCTAGTGGATCAGGGGGGCTTTTATCCTGGCGTTAATTCCACTCCCTCTCTCCAGGCCTGGGAAATAGCTGAAAAGGTGAGATTGGATCATCCATTATTTTTTTTTTCCATTGACGTTAAATCGTCCCGTTCGCCGCCACTCTCTCTCTCTCTCTAAGTACGCCTAAGTTTGAAAATATTCGGCACGCCTCATGGTACAGCGGGAGTCGCGTGGATTTTATTGATACTTCTGAATATGATTGATATTTAATTCAGAATATACAGGAGAACAACAGATAACGAATCCATGGACCCAGAATGTATAAAATACTTTCTCACCTGTCTTATTTTAATACAGGATATTTAGAGGTTTGTATTCAGTTATAACTCCTCATAGACAACAATTTAATAAACGATTGTTAACAATACTGTGTGTTTCCTTATTACGGAAATATAATGTACTAGTTGGCCCGTGCGAATAATTCCCATAAAAATTTGTTTCGTTAAGAAATAGCAAAACAATATGAATCCTATGTATTATGTAAGTAAGAAATTAATATTTTTTCCTCGGTCGATTACAGTATTCCATTTAACGTAATAGACCAAAATATTTGTACAAATTGCTTCGCTAGGACCTATTTTTAAACGCTGACTGGAAAGATAATAAAGACAAACTAAATCCTCGATCATGACGTTTTCTAAATTATTAAAAAAAAAAAAGAAAATGTAAGAACAAACAAATGCCTTTAAGAAATATAAAATTTAATATATCAGCCAGGAAAAAAAAATGTAGTAGAATAGTAAATAAGGAAGAAATTGTTAAGTATACCAAAACTAATGGACTGTATCTTTATTAATAATTGTCCGATTTTTTTTATTTTGTAGGTAATTTAGTAATCTTTCTAAATATTATGTATACAATCAAGAAAAAATTCATACTTATTTAATTATTCATAAATAAAATTTCTTTTCCTGCATAATTTTTTTCTAAATATTTCGCATGTGAAGGAGAAGAATATCTTCAAAATGAGTGGTCGATTATTGGATTTGATGAAGAATTGACGAAGTTATGGCGTACCAACAAAAAAACACCTTTTTGAAATAATATATAATATTATAATATATGATATATTATATAATGACATTATAAAATATAATCATATTATAATCTCTCTTGGAATTAATAAAACGAAGAAATGACAATCATTATTATACTGACTACCCAAGTGATTTTTTTTGTTGTAAATTTGAGGGGCTTATTGAAGAATAAAAAGTATTTTCCCAAAAACAATCAATCATACAAAAATGAAATATATTAATTTAACGTGTCTCAATGAAGATAAAGGATAATTTTATTTAAAAAAATGAATTAAATTACTAATATCTAAACATTAAATTAAAAGATAGTGGCATTATATCTCCATTTGTTGCTGGATTATTACATGTAAATTGATGTTTCACTAGTTCGCTTACTCTTGCTGATATCTGCTTATTTATAATTTCCTTTTGGTGAAATTTTACAGTAACATGTGTACTAAAAATAAGCACCAGGACATTGTAGGTTCAAGGACTAATAAAAAAATAATATTATGTGGATCATGAAAAATAAAAGTAGTCATTTCAAATGAGAAAGTTATAGATATAATCTACCGATGAAACTAAAGGTGGCATTTTATGTTAAAGCGATTTAATCGGTATTTTGAACAAAATCCACTTTTAACCTCACAGAGGCAACTTTTAAATGTGTTTCTTTTTCTTTTCTTTTTTTTGTGATCCAGTCTAATGCTGAATATTGACCCACTTTAGTCTATCAAAACCTGCATTATAATCCTTAAGCAGACACTAGAAGAATATGGCAACTGGATAAAGGTATGCATGCTCTATTCCCGTATTTCTTCAGGGACCCACAATTGGGGAAAAATAAAATGGGAGTAAAAAAATGTTTCTTACTTTGGACTGTCTACAAGCCTCGACTCATTCGTTGATAAGATTTTTGGAAATAATAGATCATTAATTAATCTGAAGGCTCAAATGTGATATTAGTTTATGTATCAAACAATGAAAAATAAATAGCCATAAATAAAACTTTGTTCTTTACTGTTCACACCTCTAATTCAAGAAATCTCAAAGAACTTCCACTTCTCAAATAACTGGCTGTAACATTTGAAATTATCTGATATTAGTACTGGATGATGACCATAAAAAAAAAAAATCAAAAAAAAATCGACGAATCAATAAATTTTACAATAAATTACTTTAAGAAAATAATGAATTGAAAATAAAGTGTAAAAATCAAAAGATTATCAGTTTCACAGAAGAGCACCAGTAAAAAAACTTAAAATAAAATGGGAAATTCTAGAAATAAAAGAAAAGAATTTAAATAAAAAAGAATTTTGAACGGTGTGAAGCAGGAAAAAATAAATATTTTTCTGATAAAAAAAGTATTTGCAATCGGAGTATCAATCTACTTGATTTCTTCAAATCCTCTTCTTCTTGTTTCTTCCATCTTTTCCGTTAAAGCCGTTAGTGGGGTTTAAAAATATAAATAAAACATACTTACATTATTTAATTGCGAAAAGTTTTTCATCACCTAATAACTGGTCCTTTTAGTTATTAATTTAAAAATTTATATATCCTTTATTGAACAAGTTATAAAGATAATTTTAGTAATATCATGATTGTTTGAGTACCATCTGGAACATTATTGTGTACCACAGTATGGGACTCATGCTTTAATCTAAATAAGGGCTTAAATTTAAAAAAAATCTGGTGCGGTACGCGCATCCCACAACATTCACTTATCACCCTCTTCTTAGCAGAAATAAATATTTTCAGACTAAGGGGAAGAAAAAGTAAAAATTATAGACACTATAATAAAATTATAGACGCTTTTTATTTGTATAAGTACCATTATTTATACAAATTTTAATATTTATATCGCTGTAATCTATACAATTAAGTATTAAATAATACCAACAATAGTATTTATGAAAACCACATATGTTTATTTATATAATATTGTCGGAGTCCGTATTATATTAATCTCATGAAACATATGGAAGCCTGTTATAATCTCTCGGGCTAACTCAGGTGCGATCAATTACAACTATTCTCCGTTACGATTTTTTATTTCTCCTTTAGTTAATTATCAAATTCTTTCGTATTTTATATTTAACTATCTTTTATATTGGAGATTAATGTGAAATGATTAATTGTTTCAAATAAAAAAAATTAAAGGTACTTTAGAGGAAGCTAATATTGAAAATTAGACATTTAAGCCTTTTTAGAGAACATCAACCAGAATAAAAAATAAATTTTATTTAAAATTGCTTAATTTTACACTGATATAATGAATTTCATCAAAATCGTTCGAGAATATCATAAAAATGTGTTTAGTACATGATATAAAGTGCCACTTCCGGTTAGCCGATTTTGATGAATAAGTTGCTGTGACATCCCTAACACATAAAAACCTTAACACACACACACACACACACACACAAACCATTTTGCGGGACTTAGTCATTCGTACTCAGGGAACCTCAAAAAGTGTATTTCCGTTGAGAATTGAGAATTGAATATGTTCACGATCGCAATACTTTCCTTTACTATATATTTCATATATAGGTAAGTGAAAGTAAAAAGTAAAAAAGTTGCTGATTATCTTCTACTTTATTCTTTTTCCATTAACTTATAGATAAGGTACAGATAACTCGTCTATTCGAAGAAAAATAAATAACAAACATTTTTTTTTTATAATTACAGATAGCACTCATGTGTCGCTGGCTATCGAAAATATTTTGAGTAAAATTCAATCACAGATCAATGGAAAGTGTTTTCTTATAAAAAAATAAATAATAAAGACGGGTGATATTGTTTTATAATAAAATGTAATATTTCTTTTACTCGTTAATCACACATTCGTTTTAAATAATTATTACATGTTGTTATCGTAAATTTATTTTTGTGAAGTGATTTAGTATCTTATTGGTTCTTTAACCTTTTTTTTACATGTTGTTTTATTAGTTAATTTTAGTTCTTTTAGAATTACGCCACTTAAATAATTCTTCGAACAATCGGGGGTTCACTGAATTTAAATGTTATGAAACACTAACTAAGCCGATTGGTCTGCTAACTTATCGGTTATGTGATTTGTAAATAAAATTGTTAGTTATTTTCGTGGTGATTTTATGCACGCATTCGTTAATACTCCAGAGTATCAAATTATTTTAGGAAATATTTATGGATGGAGGAGAAATATTTATCCCTAAAATATTGTTTACAGAATCGGTTAGCTAATTTTAAGGTTAACTGTGCATGGAATTATTTTTACTATAAACTTGCTTATATCACGATCGCAAAGAAAAATCTCGGACTAAAGTAGAATTAACGATGATTTAGTTTTAATCAACTGTCAACATATTTATTTATTTTATGTATAAGTCGTATAAAATTGACCTATTATTTACTAATATATCGAAATATCGATTTCGAATAGTTTTTTTTTTAACGAAAAATATACATGATATTTTCAGTTGACCATTATCAAAACGTTTCAGTTTTTATGCCAATACACGTTTTGAGTGTGTCTACCAATTTTTCAGCTTTTCAATACTGTGAATAAAATCCAAACTTTCAATTAATTTAAGTTATAAGTTACACCTATTTAGTATTGCCCACACCAACGAGTCTTGGTCTTGCAAGCTCAGTGCTGGCTATGGTCTTGGTCTTGCGCTAGAGTCTCGCAGTTACTTATTAGCTTATTACTATAGAGATATTACTGAAAGTTTTTAGATAAGAGAAACCTAACTATCCCGAATGAAAAATTAAAAGAGTTAAATGCAAAAGTATAACAATTATTAACATATACTAACTAAGATTTTCAAGTATTAATAACTATTTTGCCTTAATTTTTATTTTAAAAATCGATTTTATTTACCAGTCCTGGTCTTGGTATTGCAACAGGTAGGCGGCCTTGGTCTTGGTCTTGCAAAGTGCACTGGTATAAACTCATACATTTATATTTATTGCGCGATTCTTGCTGAAATTAAATTGGTAATTTACATGTTTTTTTTTAGAAAAAAAAAAAACCTACAGATTTACTTTTTAATATAATTCAATTCTAAACATTTTTATTCATTAGTAAAGAAAACATTGATCAAAAGCAAAGATTGCACAGCAGGTTAATATTATAATTAAGTAAATTAGTAAATGCAAGCTAAAAAAAATGTGGTGTGTCCACTCACACGACTTTCCTACCTATTTCAGAAAAGTTTTTATATCTTTACATATGTTCATGAAGAAACAAAAAAGAATTGAACTAGATACATTTTCCTGAAAATTGATCAAACATAAGATTTGCGTACGGTTTATTTGATAAAATAAAGCAATGTTAACCGGCTTAAGGTAAATCAGTGTAAAAATTTCAATACTTCCTAATATTGCTGATAAAAAACTTTTTGGCATAGCTTAGTATTGACAAACAATAATTTCTGTTAAAAGTATAGGAAATAGTGAAGATTATGTGATGCGGGAAACAGATTTTCTTACTTTCACTTAGTCATCTTTATTCTCTCATTCACCCCTTTCTGACACAAGGATATGAAACCGTAATCTCACATTGGAAATTGAATAGCTGTAACTTCGTTAATAGTTGTCCAAAATGAACGATTTTTATATGGCTTTGTAGGGAACAGGCAGACAGACAGACACAGACAGACAGACAGACCAATGGCTAAAAATGTGTTTTTCGGACTCAGGGGGCTCTGAAACGTATAGGTCCGTCGAAAACCGTATGTCGGAAATTTGACCCGATTGCAATACTTTCCTTAGCTAGTATAGGTAGGAAAGTAATAAACACCATATAGCTGTTGAATACTTGATTGTTGGGACTTGGTTTGGTCGATCACGAAATAAGATGCTAGATAATTCTTTTAGTGATCATTGCATATGTAAACTAATTTAAACTGTCTTTTTTATGTTATATTCGTCGGCTTGTAACAATCATAGCTACTTGTTAGAAATTTATGGTACTGTAGATGGTTGATTAGACATGCTCCCCACCTTTAACTTCAAATTAACAAATACGAGAATAAACAAGAAAATGATAAGGGTTTAGCAAACCCGAAGATTCAATGCCGTTACCGTCAATCGCTGTCTACATAATTCGTCCATCGAACACCTTTTGAGCTCAACCCTGCAAGGCGAGCCTTAATCCAATTCTCTCACATTCGCTTCAGTATATTATTCAGAATATTTAATACAAAAAAAAAAATAATTCTCTTTGTTATGTACTAGGAACGTTAATTTTTTTCACGATAAATTACGAATTATGTTGAAAATTATAAATTCACATCTCATATCAACAACAAATGCGGTAAAGCTAAAAAACTTATCAGTACAATGACATACTTTCGAGGAAAATCTTCTCTTTCAATAAAAAACAAAATTATTTTATATAAATCGGTTTTACTTCCTTAAATAACATATGTTTGTCCAGCTTGGTGTTATACAAGTGACTCAAACTATAAAAAATTAGAAAGAGTACCAAATCTGTGAATGAGGATTATAAAGAATCATAAAGGATTATCGCAACAATTCATGTACTCCCAGACCAAAGATTTTTTCAACTCCACGAACACTTCTGTAAACCTCTTAATTAAGACAATAGGCCATTACAATAAGCAAAGATTAAGAACATACAACCACAGACATACAAAACACATTTTACTTGAATAAAAACTGACTAAAATAAAACTGCACAAAATATTACATTACTTACATAAACTATATTGTTTATTTAGATGTATATAGTTTTTATTTTATTATTATTGTTGACTTTATTCATATATTTATTTTATTTACGTTATTATTATTTTCTTTATTTTTTTATGTATGTTTTTAATAATTTTTCCTACTGTTAAATAACAAAGAATGTTACTAAAGTTTAATAATTTTAGTGTGAAATGTTGTACCAAAACATGACCGATTTTTATGTACATTTTGTAAATTGTAAATTAATTTAAATAAACTTATTATCATATTGATTATTTCACTACCGGTGAAAACTAAAAGATTATCATTGATTTTTCTTTTCGATTTCTTATTAAAATGTTATATTCAACGTTTATTTAAATAAACGTGTTTTGCTGATAAAATCGAATAAGGAAACGTAAAATTTAAAGTTTTTAAACGTGATTCAATGCTTCGAGACTAGATGTCTTAAGCAACATCGATATAGATCTCATTTCATTCAAAAAGCCAAATAATAAAACAAAGAAAAGAAAATTTAAACCACGTTTTGAAACATAGAACTATCTCATAAATGTACAATAATCATTTATGTTATTATATATTTTGTAATATCAACTTATAAGTTATTTATTTTATTTATAAGTATTTCTTTCAATACCATTGAACTATAACATCATTAATAGTTTTTTTTTGCGATTTCTTATTCGAATATTGTACTAATATTTTTTAAAAATATATGTGTCAAACTTATAAAAATCGCATAAGAGATCGTTAAATATAATTTTTACCAGTAAGAAACAAACATTAGGAAGTTTAGTAGATATTATCGTTATATTTTTATAATTTTTAATTACCGAAAATGCATCAAAGTTTTAAAAACATGTTACAATATTCTGTGGTAATATTATGTTTAATAAACATCCGCCTGAAACTTCGTAAATAGCTTCATCAGATCGTTACCTACAAATATTTTATTTACGAAAATTCTCGAATTTGGTGATTTTTCAATCTGGAGAACGGAAAACTTTGTCTATTTAATTAGCTATTCAAAACTCGCAAAGACCCATTTGCTTTCCACTTGAATCGTAAGATAACTTGAGCACAAAGTCGATAAAAAAAGAGACCTTCAAAAATATTAAGGCGTTTGGCCTGAATCCTCAAATTGTCAAACTTTTTTTTTTTTTTTTTTTTTTTTTTATATATATGTTTATTTAGAAATATTACATTCTGTCACAACAAGGACATTTATAATAGTGTTCAGAGAAAGCACACTCACACTCTATTTACAATAAAAAAAAAATAATAATACAGAAACTTAATAATAATAAATACAATAAAATAAAATAAAAATAAATACAATAAAATAAAATAAATGTATATAAACAAAAGAACTAACCTAATCATACACACTCGGGCTTGAGTGGAGGATCTGCCCATTGCCAAACCATTGCCAAAACTCCAATAGATGCTTATTTACAAAAGGTCTCTGGGCCACTGCCGCTTCAACCTTCGAGGAGGATTGTAAGGATGGGTGGTGCTGGATAGAGATTGTGCAAGGGGATTTGGATGATAGGTAAGGTTGTGGTGAAATTTGGCAAGAGTCTCCCTCCACGGAAATCTTTAGTAAAAGGCGAAAGATTTATTCGTTTTGAAGGGAGACCAGAGGTAAATTGTCAAAATAAAGTTAAATATGGCATACGGCCCAATATTTTTGTATGCCACCCTTTTCATCGAATTTGTGATCAAATTACTTTACGATGCAAGTGGAAAGCAAAAGGATATTAACGAATGTTTAGTACCTAATTAAATAGACAATTTTTACCGACTTCCAAATTGAAAACTCTCCGATTCCGAGAATTTTCATGAATAAAATATTTGTAGGTTACGATGAGATGAAGCTGTTTACGAAGTTTCAGGCCGATATTAATAATTTGATAAAAAATGTTCTATAAGTTACACCATATCTATTCAGTTTTACAGATTTATATCCCACTCAGATTCCCACTACTACTATAAGGCTCTAATATATTTTTTTTTCTTTTTTTTCCAATTGCTCTTTCAGCTAAGAGTTGTTTCAGACAAATTACTTATACGGATTTTCACATTTATTTCAGAAATATAAAATTTAGATTACATTATATATTAGGCGATGTAGATTATGTTATGCGCAAATTGAACATAAACTTGGTTGAATACTTTAATCTTAGTTAATTAATGAATTGAAAATAAAATATATAATTTTAATGAAATTGATATATAAATAGATCTGATTTCGCTCAAAAAGTCCTTAGTAAAATCACCAATCCACTGTTTTAACATAAATACTTTCTTATAAATTCACAATATTTTATGTAATGATAATGTTTATAATATTATTGTGTGTGATGTGTATACAATAAGCTCTTCTTTCACTACATTTAAACTAACTAAGATGAACATTCATTTTTCTGTACGATTTCGATTGGCTACCGAATAAGAATAAAAATTGATTCGATTATTTAAATACAGAACGAAGAGAACTCCATACGATCATAATACATTGTAATTTGATTCGTTATATCTGATGTGTATGTGAGACCTTTCTCCAACTTAACCCTTGCAGGGAAAAACTAGTTTAAAAAAAAAAAATGTTTACCTTTTATATTTGGACGTTTCGGGTACACTTCGTCACTCCTCTTCAGCATTACTAATTTCATAAATAATACATTAAAAGTTTTACATCCCAATACTGGGAAAAAATATGTAAGTGGGTTTTATAGATTTAGTAAACACTTTTTAGATTGATAATTATTTAAATCAAACCAAAATAGTATCAATTTTAAAAGAACACAACTTTTATCTTTTTTAATTGGTCCAATATAGAACAGATAAATAATTATTTATGTAATTATAGATGCTGAAGAATCGAACTCATTATACCGAAAAGACCAAATAAAAATAATAATGAAAACACTATAAATTACGAATGTTTATTTTGATAAATTTATTATTATTGTATTATCTTTATTTTTCTTATAAAGTATACTGATATAATTTAATTTGTTCATATTATCTGTAAATACAGTAACTCGGAGCAATCCATCTGCAGATCTCTACATAAAATTAAATGCCTCAATAGAAGGCAAAAGACCACGTGGAAGGTCCAAAACCAGGTGGATAGATAGAATTAACAAAGATGCAAAAGAGCTGCGTGCAGATAACTGAAATGAAATAGCCCAAGACAGACAAAAATGGAGCAGGCTTGTTTTAACAAGCCTGCGGCAAAAAATCTACGAGGTCGGTAATACCAATAGAAAATAAAAATATGAATGTACTCTTTCATTAATATTACCATTGCCTTTTATTGAGGAAAAATATAGCATTATTTAATAATGTATAAATACATGTATATTCACTGAGGGATGAAAACGTATTTCTCTCCAAAACCAAGTAAAAAATGGTGAATTAAGAAACACATAATAAAAATAAAATAATGAACCCAAGATAGACAAACGTTATATTATTGCAGAGAGTGGACGCAAAATTCCTTTAAGTGAATACAAAACTTCCACTGGCATTGCAAATTATAAACATCAAGGAACAAATTTGGTTTATTTTGAATATTTAATAGTTGACCGTTGTATTATTAAGGAAATAGATGCGACTTTGTAGGTATTCTTCAGGGAGGTTTGTTAAGCTCGGCGTTTCATTTAGAACTATGAGTTCTAACTTTAGTTCTAAGTGAAACTCCTAGCTGAACAAACCTCCTTGAAGAATACCTGCAAAGCCGGGTCGAAACGTTGGCTTTGAATCAAATAGTTTTGTCACTATTTAGTCTATTTATGACAGCCACTCCGAACCACCTCTTTCTTTAAATTTGGGTGCTTAGTTCATCTGGAAGAAACACGTATACTATTTTGTCGGATGGTACCTAGATGGTCCTACTTCAATTTTTTTCAAATTCCAATCTCTTATTTTATTTATTTATGCACATAAGTATTTTGATTGACACATATAGGTATATTTCAAAATTAGTTTGTTAGATTTTGGTTCAACCCAATATTGGTCTCGGTTGCAGATGTGTCAAAATGAAACACGTCTTAGAATTATGTATGCGTATCAAAACGAAATATGCCAATTAGAATTTAACACTTTAATTTAAGAGTACTTTTTCGTTAAATTATATCCACAGGCTAGAAGTGAGGATAAAGAAATATTATACATTTTTTTTAGTTTTTTTTTTGTTTAATTTTAATTAGTTGTATTAACTCACTGAAAATTTCTCTTACTACATCTTCGTAAAACGAGTGGATTTATCCTCAACGGATCCTCGCCGGATATATCTGGTCTTAAAGACTAGTGGTAACTAGTTGCCGCTGAACGCTAATTAAAGCAGATATCGGGAATCGAGACTCTTGCACTGGCGGGATTAGTGGCGAGGATTGGGGTAGTCCAGTGTCTTCTCGTCCAGTCGGTATGTCCGTTGCCAAGGAGTACGTGAAGATATTACGGGGAGCCGTCACCTGACCATGCTGCAAAATCATCCTAATGGTAATTAGTTGATTATTACATAATCTATATTAATAAAAACGTAAATGTTCGTTTGTTCAAAAACGCTAATCTCCGAAACTTCTTCACCGATTGCTTTGAAATACTACCATAATGTTTCTATCGGATTGAGGAGTGGTTTTATATATATTTATTTATCCTCCGGTCTTTCGTTTCGGAAAGGCAGCCGAAAAATCAGCGTCGCTATAGATTGTAGCGCCTCAACGATTGTAACGATTTTAACTAAACTTCGATAAAGTCTCCTCCTTGAAGCCCTTTTAATTTATATATAAAATATCCTTCTCCGAAAAGAGTATGAAAAAAAGGGTTCAAAACTATATTCGCGAATAACTCAAAAAGTACACAATTTCTATTTTATAATACCCATTGTTATTTGAAAGCGTCTTTGATTCACTGAAAATTAAAAAAAAATCACTAAAATCGGATGATTTGGAGCAGAGATCTAATGCTTTAAACATTTAGTACTTTTTCTTGGGAGACCGATTGCTTCTCACATAGACAATTATACGTTGCGAATTATTGAGATGGAAAACAAGACAATCTCTATATCTATACAAACAATGGAAAAACAAAAAATATCGCACTAGTATTGTTACATAATATATATTAGAAAAACCTGCTTTCTTGTTTATTTCTTTTTATATTTAATCAGAATGAGCCACAACAACGCGTGGCCGGATTCAGCTAGTATTTAATATACCAATTGTCTGAGATTGTGGACTGAGAATTGCTTCGTGACTGAAATAATTTTCTCTCGTCATACATTGAAATCTTATTAAGTCCGTTTGGAGACAGTTTATTTATTTGTTCATAATGTAAAAAAAAATGTGTATAGTAAAGGAAAAAAATTCAAAATGCATACTATAATAAACATTAGTTCAATTCTCTACTGTTTTAAACAGCAAGTATTATGTATTTTAATCTATGGAATATCAAACATAACTATATCGTCTCCAATTTAGTTATTTCTTAAAAATAGAAAAAAAAACTTGTTATGGGCTAATCCTACTTAGAAATGATATTTATTTTTAAAAAATAAAAAAATTCTTAACTGGCAAACTGGAATATTGTTATATTAAGATTATGGACAAATTTTATGAATATGACAAATTTTCACGATCGCAATACTTACCATTACGATATATTACATATATACCTAAGTGAAAGTAACACCCTTACTATATATTACATATATACGTAAGGGAAAGTAAAAAGATAGAAGAAAAAAATTTAGTTTGAAAACGTCAATCTGTATACTCTAATTTAGTAAAAATAAATTCGTAAACGAAAAAATAAAATAATATAACAGAAAATATATAAAAGGAATAAACCCTAATATTAAAAGTAAAATGAAATTTTTTTCATATTCGTATGTACTTAAATAATGAAACCAATGCCTTAAAACAAAATTCAGTTTTAGCCAGCTTTTATCTAGATTACGGAAAAAATCAGAACTTCTTATTCGTTGTAGAATACAAATTTTTAAATCGACTTACTATTTAGTTTAATTTGACTGGTACAGTGCTTAGCAAATAAAGTTTAGTTCTTAATCAGTTTTCGAACTAGGTTTTTTTATGTTTTAGGGATAACAACCTCAGTTTCTTTTCTGTCTCCACCTCTCCCTCCCCCCGTAATAATGAACTTTACTGTTTTGCAACAGGATTTTAGGTATTTTGAAATAGGTATAATAATCTCGTAAATAAATTATTTTTACAAGAATAACTCATTAATTTAATCAACTAAATTAAGGTTAAAACAACCAAAATATTTATATGAGAAGGAATTAGTCGAGGGTGCGGTCAAAAAAATAAAAAAAATTAAAATATATAAATAATTTTAATTTTTGCCGACGTTTCGACCCACTTTGCAGGTCGTCTTCAGGGCTACAAAAGATACAAACATGTTGAAAAAATAAAAAATAAATATAAGTATATATAAATTACGAAGAAGTTGTCAGATACAGAAATAAAAGATAAAGAAAATAAATACATGATAAGAAAATAGATAAAAGAAAATAAATACATGAATGTTAACGAATAAATGAATGTTAACGAATAAATTGATTGAAAATTGAATAACTATTGTTACAGTAAAGTTAAAATATGGATTTTACTGTAACAATAGTTATTTACTTTACACAACAATAGTTAGTTACTTTACTGTAACAATAGTTATTCAATTTTCAATCAATTTATTCGTTAACATTCATTTATTCGTTAACATTCATGTATTTATTTTCTTTTATCTATTTTCTTATCATGTATTTATTTTCTTTATCTTTTATTTCTGTATCTGACAACTTCTTCGTAATTTATATATACTTATATTTATTTTTTATTTTTTCAACATGTTTGTATTTTTTGTAGCCCTGAAGTAGCCCCTATTTTTTTTCTATTTTTTGTAGCCCCTATCTGACAACTTCTTCGTAATTTATATATACTTATATTTATTTTTTATTTTTTCAACATGTTTGTATCTTTTGTAGCCCTGAAGACGACCTGCAAAGTGGGTCGAAACGTCGGCAAAAATTAAAATTATTTATATATTTTAATTTTTTTTATTTTTTTGACCGCACCCTCGACTAATTCCTTCTCATATCATATCAACGGTCAACCAACTCTACATCATTCAAAATATTTATATATTATATTAATTAATATTACAATACTTTTTACTTCCCCTAGTACTGAAATTTCGCTCGAAATTTTTCGCTCTCTGCATTTCGACCGTCTCTCCCCCCCCCCACCCCAGGGGCTTATTGCTATATTAAAAGTACAACTTCTATTATTGTCTAATACCACTTCGACTCCAATATTTTTAAAAGTTTGTCCTTTCGCTTTATATATAGTGACAGCAGCCGATATTTACCGGGATGGATTAGTAGCCTAATTGCCTAAATTTTTCCAGATTAATTGGTATTTTATGAATATTGGTCTATTTTATTATTGTCAAATAAAATTTGGTAAAGATTAGATCAGGAGTTTTACGGTTAGAAGTTTCAAACAAAAAACGGTTTATATTATGGTATGATGGGAACATAAAAAGAAAATATAAAATATGTAAATAATAACATAAAAGAAAAATTAAAACAAAAAAGACCGATAAATGAAAAAAACAAAACATATAATGTACTACATACAACTCAATAATAATAATAACTTATAATGGCGAATAGTTAAATTATATTTAAAAGCAGTATATATGCATAGTAAGCAATATGCTATAGTAGGATTAGTTATATTTCTGTATTTGGATAGCTTCTTTCTCCTCTTTAAGTTTCTAAATTTTTTTTTCATTTCCAGAGTCAAAGTCAGTAAAAAATGATTAATTAATAATGTTTTTTTCTACTCTCAATTAGTATGTATTATATTTTAATGAAAATAATATTGGCTTTTTTCCCATGGTATTTATTTTCACCAATAAACGCAATATGTTTTAATTGTACATATTTTATATTTATAAAACTGTATTGTTCAAGAGTATGGACCCACAACAATCGTTAAAATAAATTATTAGAAAATAAATCATATATAAAAAAAAATAATGTTTTTATTTTTAAAAAAATATGAGATCACATCTGCTTATTGTCGAGATTATGACAGGTGTGGATTGAAGTATGAAGAGGGGGAGAGAGAGAGAGAAAAATATATTAATTTTATTTTAACTTAAATTATTTGAAAAAAAAATAATCTAATGAGTCACAAAGCATGAAATGATTATTTGATAACAATTATTTTCATAAAAGTTAAGAACAATTTGCTGCCTTAGCAGCAACTATTACATTTCTTTAAGTTAAGAACAATTATTTTCATAAAAGTTAAAAACAATTTGCTGCCTTAACAAATACAAAAGTGTGACATGTTGTTCTCTACCTCAGGGGTACATACAGATATGGTAATGAAATGATTAAACTCCTGAATTAATTTATATTAAAATGAATATGTCCTCTATAATTAGTATGTAGTTCACTCATTGGGCGCTATAATATTAATAAATATTTTTTCCAATTATATTTCTTTAATTTTTAAGTTTATGGTACCTACTTTAAGCAAGAGTTTGTCAAGTGTCAGTGTTGAAGGTTTAGTACATACATACAAAAATATTTTATAATTTATAATTATTGAATGTTGTAACTTTTAAATCTGACTTCATCCCATTATTAATCTTTTTATTTTATCAGCGATTTGTTTCATTATTATTTATTGTTAGAACCTAATTCAAAACTAGTAGCCATTCTTTGTTTTTTACAAGAAAGGAAAATATGTACTATAAAAAAAAAAAATGTTTCATGTCATGAAAAGCGATGTTTATTTTAATACAACATATTTTGGTGGGAGGGACTTTCGGGTAGAAGCTCCTCCTAAAATTGTAAAATATAACCATATCTCAGGAAAAAAAAAAATCTCTAAAGTTGAGTTTTCGTGTAACTACATTAATTAGCACTTCAAAAATCACTTATACACCATTTCATATATTTTCTTTATTTTTCTTCTAAAGTGATTATCGTTTTATATGTATTTGAAAAAAAGCTTTCAAACTGATGCCCCACCCTCAATATTAAATCCTTTAGTGCCGTACACTGCCATTGTCAGCTAAAAAATTGTAAAACACACTGATAATAAAATTTTAGTCTACAAGACGGATGAATTCATCAGAATAGATTTATGCTTATTGAATTGGGCCAACCGAAATATTGGGTAGTTCGTAATATAATACATAAGTTCGTTCGGTTATCAAAGGTTGAAAATAAAACATGTTTTTTCCCATACAAAGAATAAATTGTATTCAATCATGTTTCTACCGTTTTTATTAATGACCTCTTGACATCTTTCTAACAATTTTATTATTTCGCTATCCTAAAAAATCTGGGGCTTAGAACCGAAAAATTGATTGAGATACGTTTTCACATCTCTCTCATCAACGAACGATTTCCCATTGAGGAATTTTCGGAGGGACCGGAATAAGTGGTAGTCGGATAGTGTGGTGAATAGGGTAGGTGTAATAAAACATTCTAACCAAGTTGCATTAACTTTTACTGTGTGATTATAGGTGTATGGTTTATATTATATAGCAAAGTGTGGTCTGGCGTTCTCATGGTAGAATACAAAACCTTGCAATTGGCATTTTCCGGGCGTCTCTGTCACAATGCTTGGTCCAATTTCGTTAGCTGCGTGCAGTAGATATTCAAGTAAATCATTTTACTTGTGGAAGCTCCTGGTAAAATAGCACGCCGCGATAATCCCACCATATAGAGAGAAAAATATTTGCCGGCTTTCAGGGTAGAATTAGGCGGCTGTCAGATGTTGTCCATGATCTTCTGCGCACTACATTGTAGTAGGTGATCTCCCGTCACAATTCGGTCGAGAATGGATCCGTTTCGTTCCAGTCCAAAAAAGAATAGCAGATTGATATTCAGTTTGCCTCAGTCAGTTTGTGTGACCTCCAAACATCGACGTGCTACACTTAGCCAAGCTGTTTTAAATGCCTTCGAACGGTTCCAAAAAATATTTTCAGTGTCACCGCAATTTCTCGTAGCTGTAGTGACCAGTCTTGTTCAATTAAAACCTTTTATCATTCGAATCAACCTCGGTGGGCCGACGACTGCGGGGTGAAAATTAACGAACTCTCACAACAGTAAAGACTTTGAAATTTATTTTTATTGTATACTATGAAGTTACATTGATATGAGGTTATTAATAGCTTTAGCTCAAACTAGCCGAGTGAGGCCTAAACTAATGTTACATGTCTGACTTCTAAACTTGGCATTGTCTATAGGATATTTTGGAACATACAGAAAATGATAAAGGAGGGGATGGCTATTATTTAACTATTCCCGTGGGAAAGTTGTTTTTTTTGTTAAAAGTAATAATGCAACAAGCATGTGCTAACTATAAACTTTTGAGACAAATGGGGCTCAATATACAAAATCAGGTATCTTTTATGGGACTCTATGGTTAATAATGTTGTAGCCATAAAGTGTAGTACTGTCAACACCTCATGGAGAATGATAGCATAAATCTATCAATGATTAAAGCTGGTCAATTCTAACTATTTGAGACAATAACTGAGGCAATAACTCTTTGAGACAAAGGAATTAACAGTATTATTAATAATAAATAAGGAAAAAATAGTAATAATAAATATAGCTATTTAACTTGCATCTTCGAGAGTCGTATCTCCGGAACGAAATTTGACAAACCATTTTTGACCGGTACGTTCTGTTAAGGCATCGTCCCCGTATACCTTATATCTTTCGATGGACCTCTGAAGCTCGCTTGCCTTTTTTTAAATAAAAAAACAAAAAATGGCGAAAATGCCGCAAAAAAATCAGTCTACATATTCACTACGCTGTAGCACAAACAAAATTAATGCCATTGAAATCGAACACAACAATTTCGAAGAGTGAAATTTGACCTTTACTGTGATCATTATTGTCAGATAAGGCAAAGAAAACTGGAGATATTTCAAAACAATTCGCACTACTAACGAAAACCGAACGAACTTATGGATCCACCCTATATATTACATGTTAAGTATGTCTTGTCTTGGAGCCTAAAGTTCCATTTTCAACTTATTTTAAAAACATTAACCACAAATTTCATTATAATTGAATTATTTAAAAGTTATTAACTAATAGCAAATTTTATTAACATGGTAAAGTTATTTTACACTCGGTATTTCAGGTATATTTTCGTTGAGATTCAACGCCAGTTCAGTTAACATTTAAAATTTATTTCACTTCATAAAATATTTTCGATTTCTAAGAAAAAAAATTGTAATTTTATGATTTCTTAAAATGAATTTTCAAGACCGCACCATCGTCAAAAAGGTCAAAGAAAAATAGACATTTTAATTTTATTTTGAATACAGAAGCTTTTAAAAGAATTAGGCACATTATATTTTTTGAAATTTAAGAAAAAAAAATTAATGCTTCAAATAAATAGTATTTCAGTATATTCAACATTCAAAATATTTAAAAAAATACATACTATATGATAATATGAATTATTTGTAGACAAACAATTTTTTTTTTTGTAATAATGAAGACTTCTGGTTTTGATATTATTCTTCAATTTTTTTATAATTAAATTCGTGCTTGAAATGACTTTTTTTTTCTTTTCTATGACAGTTATTAATCAGTGTTTATATTTTATAGAATTCGGGAATATTTATAATTGTTTCTGTAAGTTTTTTTAGTAAAAGAAACATGGTTTAACTCAAAATATATTATTAATAATAAAATAAGTCTTTCACTTAATTAAAAAAAACAACACAAATTTAGGAGTTTCTTTAAGTATTGTTTTAAATACTACATTTAATATTATATGAGAGTTCCTCTCGATCCAATTCAAAAATCCTGGATTTGTTTTTGAAATTGAAATCCAGCAATTAAAAATTGACCGAACACGGCGCTGGGTTACTACAGTCCCCGCAATACACAATCGCCATTTCATTCACTTGGCAAAATAAATACTTCAATATAATCTTATATTCCTCTAATAATATAAAATGAAAACATAAACGTGGAGCAAACAGTTCATTCATTATAAAATGTATTAATAATTGCAAAATTATAAAAAGTTAATGATAAAGAATAAAATTTTAAATTCTGTCATTTAAAGAAAAGTATCCTAAAATTTATTTATATATATATATATATATATATATATATATATATATATATATATATATATATATAATATAAATATATATATATATATATATATATATATATATATATATATTATATATATATATTTATTATATATATTATATATATTATATTATATATATTATATATATATTATATTATATATATATATTATATTATATATATTATATATATATATATATTATATATTATATATATATATTATATATATATATTATATATATTATATATTATATATATATATATATATATATATATATATATATATATATATATATATATATATATATATATATAATATATATATATATATATATATAAATAAACTTAATATATGATAAGATATAAATTATTATCATAACTTAAGATATGAATTATAGTCGGATAATAGGTCATGAAATTTTAATATTCTTTCATGATCTATTATCTGACTATAATTCATATGTTAAGTAATAATATATAAAAGTCGAATTATAAAAAAACATTGTAATATTATAAACTTGTTTATTGAAAAATATTACAGGCTGTCTCAAAGGACATTTATAATATTGTTCAGAGATCACATTAGTACTCTATATACAAAAAATAAAAATAAATTATACAGAAAAATAATATATGTATAATAAATAAGAATATAATAACCTAAAAATAAATAAAAAAATAACACATACATACATACCTATATTAGAAAATAGTAGAGGAAAATAAAATATCAAATAACCGAATTATTTATAATTGAAATCATAAAGAAATAGTTATTATACTCTCCTAACACTCAATTTTTTTATACGACTTTTTTCACTAACAGTAGCGATTTACATCTTCAGTATTTATTGATTAATATTTTAATGCACTCATTATTTATAATTTTAATAAGTTTATTCATGTTTGTTATATTTTTTTATCTAAATATGATATAACTTCCACAATTCTCTATATCTTTTTGTATCTTGACCGTTCTAGCCCTGAAGAAGACCTACAAAGTCGGGTCGAAACGTTGACTTTAAATAGTTTTGCCACTATTTAGTCTATTTATGACCGCCACTCCGGACCACCTCCTTCCTTTATAATGCAACGGTCAACTATTAAATAAATTTGGTTAGAGATTACATTAAAACTCATAAATCTGAACAAATAAGCCATTTAAAATCAACTGTCAAGTCACTACATAAAAAAAAAAAGAGACAAATGTCTGTTTCATATGCAGTAACTAACAGTAATAAAAAAGACTTAATAACATAAGAGAATAAAATATACAATAAACAAATAAGGTGTTGCATTATTCTGTAGCAGCATTACCATCTCCACTACTATTAATAACTCAGTGGGTCAGTATAACATATCACCATGTGATATATATAAAACTAATTAGAATATGAATGTGACCTAAGAAGGTCACACTAGGTTTTTGGGTAATTCAGTAACGGAATAATTCTAACATTTTTTCTTTTAAAATTATTCAAATATTGTAACTATGTCAATATTATAAAATGATTCCTTTTTAATGAAAGACCTCAAACCCCCGCGAGTTTAGTTATTAATTTGTTTACAATAACGTTGTTATTATTAAAATAAATTATTTGCTATGCGAATTTACTTTACCTATTCATGCCGTAACCATAAACAGGTAATAACTCCTTTACTGAGTGAGCTACTTCCAATATGACCTATTATATATAATTACCTCAGATTTTCCATTTAATACCGTTTAAAATTTTATCAGTTCATTTGGATATTTATTCATTATATTAATACAATTATATGAAGACTTTCAAAATATGCGGAGGATCTAAAAATAAATCCAAATAAAGAACTAATTGCTATTGAATTTAAATATATCGATTAAAATCTTATTAAATAAATATTTTAAAGATTTTGAAGGGCTGACATATTTTGGTTGAAAAATAAATTATTTAACAATAAATCAACTACTACTTATTTTGAAATTTACGCTTCTATATTCATATTTATAACACTAAAAGTAAAATTAAAATTAATATGCCAATATAAATAAAAAAAAAATTGTTACTTGTTTACATTACTGTTAAGGAATAACTATTATAACAATAATTATGATTCAGATAATTATTAATATTCATATATGAAGTTTTATGCTTCCAGGAAACGTCATTGATAGTAATGGTAATATGTAGTATGCGAGTACTTTAGAAATATAGTGGTGTAAGTGAATTTTGAACACATTATTTTCTTATTAATTTACTTACATATAATGAAAATATTATCAATGTATATGCCATGTACTCAAATGATTCATCTATAATATATATAAAATAAAAAAAATATATATAAAATCAGATTCTCCACTCAAGAAATGAGTTTATGTTGCTAAAACGATCTCAATCAATCTCGGCTGGCTTTAGTACCAGATGCGGTTGAAAGAGTAGCGCAGGGACGTCCTGGAGTTCTTGCTTTTCCCTCCGTTGTTGGAGTTCTCTCCCCTGATTGAAAATAGTGATATGGATATGCATGTGTTTTTGGCTTTTTTAAATTTCCTTATTTTTAAGTTATTTTATTTGTTTTATATACTTTTTTATTACTATTTAATTGTTATTTTGCTTCTGTTTATTGTATATTTGTTTATACATATAGTATGAATGTGATCTTATCTCACTATAAGTAATGTCCAAGTGAGAGAATGTTGTAATATTCCAGAAATAAATTTAATTTTTATTATGATATTTACAACTGCATTAGTATAAATACATCAAGTGAATGTGCACAGTGAAATATAGTCACATGAAAACGCTTGTTGAGAAACTACTCATTGGTAGTACTCTACGATAAATGAATAAATAATAAAAATGGTGAGTGTAAACTTTTGGTGAGTGTAAATAAATAAATAACAAAACAATAAATATTTTAACACATTCTGTAATTTCTTATTTATTTATTCTGTATTCGATGTTCACTTAATGGCATTTGTGCATACCCAGATTAGAATTTTAAAAGTGTTTCAAACTCTAGCCTTAAATTATTATTTTTTAATATCTTTGAATTTAGACCCTAGGTATTTATATAGTTTATGAATTATATATTATACATGTAATCTAAGGTGTTCCGTTTAATATATTACACAACTTACCTGAACTTAAAAACATAATACAATACGTTTCCAATGATTTTAAGAAGTTTGATAGATTCAACCAGTTACATACATTATTTAGACAGATGATAATGCATACTAAAATTTTGATATCCTAATTCTTTTTATAATTCTGATTATTTTTTTCTCAGGTTGCACTAAAAGTTCAACAAACACTTTTATACATCTACGTATACAGATAAAAGTTAAATTTTTACTTTTAAATATAAGAGCTAACTGTTTCGAGAGAAACTAAATCAAACCGTTTATCGACATATTTTTTCAGATTCACACACGAAGAATAAATAGTAGATAACGTTATTGTGTTTTATTATGATTGATTTATGGTTGTGAACTTAAATCTCCAGAAAGTCAATTGCTTAACTGACTTAAAGTGCATCTGTCATAGACTCCGTTCACTTATATTTCACTGAGGGTAACAATGTCAAAGACCTAATCGTCCATTTCCTTTTGTCTTTGACATATCGTGAAGGAAAAACAAAACAAAAGAGAACATTATCGATAGACTAACCAGTTGTAGTAAGTTAGGACCAGTAATCTAACTAATTAGTCCATCTACAGCGAAGACATTAATTGCTTCCTATTAGAGCTAACGACATCGCATCCATACACAGCCACAACAATGGTCCCAATGTCCAAGGCAATTACTCAAAGACATTAAAAAATTGGTTAATATAAGGTTGCCAACTTTTTGATAAATATCAGGTCATCCCATAAGTAATGTCGTTTTTTTTTTTTAAATCTGTTCTGTTTATGCTGATATTACTAATCCATTCTTTAAAATTGAGCTGTGTTTACTTATTTTGTTTATTGCTCCTAGTGTTGCCCAAAACAGTTCTTGGACTACCTGACAATACCACCTAATTATTGCAACACCAACACCGAATCTGGACCCTTCAAGATTTTAGCAAGAAAAACATATCTGTGATCTTTTAAGCGTATTAGTACCACATCATATTTAGTATCTCCTATACACCAGAACTGGCTCTTTCATAATGATTTCTCTGAACTGTTATGAGGAAAATTAGTTTAATTCGCTTATTTTTTTTTAATATATTCAAACACATTAAAAATTGGAAGAAAAAATGTCTAAACTCGATAGGAAAGTCATGTGGGTGGACGTGCCAGATTTTTTATTTAAATAATTTGCGATATTCTATAGATTATCTTTATTCTACAACTCTTCCATTTTAAGGTCAGGTTCCAATCACTACATTTCTAGACAATACCTGTAATGTATCGTCAAGTTAGTTTTATTAATTTGGTTAGACTCTAATATGTCGATAAAACATCTAAATGTACCTATTATACAGCGGTGTGTCTATGTTAAATAAATAGCAATAAGCTAATATGTTTTGACATTTTTAATATATATACATATACATATATATATATATATATATATATATATATATATATATATATATATATATATATATATATAAATTTCATAAAAAGTATTTGTTAAATTTTTACTTCTTCCCTCTAAAATAAAAGTTATTAGTAAAAACAGTTATAAATTATATTAGAAATTCATAAGACTCTTACCATAAAACATAAATGAGAAAATAATGCTTTAATATGACGGAAACTCTCAGAAATACATAGAGAAAACTTCATTAATGAACTACAATAGTTAAGTCTTGGAGAACCCCAAGAAAGGAGCGAGAGAAGAATTTCATCCAAAAAAGCAATGATATCTTTTTGAAGGGATATGGAAGACATCTTTCATTATGAATACCTTGATCTTGACCAAACTATCAAGATCTATACTATGATAAGATGTATCAATTGAAGTGTGCAATTAAGGAAAAATGTTTCTCACTTATCAATAAACGAGGCATTTTATTCCACCATGACAACGCGAGGTTTGTTGCAAAACAAACATAGAAAAATGAAGGAAGGACTTTGGATAGGAAATTATTCTCCATCTACCATATTTTTCTGACTTAGCGCCTCCACATTCTCTAAAACTCATTTATTTTTCGTGTGTGAAGCTGAAAAAATATGTCGATAAACGTTTGATTGAGTTTCTCTGGAAACAGTTAACTCTTATATTTAAAAGTAAAAAATTAACTTTTATCTGTATACGTAGATGCATAAAAGTATTTGTTGAATTTAAATTTTTTTTTATTTTTAACTTTTATTTTTAAACTTCGTAAATTAAAGTTTTTATAAACCATTTACTTCAATATTTTTAATTGAAAAAGTATTATGATTTTGCATTTTATTAACAAAAAAATATAATCATCAGTCATACTGATGATGGCTGTAGAAAATGATACATATATAAGACATTATAACAATTATTTAACAATTGTAATTATGAATTTAACTTAGCAAATATTTACAAGGTTTACAAAGAATGTAACAAGATAATATTTATTACATTAATTCAAAAACATTATGATTTTAATGAAGGGAAGGATGGTTGGGGTGATCAGTCATAATAAAAATGGCAAATATAAATAACAATATTTATTTATTTTGGGCAAATGTTAAAATAAATATTATTATTTATTTTTTACATTTTTATTATGACTGATCAGCCCAACCATCCTTCTCTTCATTATCCACTACAGTCAACCATCAACCCACAATTGATTCTTTTACCAACAAACAAAACTTTGCATTGTATAATGTTCTACAAAGTTTACATTTAAATATTTTCCAGGATCAACAGAATTTATTAGTTTCCTCTGAGTACTCAATGTAATAATCATGAACTTCTAATATTATTTATAAATTTTTGTATTTATAACTTTTATTTTAGAGGGAATAAGTAAAAGTTTAACAAATACTTTTTATGTCAAAAGTTAGAGGTTTTTTTAACCTAGAACTTTTATTTAACAGTTTTGAAAAACATTATGTAATTTTAACCTCTTATTGATAAAAGTTGTTTTTAAATAGTTAAAGTTTAACTGTCTATTTAACAATTTTTTTTTTATCTTCAAATGTTTTTTTTACACCTGTTTACGATCAGCAGTTGTTCAGACAGGATATATAATATCATGCATTAGGCTTATCGATGTTTACATTTTCATTTTAACTGTTGGAATGTCAAATCAAATTTTTCGAATCATCTTTTTATAGTATTACCTAAACCTTTTTCAATGTGAGTTTTAGTTTTTCTTGTTTATTTTAAATATAACTCGAATTGCCTCATTAAAAATTGAAAATAAAATACTTAAATGTTGCAGCCACAACCTAAGGAAGTAAATTTATGCTGTGAAAATCTTTGGAATTCCGAATCCTACTGCTTAAATATTTAAAAAATGAATTCTGACTCGAAACTCTGTCATACATCAACACGCATACACAGTGTGTAAAAAATTTCATAGTAAAATCAGATTTTTCGAAATATTCTTTGGATAATTTGTATTCCATATGCAATTTCAACTAGTAAGTGTTTTCCTAATACGAACAAAAAGGAATTTTATTACATTCGGAATATTATTTATAAAAGTTATTTAAAATAAAATATTTATCTTATTTATAATTTATTGTTTTTTTATAACATTGAGTATGAAACATCAAATGAATAAAATAAAATTCTTGTGTTTAATTATTTTTATTATTGATGGTAAGCTGATTTCGAGCTTAAATGGGATTGCTAATGTTTTATTATCTTCCATTTCAGAGTGAAATCGCAATTATAGAAAATATTTTAATTTAGAATTTTTTTCTAAATTCTACAGTCAGAAATTAATTATTATTATTAACTAATTAATTATTATTAATAATTAATTTCTTCTATTCGAAAATATTACTGATTTCATTTGGTAGCATTAATTTTTAAATAAATTTAAAAAAAACAACAACTAATAATACCTCTAATTATTTAGGAGACATAATCTACTTTATATTTTATTCTTATTTAATTTTATTACACGATTAAGGAAAAGATGGATTGTTTTAGGTAAACTCTCTTGGTTGTATTTCTGAACATAAAGTGATACCAAGATTAAACCGACAATTTTGAACACAAGTTTACTAATAAAATTGTTCTCGGTTTTGGCAGCATAGCTTTTGATTGATATGCCTTATAGCTACTGCAAAATAGTCGTACGCAAAAATTGAGTTTTTTTATAGATCATAAAACTGATTATTCCATTGTGATTTATTAGTATAATCTCATATTTTATTACCCTATACAAATTTTATAGTACCATACTACATAAATATGCAGTTGTAGACTACAAAATGTCACCTTTAGCGCAAATAGAATTAATTTTTTTACATACGACCTTTTGCAATAACCGTAGCGATATTAATCTCAAAATTATGAAAATGCCATTTTTTAAACTTTCTGTTTCTTCAGAAAATTTCAGATTTGACAATTAGTCGATTTCACTTATATGCCGACGATATATATATATATTTTAATATATTCATTTATAGTTAGTTAATTATATATTTTAATTTTATTACAAAATTTCTAACTTATGATACAATCAATTTTCAATTTATTCTTAACTATTATACGCTTTGCATTTAATATTTAATGGAATAAATTTACTACTTTCCAAAAAAAAAATTAACTAATATTACTTTCATCAAAATTTGATGATTTACGTTTACAAATTTTCATTAGGCTTGATAAAAATATAATGCATTTTTTTAAATATTAATCGGAAATGTGGCATGCCTTTACTTCTGCAATATAATACTTATAAAATAAATTTACAAAAGAATCATTTTAAATTTTTTACAAAAGAATTTTTATTTTAATGGTAACTTGATTTTGAACTTAACAGGAATTGTTATAGTTTAATTATTAAATTGTTTTGAAATACTTGATATATTTAATCATGGAAGTATTCGTCTGTGGTTTCAGTGTGAGGCATTTATTATTTTTAATTTGCTATCTCAAACTACAAAATATCACCTTTAGCACAAATGGAATAAACATTTAAAATTTTTATACACGACCTTTTGCAATAAAATGCATTTATCGTCGTTTTAATATATTTTTTATTTTATTACAACTTTTCTAACTTATGATAGAAAATATTTTCAATTTATTCTGGACTATCCGATTTGCATTTAATATGTTTTGGTATAAATTTACTACATTCCTCAAAATTTGATGATTTACGTTTGAAAAGGCGCTTTAAGGGTTGATAGAAAAATAATGCAGATTTTTTATATTTATCGAAAATGTGGTATGCCTTTACTTCAACAATATATGTTTATGAAATTAATTTAAAAAAGAATTAATTCAATTTTACAAACCAACCTTACTCTAGTCGATCACTGGAAGAAAATAACTCTTAAAAAGTATTGTCAATACTGCTCTGATTTTAAAAGTTTTTTTCTATTCAGTATTTCTTATCATTTATAGTTTTCAGGTGCTTCATAAAGTGGATGTCATTTTAGCGGAATGGAAATTTTGTACCCCTATAAAAATGTACGTTTGAGTTTATTACGTGAGATATATTTCAAATCAGTTATTTTCGTGGGCTAGTTTAATTCGAGACACTTTCTTTGCATGATGTTTTGTTTTATTTTTTTATTCTTTATTTTAATCCAAATGGCGCACGATGATGGATTGATTCACACCTATTTTTTCCGCTATTTCATATGTGGAATTTATTATATTTTTAAATATATTTCAAAATAAATGTTTTAATTCATTTATCAAATCATCCAAAAACTTGTACACATCATAACTAATTAAAAACATATGTTCTGTTTAAAATAATATGATTTAGACAATTAAATTGCAACAGAAAACATGAACTAATTTACACTCCCCTAAAACACCCAAAATATAAGATTTAGAATGTGCTACATGCTTGATGACATTTTTGTAGCGAAACATCTTATACCACATCTTATACTCAGCAGTCTACACTCGTCTATAGTAGCTCCTCACTTCATCACCATAAACATATACATTTCATAGTAATGAACTCAGTCTAAATTCGTAAAAAATAATTTGATTGAAATCGCTCTTTGAAATTTTCTTTTAAAAGTTTACTTATTATCTGATAAAAGGTTATAAACAGATAAAATGAGTTTATTGTTTGAATTATGGGTGAAAGAAAGGACAATGAATAACGTTTATTAAGATATATATAAAATTTACGTTAAGGATTAGTTTTGTTTATACAATTAGTTTTTTAAAGTAGCAATGGCGGTTTTTTTTTTGCGTTACTGGATTATTTTTATATCAGCCCATTAACTATATGTATATATTTATATATTTATATATATACATATACTATATATATACAGTGGCTCGCAGTCAAAATGATACACCTAGACATTGATAGAAATTATTGAATAAACAAATAGTTCAATTTATATTTTATTAAAAACAATAGTTTATTGTAATTAATAAACATTCTAGTAAAGTGTTATTCTCTTATGTTCTTTTTCTTGTTCTTATGTTATGTCATGTTTTATGTTCTATTCTTTCTTATGTTATGTTTCTTTTTGTGGGGATGTATAGCGTGGAAATATTCACATAGTACAGTGAATAAACATGTTTACATAGACATTGTGAGAAGAAATTTGAAACGAGGTGTTGGAAATTTTGGACTAAAAAACAAATTTTGTTTTTATCATGAAAATTACCCCAAACACTCTTCCATGTTAGTTAACGAATGGCTACTTTATGACAGCCCCAAAATGATAAAAACAACACCACAGTAACCAAGTCTTAATGTGAAAGAACACCTCTGGGCAAAATTGGAGGTAGAAAACTTCTAACAAAGAAGACTTTAAAAAATATCTCCTTGAAGAATGGAACAGGCTAAGACGAAATTGGTCTACTCCATTTTAAACTGACTGAAAGGAGTGGTAGAAAATATTGGCTTGCCTGCAAGATGTTGAATTAAATTAATATTATTTAAAAATTAGTAAGAAGTGAGGTGTATCATTTTGACTGTGAGGTAAAATTATCCAGATTTTTTTAATTAATCAGAATATTTTAATTTTATTGAGTTTGTACATATTTAAAATGAGATTATAAATAAATCTGGTGGGGAGTTTCTGATTTTATTTATTTACTGTAACCAGTGAAGTTATTTTTCTGTTTTTCTACGGGATGCATCAATTTCACCAAGAGAAACTGTATATCGCTGGTTTATTGCAAAAAAAAAATCATCAAGTAACATATTTTAAAATGAAATTCATAAGTATATATAAATAATAAGTAGGTATTTAAAATAATTTGTTCCTTTATGAAATCAGAACACTGCGCCGGTAAAAACAGTGAGACTATTTTTAATATATAAAAGAGTTTATTTATTTTAATGCACATATTGTATTTTCGTGTCGATAAATAACGTTAAAATTTACAAAAAGCATCGTAAAAGTTTGGCTCTATCAAAAATGAATTTTTGCAATAATCCAACGATACATTCACATATTTAATTCCATATTTGCTTATATTTTCATCATTTATTATAGAGATTATTAATTTAAATTTTCTCTAGATTATATCCCCATTGTATTTTGCTTGATATTAAAGCGAACTAAATCAAAGTGTCGTCTCTTAATAAGACTTCAATAATTTAAGAGTTTAATACATTCTAAATACCACTGCACTTTAGAAGACAGAAACTTGCAATAAACTATAAAATAAATTATACCCGCAAACTTCACACCCCTCCCATAAATATGTTTTTCAATCTAAATTCTCAAAAAGATTTAAAGAAAAAAGGAATACCACATTACCATTGGTAGAAAGAATGTCTCTTATTATAAATAAACTAAAACAAATAACATTACATGAAATAGAAAATGAAACAGCCCCTTGGACCTATATACAACCTAAATTAAATCTCCAACTCACCCAATTCACCAAAGATACTACATTATCTGCAGATTACAAAGAAAAATTCCAAAAAATAATCATCACGTTACCTGAACATCTTCTAATATTCACCGACGGATCCAAATCAGATACATCTACTGCTTCAGCCTTTGTCACTCCTGATACTACCTACAAATATAAATTACACCATCTTTGTAGTGTTTACACAACAGAGATTAACGCCGTAGCAATGAGTCTCCGATACGTCATGAAGAAGCCAGTTGCAAATGTGGTTGTTGTATCGGATTCCCTAAGTACTCTGAAAGCTATGAATAACATGTATCCAGACCATCCAGGGATACACTGCATTCTAAGTCTTATAAAAATGCTTCATGGAGTTGGAACAACGGCACATTTTATCTGGTCACCTGGCCATATAGGAATTAAAGGAAATGAAATGGCTGATAGAGCAGCAAAGGAAGCTCTTACTCTTCCAGGCCGCGGTAAAGTTTTTTTGACACCATCTGAACTTGCACGACCTCTGAGAGAAACCATATTCCAAGAATGGAAAAGACGGTGGGACAACAGCGCACCTAGCAAATTAAAAACAATAAAGAAAGAGGTGCAACCGTGGACCAGCTCCAGACGCAGCAGTCGTAGAGAAGAGGTCCTCCTCACGCGGCTGAGGATCGGACATACTAGACTGACTCACCTCCACCTCATAACAAAAGATTCTATCCCCCTATGTCAAAAGTGTAACCAATTACTAACTATAAAACATATTTTGGAAGAATGCCCTTTTTACACCGCAAGATTAAAAGATTTTGGAATACACCAGAATATATCAGCATCCCTGGGAAATCAAGAAGAAATAGTTACCAAAGTCATCAAGTTTATGGATAGTGAAAGACTTAAAAACACATTTGACAGGCTTTTTTTTTTTTTTTTTTTTTATTTATTAATTTCCTTTTTATCTATTTATTTTTATTATATATATTATATATTTTTTTTTTTATTGATTCTACTGCTATTTTTTAAAGTTTATTTATTTATACATTTTTCATACATCTTATTACCTGTAAATGTCTATTATTATCCTTATTTATTTATTTTATTCTATCAATCCATTTCTTTATTTATTTTATTTTATTTCTTTATTTATTTTTTTATTTATTTATTTTTATTATTTTTTTTTTTTGTACCAATCATCCAAATAGTATTAAATGATGTTATTTAGTTGATCGGGCGCTTATGACCTGGATGTTTTGCGCCTAGACATCGAAACAAACAAACAACATTCTAAAATAATGCTTTTCAAATCCAATCTTGAACATGCTATTTAATAATCTTAAATAAAAAAAAAATATGTTATTATAAATAGATATGATTACCTCAGGATGCAATCATGATCGTTGGAAAAATGATTAATTACTTAAAACAGTGAGTAGTATTCTTTACCTGAATTAAAAAATAATTAAATAAACTAAAAAATATATATCTTTCTTTGACGGAAGTTGAAAACTTATGCTAAACACTTATTGACTTAACGCTTTTAAAAGGGGCAATTATGAAAATAAAATTAGTTTTTGTTATCTTTTACAGATATTTTTGCTATTCTGGATAAAAGATACAAATTTTGTGGATCGTTGTTTTTATTTTAATTGTTGCATTTATTTCTACTTTCAATATTTTTTTAAATATATTTTGCAAAAACCTATCCAAAACACCAAATAAAAATAAATATTTAGTACAACTAAAATATTTTAGTTGAATATTTAATAGTTGACCGTTGCATTATAAAGGAGGAGATGGTCCGGGGTGGCGGTCATAAATAGGCTAAATAGTGGTAAAACTATTTTATTGAAAGCCAACGTTAGGATCTTGTTACTCAACTTACTTAGTCTATATCTTATTTTACTTACTGTTTATAATTTTAATAAGCTTATTCACATTGTTTATAAATTATGTCTAAATATTATGTAATTGCCACAATTCTCTATCTTTTTTTATCTTGTCGGTTTCTAGCTCTGATGAAGACATGCAAAGTCGGGTCGAAACGTTGGCTTTTAATAAAATAGTTTTTCCACTATTTAGCCTATTTAAGACCGCAACCCCGGACCATCTCCTTCCTTTAAAATATTTTAGTTAAATTTAAGGACATATCTCCTTAAAATAACAAAAAAAAAAAAACTCAATCATTATAAAAGGATTTTTTTTTATAGTAACTAGGTACTACACCTTGAATTGATGTAAGTAGCTCATTTATGTATTTTTTTATATATGATTTATTATTTTATATTTACACAACTACAAAATTTACCATTGCTTCTGGTGTGTACCCAATGTAGGTAGTATGTCTTCTCTTACCTCGTCCGAAACTCTTCGTTATATATTTAAAAAGTTTAAAAAGTTATATATTTAAAGTATACTTCTATCGTCTGTTTTATAGAAAAAAAATATATTTCTGAGATATATAATTTATTTAAAATAAAATACATTTTGTGAGCTGTTAGTAGTTCTCCGTGCGCCTCAGCTACTCCCATACCCACAACTAACTTGTTGAAGCAAGTCATGAGCTATTTTTACAATTAATTGTCGAGTAAACAACGCTTCTGGGACGAATACAAAAAAAAACACGTCAATTATTACATACTGTCTTAACTTTGAACAACTTGAAATGATTTCTAAGATAATGATAGACGATTTGTTAAAAAAAGAATTTTTTGCATAACGTGATCTTTTATTTTGTGATAATAATACACATTAAAGCCACGAAAACGTCTGTTAGAATCAATAAATAACGAGAAGAAGAAGAAAAAGTCTTTTTATTTATCAAAATTACAAAGTATAAATTACAAAATAATATTTTTGGATTTAAAACCGAAAATCAGACGTGCTACATGTTCTGTTGACCGTCAGAGGAGTCTGTGTTTCATAACAAAATTATATTTCAGTCTATTGATATACAAATACTTAATAGGAAAATAAGAACGATTATATTTACAATGTAAAAGTTATACAAATATTTTATTTACAAAAACAGTGGTACCAAAATTCTCCAATTTATTAATTGTTAAATTCTCTGGTGAGCATTATTCTATAGGAGAAAGCAGACTTGCAATAATTTACCAATGCTATCCAATTGTTTCCATTTATTAAATCTATTACTTGATCCCGAGATAAATTTCTAGATTTTAACCATTTAATTCTAAATTCAGAGAGTATCCGACAAGCAGCCAGGAAGTAATAGAGATCATCTGTTTCGTTTGTATTACACATGCTACAAATATTATTTGTTTGCTGGAAGTGTTTATAATTTAAGTTCAAAACATCAGCTCTAATTTTAATTACCCATTTGATCACCTTCAATGAGCTTTTGTCGTCAATATAATTTACTGAAGTTAACTGAGGATAAAAAGTGAAAGTTTTAGAATTCTGAACTTTTATAACATATTGATTATATATGATTATGCCAATAAATAACGTGTTTTATTTGATTAAAGTACATCGAGG
This sequence comes from Nezara viridula, assembly GCA_928085145.1. NCBI lineage: Eukaryota > Metazoa > Arthropoda > Insecta > Hemiptera > Pentatomidae > Nezara > Nezara viridula. The sequence continues at coordinate 62,247,756 of OV725079.1, read as the reverse complement.
CGTCTAAAAAAATAAAAAAGGGATTCGCCTTAAATTTTGTATCAATATCAATTTAAATTAATAACTTATTATTATATAATAACGTAACGTTTTTAAATAAAATTAAATACATTTATTTTCATGAAAACGTGTTTATTCATATTAGGATGATATTTTAGAGGTTACGATATTATAAGGATTAATTATCATAACTAAGATCGGTGAAAATAGCAATAGTATCTTTTTTATCTATTTTGGGTGATTATTTTCGTATTTTTTTAAAATAAGAATATTTATTGTTTAAAGAAACACAATATTTTTTACATAAAATGGTAAAAGCTTTATAGGCAATTATTTTTTCTTGAAACCACTGTGGGAATACAGGATTCTTCATTATATATTGTTTTAACAAAACCGAAGGCGGATCTGTTTATATAAAAAATCTGATCAATGAAAAAAAGGGAATCTGTAACAATAGAATTATAAAATCGATAATTATCCATGAGTTTATGAAAAGAAGAACTTTACAATGTTTAGCCGCTTAAAAGCCACTTTGAAATGGTTTCACCAAAGACAAAATCCATATATTTTTAAGGAAGATATTTTCTAGTTTACTGAACTGACTGTTAATGATTTGAATTAAATATTTTTTAGTTATTGCTTCCTTTTTAACAAACAACGTGACACATTTAAAAACCACACAACATAATTTTCTTTGTGGAATGAAATCATTGTCTGTTTGAATTATTTTATTGCTGTTGAGATTTACCATTAGCTTTTTGAGTGCATCTCGTTATTTATCTAACAGATTTAAGAGTAAATAGAATTTATTTTGTACTTTTCCATACATACGAATTTTGTACTGTGTTCAGATTCTGTCGATACTTTTATCCAAAACAAAGTTTTTTTTTTTTTATTTCTTTATGACATTTACAACTGTATTACATAAATACATCAAGTAAATTTGGACATAATTGATATAATGACATGAATACACTTGCTGAGTAACTACTCAATGGTAGCACTCTAATGATATGACTACATTAGGAGATCACGGGGCCATCTTCTTTTCAGACGCCTCGGAGGGTTATCAGGAATTGAAGAGGAAGCAAGGTTAGAAACGAGAGGATTGGGATGATTCTGAAGTTTATTATGGAAGGATAGGTATCTGGATTGGGCCAGATCTGAACCAAAACAAAGTAGTTTTAAAAACGGTTTGGGTACATGGTAAATATAAGGGTTTGAATTCGATATTTTTTTTTTTTCACAAAATCATGTAATAATTATTATATTTGATTTTTAATTTAAAAATCGTGCCTGATTTATATATTAAAATTTAAATCAATAATTGATTTTTATTTGTTCTATTAAAAATAATGATCACTAACTAAATGGTATGGCTTTATATAAATAATAATGATTAAATTGTGATAAATAAATTTTTGATCAGAAAATAAAAATCACCTTTTACATACAAGTAAAATAAAATATTAATTTGTTTTTATACATTATTAATGTACACATTTTTTAATATTATATTTCTGAAACTATTTCAATTGTTCACGCGTTGCACTATATATCTGTATATATATATATTTCTTTTTTTTTTTTTTTTTGCTACCCATAATCTCTAAAAACTTACGAAAATAAAGATGGTCTGTTGCTAATAGTTGACAACAATATTCTCCATCTTCTATTCCAGACTCAAAATGATATATCATAGAGATTAGAAAAAAATATATATTTTCTGATTTAAAAAGTATTACTCAAGAATTATTATTATTGTTAATTGTAAACATTTTATTCAGAAATAATGATTTTTATCATGCATGATTAAAAATAATCATAATAAAAATCATCAAATGATTTTTAAAAATTCCAGATAAAAATCTTAATCAGATTTGATTTTTTTAACTATTCATATATTGATTTCAAACCCTGGTAGATACAATGGAAGGTGCACTGTGTGCTATTTTGACTATCATACTTTAATCCATGTCTACGTATTGTTTTCGTCAAAGAAGTAGCTCTTGATTTATTTAATGTGTATAAGTTATCTTTTTATTCCCAGTGGAAATAAGTGAAATATTAATAAATATGTGAAATATAATGACTTATTGCGAGTAATTTAGTTATATAATTATTTTTATTGTTGTGTTTATTTATGCTATTTATAAATGAGCACCCTGAAGATGAAGCGATACATTGAATTCGATTAAGTAAATAAAATTAATGAATGACGATTTATTTTAAAACCCGGAGTTATTTTCAATAATAGATATTTTTATGAAAATTTTTCAAATAATAAGTTTATAAAAACAATTTTAATTATTTCATTCGAAATGGGGAGAGGATTCAAAAGTAAATAATATTAAAAATATGCAACTATATCGTAAGAAAGTCATTTGATATTTATATAAAGTCGTTAAAAATAAATTGAATTATTGCTTCAGCACTCATAATTAGTAACATATTCTAATTTTCATGCATGATTTTTTAATTTTAATTATTTAAAATTTTTTCCTTGATGTAAAATCAGGTTTTTCTAAATAATCTTAAGATGATTTGCATTTTTAACTATAAAGCTTAGTATTTTCTAAATGTTAAAAAGCAAAAATGAATCTAATACGAGTTGGAATAATATTTATAAAAGTTTTGTCTAATTTATAATATAATATAATGTAATATTGATTATAAAATCTGAAGAGAGAATAATGATACAATTGTTGCACTTTGCTAGTTTTTGTCTATTTTTAGATATTCCTAATCAGAAATTTAAAAATTGAAGACATTTAATTTAAAGTTTCCCTGCAATGATACATGTAGCAGTACATTTTATTGTATTTAATTTTTTTAAATTATTTTTATTTTTTTTATTTCTTTATGACATTTACAACTGTATTACATAAATACATCAAGTAAATTTGGACATAATTGATATAATAACATGAATACACTTGCTGAGTAACTACCCAATAGTAGCACTCTAATGATATGACTATATTAGGAGATCACGGGGCCATCTTCTTTTCAGACGCCTCGGAGGGTTATCAGGAATTGAAGAGGAAGCAAGGATAGAAAGGAGAGGGTTGGGATGATTCTGAAGTTTATTATGGAAGGATAGGTATCTGGATTGGGCCAGATCTGAAACATGAGGAACATTAAGATCTTTATGGATAATTTTATTAGTGACAAAGTAAGGAGCATTGAGGATTTTACGAAGGATTTTGGATTGTAAGGATTGGATACGCGAGGAATTCGATGGTTTAGTGGAGCCCCATAGCTCAACTCCGTAAGTCCAAGTAGACCTTATTATAGTCAAGTATATGAGTCTTTTGTAATTAATTGAAAGTTTAGAGCGTTTGTCTAGTAAGTGCTGGAGTAATCGGAAACATCGAGCGGTTTCTTGTAGTTTCAGTCTAGTATGAGGATTCCAAGTTAGTCGTTTGTCCAGGTGTAGTCCTAGGTATCGGATCAACAGGGATAAGTGGAGTATTGTTAAAGGAAACTGTAGGACAGGAAGTCGTTAGTTTACGACGAAGGGTAAAGGTAATTTGGTGGGATTTATTGGAGTTTATTTTAATTCTCCAGTTTTGACACCATTCTTCTAGATTTATGATGTGTGATTGAAGCATTTGGGATGCAATTGCTGGGTCATTGTTTACTGATAGGAAACATGTGTCATCGGCATATGTGGTGATGACAGTTAATTAAATGTAAAAGTTATTATTTTTGTAATAAAACCCTACACACTGACTTCCACCTGCCGGTAATTGATTAACACATAAGGACTCGTTCCCAACGATTTTATACTCTATGGCATAAGCTGATATGCCCATGAATACGAAAAGGAAAATGAAAAGGTACTGGATGAGAGATCTTCCTGAACAAACCAAGGTGCTTTACTTCCACATGCCTGTCATATCGTTTTCATATTTCCATCAGGCAACCTGCAGCTCTTCGACGATTAAAAAACAAAATAAAATGTGGACATGAATTTGACTTGTACTAGTAGATTGTTCGAACTTGAAACATAGGACAAATTATTAAACACAGTGCTACTATCATTGACGAGTATCAGAAATCAACCATAAACTCATCAACGTCACATTGTGTAAGCTCCTAGCTCAGCGATGAGATCCTTTATGAACGCCGAAAATTCATCAGTGGATAAGTGCTGAGTTTAGGAACTTGCCCTACCACTAACGTTTTTATATTAATGTTTTTAAATTTTTAAAATAAATTTATTTAGAATTATAAGAATCTGTCGCGTGGACAATAGTATATAGTGATACATGAACACTTTCACACCAATGTTATTAATAATTTTATATATGTTTTTTTTTGTTTTGTTTTTTGTAATTTAATATTACAACTAATATTACTATTACAATCACTATAACTTTACTTTTTGAGTAAAGAAGGTAATGAAAATAATAGTAATAAAAAAAAATAGCCATTTGCTTTAAATCTGGACAAAGCATAACCGGAAATAGAAGTGTTCTTTATTTTCAAACATCCAACATTTCAGAAAATCACATCAATGAGTGAAGAGTTTGAAATAGATAATTAAATTAAAATCGATGATTTTTATTAAGAGCGATTTTTATTTTTGATCATAAGTGATAAAAATCATAACCTGATCATTATTTTTTAAAAAAAATTTACATTTAACAGTAATAATATGAATAATGAATAATATGAATTACAAAGAAATATTACATTAATCTCTTGAAAAACTAGCTTAACCTTGTTATCATTGAATTTATATTCAATACTTTATTCTTGAACATAGTTCACCGTTCTTCTATTAACGCAATTGATCAAAACTTATTAAACCTCCTAATAGTTCAAATCACTAGAGGATCCAGAATTTAATTTTAGGGGGGCTTCAGCCCGAAAGATTTTTTTTTCATATACATAAAATGATAATTAATTTGAAAAAAAAGGAAAGAAATTAACTACCTATATGAAACAGTGTTTAAGTGGTTCTTAAAGTCTTATTAAATATAATTACATCAACAAGAATACTAGATAGTATTTAATATTTTTTTATGGAAATCATGGTTATATTTTACCATTTTGGGGGGGGGGGGGCTTCAGCATTAAGCCCCCTCTCCCCGTAGATCCGCCTGTGGTTCAAATCAGGAACGGTCAGAAACAAAAAATTATTTAACCTCCTACTGCTATAAATATAATAGCCTTGTCGGTTTTATGTTTTAGGTTTCTGGTAAGCAATCCTATTACAATTAAGAAATTATATCGATAGATTAATCGTAAATTTTCCACCAAAAGAATAATTAATGGATTCAGAGTGTTTTTTTTTCCGGAAGCATTATTCCATATAATTATTAAAATTTTCTTCTTGTATCCATTTTCATGTCGTTTATTCAAACACGCATATATGGCGTCACGATTCGTCACATGATTCATTAATTATCAGTTCTATGGTCAATTCCTTGGGTGGGAAATTAACTGAGCAGATGTTCTACGGAATTCCAACTAGATCGAACTGGTTCAATCCCTCATATTGTGGGACTATGATGTGAGTTGTCCCTTTGAGTTCTTGGGATGAACTAAGTTATGACAGATACATTCATCTGCATACATACATGTAATACATACTATTATATACGACAACCCGTTTTTCGTTTGTAACTTTTAAAAATTACGAGACGGGTTCACATGGTTTTTTTTTTTTATAAAAGGTCTGTGTTGCACTGTGAAGCTTTTAAGCTATGACGTGTAGGAAGAAATTTAAAAATATTTTTAACTCTGTTTATTGATTCATTCATATTCATCTGTTCTACATTTCATGTAGAATTAAATAATATTATAAGTATTAGGATTGTAATTTTTTATCATAAATAAAGCAATATTTAAACATATAAATGAATAAACAGATTTTTTTTTAAGTTGTGACACAGGAATAGAAAAATATTTGAAACTAAATTCGCTCTCTTGATCTAGATCCCTACTATAGTAGTAGTATCTGTATTCCTAGTATAACCACATATTCCTTAAATGATCATGTAATTCTTTATAAAACGGTAAAATAATATTAGTGGGTTTTTGACTTTAAAGTTTAAAGTTATTAGTGTTTAATTTTCTTAAATTAAATATGTAGGCTTAATTAAGGCTATACAAATTTTATTCGTATTTATTTGTGACAAATTCGTGATTTCCAATTGAAACTTATGTTAAATGAATTTTGTCCTTCTGGATCGGGTATCGGACCCACAGTGCAACGGTTGTACAGGGAAGTGATTGGGCCAAGTTCACGCTCAACCGCCAGGTTTTTCAACTTAATTAATTATTTAGGCCATCAGCCGGATTCGAAACCCCGGACTTTTGGCGTAGGAAGTAATTTCTATACGAATAAACATATTCAAATATGTTTCCGACTTATCCAACTACAACCATACATTACTCAGAAGAGGATTCTCTTCCAAATGTTCACATAATATCAGGGAATTTCGAGTTGCTATTTCTTACATAGATCATCTGTTGCAGCGACCAAAGTGATGGCAATCCTAAGAAATGGAAAAAGCGACTCTTGGGAGACAAAAACCAGCCTCTTTGACTCGATGGTCTCGTCAACACTGCTCTATGCTGCAGAGATCTGGAGGACGAGATACCTGGAGGTTTTGGAGAAGATGCAAGTTCGATTTATCAAATCATTGCTCCATTGGCCAAGAAATACACCGAACTATGTGGCTCGTCTTGAAAGTGGGAGATCTCCTTTAAGTGTTGAAGTGTTCAAAAAAGTGATCAACTATTGGACAAAGCTAAGCTTAATGAGTGACGAAAGACTACCTGGACAATGCTTTAATAGGCTTAGAGCTCTAGACTCATCCATTGGAAAACCTGATCCAACTTATAACTGGGTTGCCCAAGTACAGATGATTGTGGCGGAACTTGGATGTCAGAGGCTGTTTTCTTGTGTTTTCTCTCAAGGTCTGATGAGGTTCAAAGATGAAATCATGGAAAAAATAAGAAACCATCACGCATCCAAGGACATCGACAGAGTTTTAAACTCTAAATCAAACCCAAGATATAGAAAAATCTGCTCCTTTAATGTTACCAAACCAGAGCATTATCTTCAGTTCAGGGCTCTGAATTTAAACAAATTAAGAGCCGTTAGTCGTCTCAGAGTAGCAAATAAAGATTTTATGAAAATATACTTAAAAGATGCTACTTTGACTATTAAATCCAGTGAGGTGTGTGGTGCATGCAACTGCCTTGTAACTGACCCGGTAACTCACTTTCTGATCCAATGTATCAAGTTCAACGAGCCGAGAAATAAGTACTTGAAGGCATTTATAACTGAATCCAGAGAAGATGCTAGGTGTGGAGGAGATACTGAAAATAGACACTACGAAAAAAATAAACCAACTGTATTATTTCATACAGGGCTGTTCATTGAACTGTTAAGTGGTAAAGTTAATCATATAACATATATTGATTCTTATTTATATTGTCATTTGTCTTATACCTCTCGAATATTTAAAAAAAAATTAAATTAAAAAAAATGTTTTACTAATTGTCATGTGTATATATATATCTTTTACTAATCTGTTATTATATTAGTCATACTTAAGGCTGTGGACATTGTTAGTGTTATGTTTGAATGCAGTACTAGACTCAAGATCTAACATTGTTAATTATACTATTATATTTATTTGTACAGGAATTTCCTTATACAAATAAAATAAACTATCTATCAAATTTCGAGTTCCACGAGTTTTGGTATAAACTATTAAATAAGAGACAATTTTCCCTATACAATCTAATACAAACATACGTTACTGAAAAAAGTATTGAATTCACTGCCACATGATGACCTCATATTGGAGATTTCAGGGGACCTCAAAACGTGATATCCGTTGAAACTGAGATTCAAAAATTTTCACGATCGCAATACTTTCCTTCACTATATATTCTATGAATATATAGGTAAGTGAAAGTAAAAATAACCAAACTCAGACCGAGTTAAAAATGTATTATTTATTTAATTATTAAAGTACCTTATTGACATTATATTAGGGTTAATTGTTTATTCCCCGACTAATTAAAATCTTAGCTAATGGTATCAATACATTGCATGTCATAATTTCAATCTTAATTTTTGGAATTTTGTCCTCCTATATTTTCAATCGGCACCATTGTGCGTCGGCTGTCAGAATGATTAAAATTATTATTTCAATATAAGGTATGTGGATAAAGATAAGTAACAGTTTACTCTCCCAAAATAATTTTTCTTTATTTTTAATGACGCTTCGAGATCACTCTATCTCATCTTCATACTAGTAACAAGAAACATGTTTGTTATTTGTATTTATATTTTTTCATACATATATTTTTATAAATTATAATATAAATAACAGATATCTCATCTTTCTATCATCTAATTTTTTTAAAAAAGACTTGTTATAATTTATATTTTTTTAAATTATTCCTAAAAATGCAATACTTTTTTTCTGTGTTATATTATTATTTGTATGTAAGTAGCATAGATTCTCTTCTAGATTATTTTATCTTAGTTACATTGTGGACTCCTCTAGGGAGAGCCTAGTCAGACACTGAACCAACCGATGCACCAAGGGTCAAATTTCAAGTGGTTTTGTCGTTTATATATATATATATATATATATATATATATATATATATATATATATTATATATATATATATATATATATATATATATATATATATATATATATATTATATATATATATATATATATATAATTCATAATGATATTTACAACTGTATTAAAGAAATACATTTAGTAAATTTGAAAATATGGATATAATGACGTGAAAACACTTGTTGAGTAACTACCCAATGGTAGAACACTAATGATATGTCTACATTAGGAGATCACGGGGCCATCTTCTTTTCAGACGCCTCGGAGGTTTAACAAGAATTAAAGAGGAAGCAAGGTTAGAAACGAGAGGGTTGGAATGATTCTGAAGTTTATTATGCAAGGATAGATATCTGGATTGGGCCAGATCTGAAACATAAGAAACATTAAAGTCATTATGGATGGTTTTATTTGTAACAAAGCAGGGAGCATTGAGGATTTTGGATTGTAAGGATTGGATACGAGAGGAATTCGATGGTTTAGTGGAGCCCCATAGCTCAACTCCGCCAGTCCAAATAGGCCTTATTATAGTCATGTATATAAGTCTTTTGTAATTAATTGGAAGTTTACAGCGTTTGTCTACTAAGTGCTGAAGTAATCGGAAACGTCGAGAGATTTCTTGTCGTTTCATTCTGGTTTTTAAATATTTAATTTGTTAATTAATTAAGCGTTATGGCTTCCTATTTTAGCTGCATCTCTTTTATAATTTATCGCTTTATTAATATGCTCTGTGAGGAATATAGATAATATTATTTTTCTATGTGTACTAGTTGATTCTTTATGTAATATTTGAGGTTGTGTTAAATTGATTGTTCGTATATTTACAATATTATTTTAATATTCACTAATCACGACTCATCAGTAACAAAACATAATCAAGTCAAATTTATTATTTTGTCTGAACAATCGCTCTGTTAAATAAAAAAAAAAAACCTGTACCACTACAACCCATGAAGGGTCTGGGGTTCAGTACTATTTAGGGAAAGCACTGTTTCTAGGTCAACGGTTGTGCAAGGAGGTGATTTGACCGAGATCACGCTCAACCGCCAGGTTTTCCCCCTTAACCAATTACTTAATTAAGGGTACCCACTTTATAGAGGCTGGGTGTGCCCCAGGAGGGACTCCTGACCCAAGGTCGCCCCCACGGCCAATGAAACAGATAAATAAATTTTCTGCCATGAGCCGGGGTTCGAACTCGGGACCTTTGTATTGGAAGCTCAGTGCCCTACCACTGAGCTACCCCGCTCCATGCTCTGTTAAATAACTATATTTTAAAATTAGTATGGATTAAGTAGTGTGACACTTTTCGGTCTCACGCTAAGAAACTGGACGAAACCAGTTGGAAACCAACATTGCCTAGCTAGAAATGGAGTTATTTTTTTATGACAATTAATAAATGAAATAATTGAGTCTTAATGAAGACGTAAGTGGACTGAATGGTTCGTTTTGTGTCAGAAGGCGGCTCAACTCAATGTTAGTTGAGCGTTGCCTTTGTGCCTTTGATGTGCCGTAATATTTGTAATCTTCTTTTAACTCTAATAAATTGTAATATTATATATTATTTTAAATATTATTATTTTTTAAATTTTTATTAATTGAGTATTTATATATTCTGCCACATTGAACACTGATATTAGGGCAACACTAATCATTCATACAATATGTACATACAAATAATAACTAAGATAGAGAATGAAGAAAAAGAAAAATTGAAAAATAAAATAAGTAAATTAATATGGATGTGTACAAAAAAATAAATTATAGATAGAAGCTAAATTAAATTTAAAAATATATACAATATATTCACACCTATATACAATGTTTACATTCGCCCACGGTAATATGAGTCCATGCTTTGTCCTCCAAATGTGGAAGCCAAAGCAGGACTCCAGGAGATCCCAGTGCTTCACTCCCAGCCAGGCCACTGGTATTGGAAGCCAGTGGAGACTGATGGACTACAGCAACAGACGCTCAGGACCTCAGTGGAGAATCTGACCATTTTCAGAACTCAATATATTAATATTTACATAAGGTCAAGGGGCTACTGCCGTTTTAATCTCTGGAAAGGATTGTAGTGATAGCTGGAGCTGGATAGGGGTCGTGCAACAGGATTTGAATGATGAGTGAGGTTCTGGTGAAATTTGGAAAATTTGTCTGGGATTAGGTCAAGAACAAATGGGATATGAAGGTCATTAAGGAGGGTTTTATTGGTTACATATAAGGGAGGATCGACTGTTGTTCGGAGGACTTTAGACTGGAAGGATTGAATGCGTTTGATGTTAGAAAATTTTGCTGCCCCCCCACAGTTCTAGCCTGTAAGTTCAGGTAGATTTCAGGATTGCCTTGTGGATTACTAGTTTGTTGTCGGCTGAAAGTTGAGATTTTCTGTTCAATAGTCTGTTAAGTTGTTGTATTTTAAGATTATTAATATTAAATTCTAAAATACAACACAATAGATAAAATACGTGGTTATTCCTTCCTACTTAACTTATTTAAGAATTTTTAGAGAAATACAATACAATACAATTTTAAATAATGATAAACTATTTTATGTGTAACGACGTTTCTGCTTACATTTTAAACCTTAAACGGGGAAAGAACTGGCACATTAATATCATGTTAAAACTTTTAACATGATATTAATATTAAAATCACCCGGTAATTAGTAAAATCGTCCAATGTAATCATCAGGTCCAAAGCATCAGATAGTAGTTTAATACAGCTTAATTTAATTTTTAGAAACCAGTCCGCTGGTGTTCCTCAAGGTAGTATCCTAGGTCCTATCCTTCCATAACAAACTTCAGAATCATCCCAACCCTCTCGTTTCTAACCTTGCTTCCTCTTCAATTCCTGATAACCCTCCGAGGCGTCTGAAAAGACGATGGCCCCGTGATCTCCTAATGTAAACATATCATTAGAGTGCTACCATTGGGTAGTTATTCAGCAAGTGTTTTTCATGTTATTATATACATTATGTTCTAAATTACTAGATGTATTTATTTAATACAGTTGTAAATGTCTTTAAGAAATAAAAAAAAAAAATGTTTAGAAAAACAATAGTTTACTATAAAGGAGCTTCAATTTGTGCCCAAATTATTCAATTGTAAAAATGAATTTAACGAATTTATTCATTGTACTCATTTTAAGTAATTTTATTCATAGATTAAAATAAAAGGTATGTATTAATTAGTCATGTTATATTTTTAAACTTTTAGTTTAAAAATATTTAAATATATAACAATACCGTACTGAAGTCGAAGGTCAAGCAAGCCATGCGGAAATTTGAGGCAATCGGCATTTTTTTAATTGCAATCGCGACACATTTTAAATCTGATATTCTTGTGGGAAATACGCATTTTAAAATCCTTCGGGTCCTGATAACCAAGTCTTCCAAAATAGTGGGTGAGTGTGAGTTTGTGAACTGTCTAGCTCAAAAACAAAATTCGTACGAAAATGAAACAACGTAACATTCTCTCATTATTGCTAGTACAAAAATGCTAAACATAAACTATGAAATAAATCTATATTTATCTAAAGGAGAAAACGGAACAAATATTTTCGCGAGTTGAAAACAAAATTCTGGAAATAAGAGTAATAATAGAGATGAATAATTGAAATTTGATAATTTTAGAAAAAATAAATAGTCATGAAAAGGAATGAATTTTAATTTTGCAGGTTAAAAATGTCGTTTATTTTTATCATTTATTATTAAATGGGAAGTAAAACTGCTTTCATAGAAACTTAATTAAATTCATATGCAAAATATTTATGTACTGAACTACGAGTACGTAACCACTATAGTTTTATTACCTCTCTCATGCTCAAAACTTTGCATAGGGGTCGTTTTAAGATGTATTATGCTACCATTAAAATGTGCTTTATAGCTTTATATTTGTAATTATTTCAGAAAATTTATACTTTAATTGAATTTGTTTCGTCTATATAGAGATTTATAAAAATTGCTGAATGTATCAATATATATAATATTCGAAAAACGATTTGAGGTTATGTTTTATTAAAAATACTATTTATTTATTATATTTATATTTCTTTTCTAACTATAGTATTTTCTTTTGTTTGATACCATTAATATGATATCAATTGATATCATATATACATGATGTCATCATATATATAACCGTTGATTATAAAAATAGTTTACATAATAAAATGAAATCTGGAATGAGCCATTATCCTACAATCATAAGCTCAGTAAAGTTTTTTTTTAATTTTTTGCGACCATCCTTTAATTCTATCAACTATTGAACAGTTGAGAAAAATAAATTGGCCTCTCAGTAAATACTAATCGCAACAAAATACCACAAGTAAAAGCCACGTCACAATTAAATAATGAGGTTTATAAAATCTTTAATATCGATTTGTTATTAATAAAAAATAAAATAAAATAGTTCTGTAGATGACAGTTTAATCGAATTAATTTTACAGCATTAAATCACAGGCCTTATCTTATAAAGCACAGTAGATTTGTCAAGTTTTATTAAGAACAAATCAATATTATTATAAATGTTTACGAATCACTATTTTCATGACGGTTACGTTTATTTTGATCGAATGGTATAAAAACGTCTAAATCTCCAAGGCATAAATAGGTTGAATTGAAACATTGAAAATATCATTAGAATTTGTCGTAGGTACTTACACTTAAAAAAAATGACAATAATTCAAAATTGTAATAATTTAATTAACCGGGTGAACAACAATAAAATGTTATGAACTGAACTACCAGTACGTAACAACCATTATAGTCTTATTTCCTCTCTCATGCTCAAAAGTTTGCATAGGGATAATGTCATGATATATTATGTTACAATTAAAATGTGATTTTTTGCTTTATATCTGTACTTATAATAATATTCGAAAATTTCCTTCACCTAAATTTTAATTTGCCAAATACAACATTAGAATTTTTCCTTTCCACTTTTCTGCCCAATTCATGGATTCACGCCTATGAAAAATACTTAAAATCAATGTTTCTGCTTGTATAAATCTTTAATTTCTCTTGTCCATAAACACTACCAATTTTATTTTTGGCTTCTTTCGGCTTTTCCAAATGAATTTTTAGAAGACTATATGCAAAAATATTTTATGTACAATGGACTATTTGGTTGTTTTAGTGACCCTAATTTTGGGCCATGATCTGGTCCTAGATTGGACTCACCTATTACTGATTTATTGCCCTTTTTAGTTGGATACACATTGCTCCATTAGATCTGAAGGGCAGTTACTTTTATCTTATATCATAATTTATTACCTTACTTAAACAATGCTTAGATCTATATGAACTCGGATATTTAACGAATCATTTTTCGTGTTAGTTTTTTCTTTTATTATGAATTGATAATATCAAAATCATTATTATTATGACCATTATTTTCAAAATAAATGTACCTAATGGGTATTTAATTGTAGTTTGTTCATACCAGACTGAAACAACAAGAAACCGCTCGATGTTTCCGATTACTCCAGCACTTACTAGACAAACGCTCTAAAGTTCCAATTAATTACAAAAGACTCATATACATGACTACAATGAGGCCTATTTGGACTTACGGAGTTGAGCTATGGTGCTCCATTAAACCATCGTATTCCTCTCGTATCCAGTCCTTACAATCCAAAATCCTTCGTAAAAACCTCAATGCTTCCTACTTTGTTACAAATAAAACCATCCATAATGACCTTAATGTTTCTTATGTTTCAGATCTGGCCCAATCCAGATATCTATCCTTCCATAATAAACTTCAGAATCATCCCAACCCTCTCGTTTCTAAGCTTGTTTTCTCTTCAATTTTTGATAACCCTCCGTGGCATCTGAAAAGAAGATGGCCTCGTGATTTCCTAATGTAGAAATATCAATAGAGTGTTCAACAAGTGTTTTCACGTCATTAAATCCATATGTTCAAATTTACTAAACACATTTCTTTAATATAGTTGTAAATATCATTAAGAAATAATAATTTTAAAAAAATTGTAGTTTGCCGCGCCAAAATTGAATGTGAAAAACGGGGTAAATTATATCACAATGGTTTATTATTTCCAAACAATTATACATCTAAAGTAACATTACCTTACTAATAACAAAGAAAAAGAGATAGAAGGTGATTTATATTATTTTCCTAAACATTTATTTTTTCATTATTAGTAATTCGCTAAAAAAATTAACATTACTATAGTAACACTTTCAACGAACAAAACACCTTTTCCGTATAACATATAAAAAATATCTAGACATCATAACTTTGCTCCTAATTGTCCAATTTTAACGACTTTTTTTATTTTTTAGAAAATTTCATATACTTTTAAATAACCATAAACAATATCAATAAAAAAGTTTATACTTTTTGAGTTATTCGGAAATCTAATTTTACCAATCCTCTTAACTTTTTTTCCAGCTTCTTTTCACTGAAGTATGTTATATAGATAAATTTAAAGGAGATCGAGAAGAAGACTTTAGCCAAGTTTCAATGAAATCGATACATTCATTTAGGCACTACAGTCAATAGCAACACAGTTTTTCGGCCGCTATATTGAAAGGAAAAGGCGAATAGTAAAGTTGATGTAGGAGAATCATCCACTGGTGACCTCTGCATTTAAATCCAAATTTGAAAAAAATCGGTCTAGTAGTCTCGGAGAAAATGCGCGGACGCCGGACGGACAAACAATTTTTTATTCGATTTTCGAATTCTACGCATCCTGAAACGTAAAACCTCAAATTTTGAAAGGAGATTAGGTTGAGGCATGATTACAATGCTTCATTATAAACAATAATTAACCAAATCGAACTTCCGACTAGCAATATATAAGATAAATTTAAGAAAGTCCTGAAAATTGTGGGAGCCAATCATATTAGATATATTAAAGTGATTTCTTACTGAAATTATTTAGTAGAATTTGGGGAAGGTTATAATTTTAATTTTTTTTTTAATTTATACCTATATGATTATTAAATAAATTTAATTGATCTACAACTTAGTGAGTTTTACGTATTTCATTAGAAATATAGAACGTTCGAAATTATGAATATATATGTATCTAAAATTTAATTGTTTTTTAAACTATACCTATTTGTTTACATAAAGTTTTTTTTAACCATTAAACATTCATACCTTCGCTTCTATAAATTTTAGAAACATGAAATTCATTTCATTTGACAGAGAAAATGTGCCATAAGAAGGTACAAACACATTTCTTTTAAATTGAACTTAAGGCGAAAATGTAAGCTAGTAAAATTAACTGATTTCGTGTGTGAGTTGATGACAACGGCGTTCGTAACTGTGGAAATAAATTATATTCATTGAATGTTAGCAATACGTCATTCAATACCCTTTAAAATCCCGAGGGTGTGTGGTATGACAAGCCTCTTTCCGATTACATAAGCCAACTAAAACAATGTTTGTAAAATCGTTTTTTACCCGATTCACCTAAATCTTATGTATGTTTAGGAGCTAAAACCGTATTTGAAACGAGTATTTTTTTTATTATTATTTTTTTTATTTTCTTTGATTCTATCACAATATGGTATCAATTATATATTAGAGAAATTTTCGAAACATAAAAATTAAAAAATTATAGTTTTGTTCATAATGTTCCAATTTTTACTTAAGATTATATTAAAGTACTACAATGCGAATATTTTAGATGCTTATTTATCTGTATTTCCATTCCCTTTTCTCTGTGAATTTTCTTGAATTGCTTTTTCTCTGATGTGATGCACTTTGTTGTTCTCTGTGAAGTGACCAACAGTGATCACTCATCATGTTATTCTACCGCCTCTGTTATCGTTTCTCCATCTCTTTTATCTCTTGATGACACAATTTCCCCACTCTTCATCAACACATTACCCAAATTTTTGGGAAAAAAAAGTCAATACGGTTGTGCGTGGAGAACAATTGGAGTTTCAGGATCATCAGACAACCAAGAGTTTTGAACTTGTCTATAATATTAGCTACGGGTAATTTCATAGTTAGGAACTTTCATATAGCCCTAAAACTTAGTCACAACTTCTTTAAATGATATCCAAGCCTCCTTTTTCTTTGTACTCATCGTTGCTTCTGAGCTGGAATCGAACATCATTTAAGGAATGACAGAACCATATAGAGTGAATGAGCGACAGGGAATGATGCATTAGTATTTCCTTTGTGTAAAAAAACACCTTTGAAACTAGTTTTTGATGAGTAAATAAAAACTCTCCGATCTTCCTTCCTTTACACAATACCAATTCCATTAATAAGTAATAAATTAGTTATTAAATATATTACAATAATTTACCAAATGTATTTGATTTGTAAATTTATAAATAGATTACTTTTCGATGAAATCTGATTTTTTTAGTATATATACCTGTATGCCACCACTTAGATATAGAAACAAATAGTTGGTTGGTTGGTTGTGTAGTAAAGGCGTAGAACCTGTGGGTCAAAAACTGTAAAAGGAAACAAAGAGGTGGGGAGTGATGCGTGGGAGGTTCAGATATTTTTTAAGATTCCTTCTTCGGAGAGGAAACATATGATTTTGCCTAGAATTTTTTCATCATATATATATTCCCAAAGCAGCCGGCGTATTTGCTGTCATTCCCCTTATGTTTAATTGTCTAATGTAAAAGGCACAACTCTCGGAGATATGGACCACTGTCATTCTCTCTCCACACTTCCGACAAATGGGCGGGTTTTCTTTCGTAATTAAGTGAAGGTGCGTAAACCTGGTATAACCTATTCATAACAAAGTTGTACCCACAAACCACACACCCTGGCTACAAATATATTTTATAAGCTAAATTCTCTACAAAATTCCAACAAAAGAATAATGAAACACTGCCACTAGCAGAAAGGATGATGTTTGCATTATGTAAGTTGGAACAGATCAACTTAAATATAATTCAAAATGAAATACCCCTTGGACTTTTATACAGCCTATATTAAATCTACTGCTCTCCAAATTTAAAAAAGAAAATACAGAACCTGCAAAATATAAAGAATTATTCCATAAAACAATTAGCTCTCTGCCAGAACACTTACTAATATTTACCGAGGTTCTAAATCGGACACATCAACAGCATCCGCCTTCAACATATAATAATATATAATTTTAATTAACGGCGTTGATGAACAACAGGTTCTACACAACCAACCAACCAACCTATTCTTAGTCGCGTAAGGACAACTTCCTCTCTGCGTTTACTGCGACTAGAACTGCTCCATGGCTCCACTTCATTTTTTATCGCCTTTAATTTATTTGGAGAACTATTGTCCCATAATGTCTGCCAATCTGGTGTATGGCATCTTTCAAGGGTCTCACCAGTTCGGACGCAGTCAAGAAGGCTTTACCACGTTCTGGAAGGGTAAGAGCTTCTTTTGCTGCTCTGCCAGCCATTTCATTACCACCAATGCCTACATGATAAATAGTTAACATAGATAATAAATAGTAAATAGATACAAATAGTACACACGATGCTGTTGGAAAAGAAGCCCGATAGATATTGAATCTAGGACTGACACACATACTACAGTAGGTATCTGTGGTATCTAACCTTTAAATACATAATTCCTATGTTTTCAAGTAGATCGATTCCCTTCTGGAACTGATAGAAATACAAATTTAAATATTCAATAAATAGATATAAATAAATGCAGTTCTTGGATCCTCCCTACACGCTTAAGAAACGCGATGAGCAAGGAATACAGCAATATATATATATATATATTTTTCTGTTGGCATTACAGACCATATAGATCTTTTGACGCCTTAATACCAATATTTATATTTTTTTTATTTATTTCTTTATTGAGTATTATAACAATCTGTCGCTTGGACAATATTTATATTAAAACAAAATATTTCGTCTGTTTAGTTGTATCTTATTAGGCTAGTTTTATTTAGTAATAAATTTTATATTTTCTATATATATGGTGTGGATGTGTTCATATATCACTATAATTATTGTCCACGTTACAGATTTCTAAATATAAAAAAAAATAAAAAATTTAGTTATAAATTTATTTTAACATATTTATGAATTTTTATGAGACGATTACTGATCATTTCATGATAGATATTCAGATAACGGTTATGTTGGTGTGGAGTTTCTGGTAATATATATATAAATTTGTGACAGAGACCTAATTTATATTATGAAATCACAAGATGCAATGAATAAGGGGACATTTTCGGATTTATTTAAGTAACAGGAGAAGATGTTTTTGAGTTAAGTAAAGAGAAGTGAATGACTTAAAATGAGATTTTGCAGTCCAAAAACGCCACTCATTGTAGCGGAGAATACCAAATATTGATACGCAACAGTTTAGGTAGTACCAGCAAAAAAAAAAAATTACAGATAAATATAACTATTCATTATTCATATTTACGGTGTTATAAAATTGTGTTTTTTCCTAAATCAAGGCAGTTTGTAAAACGCTGTTTTATTTCTTTTTTTCACCATAGTTATTTTACAAGACGGCGTTGATACATCTTAATGTGAGAAAAATTGGCCATTCAAGCCTTATTTTATCCCCCCTCATCAAATCCACAGTCACTATTATTATTCTTAACTTTTTTAGCTAAGAAAAGCACAAATTACAACTCTAGCCTGAGGTGAGCCCCATCACCTTTTATATTAGAGATGTAGAACAAAATACTCAGAAACAACAAAAAAAATTAAAGAATACATCTTACAATGCTTTATGCAGTAAAAGGACTATTATGAAGACAATGAAATTCCAAGGATCCAAGACAAAAATAAATAAAAAGGGGCTAAGAAAAAAAACCCACAAATTATCATCTTGGGTCTCTTCTACGTCATGTATGGAGAGACTTTAGATTTGACAAGAGATAATAAAACAAAACTTCAATGTGGCTCAAGCAATAAAACACTGGTGTAAAAACGGCCTTGACTAACAAAAAAGATAAAAACTACTTTTTAACTTGTTTATTTAATTTCATTCGAATCTTATTTGATACATCGGCGCAGATTTCGTCGAAACAAGGGTTAATCGTCCCTCCCCCAATAAAAATATTGAGGGGACTAGAATATGGTTTCGCCACCTCCCTTATAGTTCAAGCAAAAAAAGTTAAATTAATAACAATGAAGAAAAGATGTACAGAAAACGTATAATAAAGAGTTAAAACATAGAAAAGGAATGAAAGGAAGGAGGAAATAAACTGAGAAGGTAGAAATAAGAAGGAGAATAAGAAAGAAAAAGAAAAAACAAACCTGACTGCAAAGAAGTAAATCGAAGCAATGAGCAAGTTAGTCAGGGAGGGGGCGGAGAGAAGGGATGGATAGTGGCGTCATCTCCAACGGTTATCTAACTTCGTTAAACTAAAGTACCGGAAGCGTAAATAAGGACGAGAGATATATTATTCATAAATATTAGGGATAATTAAACGAAAGTTGATAGAAAGAGGCAATAAAATAGTTTAATATAAAATAAATTTATAATAAATTTAAATAGTTGATAGAAATTCTGGAGAGGCAATAAAACAAAGATAATAACTGTTGAGTAATAATGGAGAATAATTGAAATTAATACATATCAAATATATATATATACATACACACATACATATACACATACACATACACATACACAAACATATATATATATATATATATATATATATATATATATATACCATCTCAACATATATATATATATATATATAATCCCTATAGATCATTCCCTAAGTTTTCTTAATTCCATTTGACTTCTTCAAAAAAAACCTCAGTTTAGTTATTTGTTTCTAAGAAGACACATGACAGTGTTCTACGAAATTTTCCTAATTTTAATGCGTTACTGGAAAAAAAAATTGCGGTCCATGAGTTCTTTGACAGTCATCCCAAAGAATGGTATCAGAGTGGGATCGAGCAGTTTGCTAGGAAATGGCTAATGACGATAGATAACAATGGACTACGTTTTGAATATTGTATTTTATAAGAAAAAATACCTGGTTGAAAAACGGTAATTTTATTTTATACACCCTATTAAAATCAGATAAAAAAGAAGAAAAGTCCACTACCTAGGTAGGCTACGAATGGAAGGGGGTACGTAGTAACTATTATATCACACCTTAAATTTTCATTTGTATTCAAATATAAAAATATATACTAGAATTTTATTATTCATTCATCCCTTATATACAACACTCCACTTTCACGTGATATTTTTATCATATTTTCCTTGGCAAAGTTGAAACGATTATATTTAATAAATATATGAATAAATGTATTTATGTAGAGAATGGTTTTTACAAACATTCTTACTTGCATAACTATAAGTAAAAAAAGAAGTTGTACAAAAATAAATTATTAATTTAATTGTAAAAAATGATAAGTAAAAAAAAAAAGAAGAAGAAATTTATATAACAAACACACACATAAATTTATTTTTAAATATTTAGTGTTGTATTTCTTCGTTTAAAAATAAATATTTTTCGTCTTTACACGTAATAAAAATCCCCGAAATTTGTTTTTTTTTATTCATAACCAAAATCAAAATGGAGCATCTGCGCCTATGATGTATCAGTAATAATATGAATTAACAAAATATTTTATTTTTCCAAATAGTGGCCGATAGTGATTTCATATTCCCATTACTGCCATTCATGAAATTAGAATGAAAATCATCAAGCCTTAAAATATATATTTGAGTATTTAATTAATCATATATTTAACTTCGAATTTTTTTTTTTCATGTATAATTATTCCGAAATACTTATAATAGTATTTATTGATTTAACAAATAAGGGTACTAGAGTCTAATTCAATAATTATAAAAATAATCCATTCTATGTTATCCTTTAGTCTCAGATAGAATTTTGATTATTTCGTGACGTGTACACATTTCTGAAACACAAATCTTTTTATTAATATGACGGTGGTCACCATTCTTTCTATCAATGACTACATCCAGTTCCTAAAAACATTAATTGATGACCATTCATTAAGTACCCAAGTACGCGGAATGGCCGATAGATGGTGGTGTCATCTTATGTATAAATACTGCCCACTGGGCAACGCGACTTCATTAAGGGATATCCCTCTGTGCGTTGAGTTGCTACTTTAGGACGCTGCGGTCACCCGATTTCAGTCTCCGATATACGAAAAATGTAAGTATTTCATTTATGATTAATATTGTACATATATATATACATATATAGCTTTAAAAAAGTCGAGTCTTCCACAGTACGAGTTCAAAAGGAAATTTGAAATTTTGAAGAAATTTGTGCGATAAAAATATACATTTTTTTTTGTAAATTTCTGTACTGTACACTTAATGGAATTTAAAAATTAAACTTAATATAATGTTAGTATTGACAAATAGACTAAGAGATTATAGAAAAAGTCTTCTAAATATAGCTATTATAATTTTCTCACCATTTTATGGGCCACATTATGACCTACAAACCCCTTTCTTACTTTCACTTACCTTTATATGTAATTTATACTAAGGAAAAGGAAGTATTGCGATCGTGAAAATTTTCTAATCTAAGTTTTCAACGGAAATACACGTTTTGAGGTTACCTGAGTCTAAATTACCATGTCCCGCAAAATGGTCTGTGTGCTCTCTGGACACTATTATAAATGTTCTTAATTGTGACAGATTTTAATAATTCTAAATAAATAAGTTTTAAAAGAATATATAGGTGCATGCCTTGAATGTTACAGCAACTTTTTCATTAAAATCGACTTCCTAGAAGTGACATTTTATACAATGGTTATTAACACTTTTACAATTTCCTCAAAAATGGCTCCAACGATTTTGATTAAATTCGGTGTATCATTCATTGTATAATTAAGTGTACTTTAATATAATTTAGGTCTTATCCTTATTGATGTCAATTTACAGAGCTTTAATTCTTAAATGTTCAACATGTCTTCCTCTAAAGTATCTTTAATTTGATTTATTTTAAATAATTAACCATCTCTCATTATTTTAAATTATTATCGTCCGTCAAAAACTTCGTGCATGAGTTCATCTAATCTTAGCCTACAACCTTTTTTATTTACAAAAATTCTCGGAAAATAAGGAAAGTTTTCAATCTGGGGATGAATAATAATTTGTCTATTTTAATGAGGTAATAAAACCTCGTAAACACCCATTTGCTTTCCACTAGAATCGTAAGATAATTTAATCATGTATCGAAAAAAAAGGAGGCCTACAAAAATATCGTGCTGATTGGTGTGACCTCCATCCCAACATGTAAAAGTAACAAGGTCGTAAAGACCAAACGGCCCAATATTTTTGTAGGCTTCATTTTTTCTCTATTTTACGGTACAAGTGGAAAGTAAATGGGTATGAGTTTTTAATACCTCATTAAAATAATTAATTTAATAATAAAACGCTCTATTTCTTAGAATTTTTGTAGATAAAAAAAATGCAGGTTACGCTAAGATGGAGTTTCACGAAGTTTTGGACGGATGTTAATAATTTGATAAAAAGAGGTCTGTATTGCGGATTATAAAATTTAAGTACGATTGATTCTTTTAAATTTCATAATTGAAAAAAGTCTCAAGGATGAGCCGTTTTTGAAATTTGTATGCGAAAGGAAAAATAAAAAACAAATCAAGGGATTTAACAAACAGATACTTGGGACACTTCAAAAATATGCTTATTTTTTTCCCTTAAACATTAATTGATAATTCGGTATTCCAGAACCATTTTTTTTTTTTTTTTAATATTTCATACACGTAAAGGCCAGAGGCAGGAAATTCCTTCTAGAATAACAAACCATCTTATTTTATAAAGAATAAAATACAAACAAGAATATAAAAAGACTTTTTTTTCTGAAAAGTGCCACAGTGTAATAAGCAAAACAGTATATTCGCAAACTAGAAATTTTTAACTAGATACTTAAACCTAACAATCACAATAAATATTTTAAGAAGAAACGTTCCGCTTTTAGTACATGTTAACAATTTTAGTAATTTAATATCAATCGAAGAGATAAATTTGTAATTGGTAGTTACCCATGTAGATGTAAATACATAAGCATGGATTGTCTGTATAATGTTTTAAAAAAATTTTAATTTTTATTTTCTTTACTGGGCTATTTATTATATCTTGATATAATTTCATTAATTAATTGTATTTCATTTTTAATTATTCTTTCATAGATCAACAATACTTAATAATTAATAAACTTAATAATAATTAACTTTAATGTAGCATTTAGTTGAGACTTACTAATTTCATTTTCAAGATACAACACTTTGAGTATTATTTTGATTGCCTAATATACTTGGAAATATCGCTATTTAAATACAAATGAATTCTCAAACCATATTTGTCTATAATAAGTACAAAATTCTTTAACGTTTATTTTAGTAATAATTCATATTAATTTGATTTTTCAAAAGGAATGTGTTTCATTTTGTAATCACTTACTTAAAATTTTGATTAATTCAATAAATTTTGTTGCAAAGTTCGACAAAGAAATAAAATTCCAAATTTTCCTATATAAATTTTCTCTCATGAGAATAGATAAATTTTAAGGCATCATTTTTCTATTTAAATGTTAATTGAAGTAATGTAATGTATGTAGAAGTAATGTAGGTATATAGAATTCAAATATAATAATTTCATTCACCCAATGAACTAATTCTTGGCATAATAAAGAAATTCCCTTAAATTAAATTGAGTGGTGCCTGATTCTCATCAGATCTACAGCTTTGTAGACATCATTTCTATAAAATAATTTTAAACTGTGGGCTTCTTAAAATACCAGCAATCGCTGTGCAAAACTATATTTTCTGAACCTTCGACATAATGGCATCGTGTATGTAGTATAAACCACTAGCGGATCCAGGATTTAATTTTTTTTTTTGGGGGGGACTTCAGCCCGAAGGTTTTTTTTTATATATATATAACGATAATTAATTTATTTGTTTGTTTTTTATTGTTGCCTCTACCCTGCAGGGTCATTGGCAAGATAATTAATTTGAAAAATAAAAAGAAAGAAACTATCTACCCACATTACATGGTGTCTTAGTTATTCTTGAATCCTATTAAATGTAATCACACGAACAATAATAATTTAAGAGATAGTTTTTAATATTTTTTTCTATAAAACATGGTTATATTTTACCATTTTGGGGAGGGGGCTTCAGCTCGAAAGCCCCCCTCCCCGAAAATCCGCCTGTGGTATAAACTAAGGGCTAAATACGAATGTTCAGCGTTTGGCATTTGTGGTTCGTAGTTTGAAATACGGCCACACGATGTACCGAACTACATTCGCTAAACCTCCGAGAGCACTCATAGTATTGTTTATTACAGGATAAAGACGAATATTGAACATTTGGGATTTGTGGCTCGTAGTTCGGATGTGACCACACGGTGCTTCGAACAACATTCTCGAATGTTCGGCGGAATTCTTCGCACCGTTTAACGCCGGCTTCATAAAACTGACATCTCAATCGAAATTTGCTGAATTTGCTCGTAAATCCATAATGTCTTATTTTCAGTGTTGTATCATTTAGTCATATATTACTTATGCTTAATCATAAATGTAAATATTCTGAAAAATGGATCGAATAAGCCAACAATGAATAGACCTAAACGTGGATGAGACCATTCATTGTGTTCAGGGTAAGTAGGTAAACAAGGTTGGTGTTTATAAACTTCGGTTATTTTGCTACTTCTTATTGATTTATCTATTGAAAAATTAAATATCGAATAATACTTTTTTTATTTTTCGCTTTTAAATATTTGTTTATTTATTGGTTTACTGTTGAAATGGGTATATATATAGAAAATATGATATCTGTATATTTCCTTGTAACAATATTTTTGACTGGACTAGATACATGTTTTCCCCTTTATTAATCACTAATTTTCAAAATAAATCATTAATTCGGTTTCCTATTCAGTTCCAAACATCGTATCGTTTTATTTGTTGTCAACTTTGTTATTCAATCTATACCCCGGTGGTAAAGGACAACATGTTCATTATTTTATTAATCACTTTTAAATGATTTAATCACTAAGGAACCAATTTTAATAGCTCAAAATTATGAAAAATTGCCTCCCCGAACGAATTCAATAATATGACATGGCATCCTTTACATCCGAGCTACAGATATAGTAACTATGAAACAATATTTAACAGGTCCAAGTTATGGACATTTGGCTCCACTGTTGTGTTCTCTGGGTAGAAATAGTTCTAACTCAGATATTTCTTTTTAATTATGTAATTTGTACATTTTACGTGAGTAAAAAGCTTAATGCATTTTTCTTTGTATGTTTACTGTTTTCTTTATCTCCAATATAAATATATGAAAGCGTAATTAATACCTTTATCACTAATGGCGAAGTACTTAAAATTTTACTTTGAGTAGAAGTATCCGTTATTGTGAAAAGGTCCATTATAATTAAACAGGACATTAGGAATATTCCTACACTTGTAGAACATGATCCAGTTTACTACTGGGAACGCTGTTGAATTGAAAGACAATTCCGTTGACAACAAAAATCAGTAGTCGACAACCAGATCATGGCCATGATGTCATCGGGATATTGACTCCAACCTCCGCTGTGTCATTGAAATAAATGTCTTTCATATGTTCCCGAAAGAATATTTATATATATATATTTTTAAGAGTGCTCGGTTGAAAAATTTAAACGGAAAAATATTTTAAGGTTCAAAAGTAAAAACTGTAACGGTATGTTAATTTTTCATTTTATTGAAAATGCCTTCAATGACGACTTAGATATAGTTTTATATAGTTGTTGTTTTTTCTCCTAAAAGTTCTTCGTTGTTTCTGACTTCTTTTTCCCGCAGAAAACCTGAAAAAAAAATTTCATCCGGAATTTTCCCTATCCAGACAATCTTCCTCTGCCATATTAAATTTTTTTAGTTCTTCCTTCATCTGTTTAGCATAGTCTCCTTGACTTTTACCGACCCAAAATTTCCTGCTTATAGAAAAAATACATTTTTTTTTTTTTTTAGTAAAGTAAGTTGTTATAAAATTTTTCGTTTTCTAAAAAATATTTAAAAAATACTTTACGAAAAAAAAACAGAATAACTGATATAAATAAATTTGATGTGAAATAAACTTTTTTTTTTTAAATTCCGCAGTAGCATGTTAAGAATTTTTAATCAATAATGTCATAAACATATTTACGACTGAACTAATTATATTTGATTTTTTAAATATCTTTATTTATTCATTTTAAATAAATGTACAATGAGAATTAAATCCATACACTAGTCATAACGTGTTAGTCATTCTTGTTTTCTTGTTTGTTACCTGAACTTTAATGAATTCTGCTAGTTCCTTTTTGAGATATTAAATGAAGTTTATATACTTGATAATTGAAAACACGAGGGAATAAAGTTATTATGTGACAAATTTTGAAAATTGATTTTATCATAAGATAGTTTTATTTGTTTATCTTCGCCATCTAACATTAACAACCCAACATTCTTGTATGATTTTCAATAGATTGGACGGATCGCGTCTTTAAAAAATTACATAAGAAACCTTTATTTATATTCTTGTTTTTCTTTCTCTAGGGAGCTTCGGTTTATATTTTTAAGGTTAAGGCAATTAAACTTTCATTTTTATCTTTAATCGTTTTTAATGACATCTGATACTTCGGGATAATTTTCCCATCTTTAGAGATTCCTTTATATATATTTTATTATAATATATATTTACTGAAAACATACATGTTTAAAGTAAACTATTATTATATTGCTAATTTACTATATCTATTGTTTAATTATTTACCTAGACTTTGTAATGTGTTGGTTGGCATAGTGATATATAGAAAATTAATGTGTAACACCAAAAAATGTATTATATTTAAATATAGATATGACAGTTATTGTAATTTTTGACAATAGTGCCGCCACATTACAAGGTCTAGGTAAATAATTAAACAATAAATAGAGTAAATTAATAATGTAAGAATAGTTCACTTTAAACATGTATGTTTTCAGTAAATATAAAGGAATCTTTGAAGATGGGAAAATTATCCCGAAACGTCAGACGTGATTAAAAAAGATTAAAGATAAAAATGGAAGTTTAATTGCTTTAACCTTAAAAACCTTTATTAGTCAATTTTTCAAAACCTTAATATTTTCTAACAATTATTTTATTTGTCGCAAGCTATGGGAGTTTAGAAAATATTAAGAAACATCGGAAGCAATGTGTGTACACAACCTTATGCAACAAAATGTTATTTTGTGTTTGTTAGTCGGTTAGAGAACTAACACCAGTTTCCTTGCTCCTTCTGATAGTTCCTAAACTCAGCGCTAATCGAGTGAAGGATTTCCGATGAACATCAATGATCTCAGCGCAGAGTTTAGAGACTTGACCAGTACACGTCAATAAGTTCAGGTTCAACGATCTGATTGATTTCCAATGTTCATTAACTTGTCCTATCGTTAGACGAATGTTTTGAATTTTAGCAGATCTTCATTACCGTTTGAGGATTTCAAGTGTAAAGATAGATTTTGATTCATAAATAAATATTTAGGAATTATTAATGATTAAGCTTAACTTTTTGGAATTTCATTGATAATATTTACTCGAATAACACTATATTTTATGTGTATTTAAAGTAGATAACAATCAATTTTATATCTATAGTTTTAGATCTAATCGAAAAAAAAAAGTGGACTACAAAAATACAGTGCCGTTTTGCCTATATTAACGCGTTATTTTGACATGTTGAGGGTGAAGGTAACGCCAAAACGGCCCAAAATTTCTGTAGGCAACATTTTTTTGTCGAGTTTGTGATTAAATTATATTACGATTCAAGTTGAAAAGCAAATTTGTGTTTATGAATTTTTAATACTTAATTGAATAGACTAAGTTTGCTGATTGAAAACGTCGCGAATTCCGAGAATTTTCGTAAATAAAAACTTGTTGGTTGTGATGAGATGAAATATTCACCAAATTTTAAGCGGTTGTGTTATATTATTGAATGTGTGGCGTTGTTAGTAATTTGATAAAAAAGTGTCTTTACTACGGATTATCAAATCTCGAATTTTCCACTTTGCATATATTTTATAATTTACTTATAATATATTTGGCATTTGATATTTATAATATGAGAAGGAGTTAGTCGGGGGTGCGGTCAGATAAATACTAAATTAAAATATAGTAATTATTTTATTTTAATTTTACCGACGTTTCGACCCACTTTGCAGGTCGTCTTCAGGGCTACAAAAGATACAAAACATGTTGAGAATAAAAATTAATGTATTTTTGTAGCCATGAAGACGACCTGCAAAGTGGGTCGAAACGTCGGCAAAATTAAAATAAAATAATTACTATATTTTAATTTAGTATTTATCTGACCGCACCCCCGACTAACTCCTTCTCATATTATATTAACGGTCAACCATCTCTACATCGATATTTATAATAAATTTGATTGCACTTTTAGAGTTACCTATGTATTTTTATATATATCTATATATTTTATTTGATGATATAATGTAACTATTTTCTAAGGAATTTCGGAAGTTAAGGAGAAAACTACTGTTAGTATCAACTTACAATGAGTGCCACATGAGCCTCAGAATGCCAACTGATTGTTAGTACTAATCAAAATTTTCAAGGAGAATTAAAAGGAATTTCAAGATTATGACTAGACAAGTTTATAATTTATATTGTTAAAAATATCCTTTGGAGGATTTATGATACAAAATAATTTCAACGAATTAACAACTTTTTTCACTTTATTCTAAAGTAATAAAAAAAAAGCTTGATTAGCGTTTACATCGAAATATGTAGTTAGTTATAACTTAGTTCACTCGTCGACTTGAAAAGAGGCAGGTTGATAATTTTTTTTCTAATTTTTCATTTTAATAGAATTCTGTAATCAAAACACTATTTCCTTTCAATAGGCGCTTGAAGATACATACTTATATATGCAGTATTAATGTAAAATATCTATGCAAGTAATAAATGTCAAAATTGAATACTAATAAATTAATTCAAGTACGCCTTTCCTCATCAACGGATCTCGATGATGTCATTTTACTATCAATAGAATAATCCAACAAAATTAAAGTCGCAAACAGATAAATAAAAGTATAAACGGCAATGGACGAGTCAATGATCGCTCCACCATTTTTAATTCAAGATCCTTTTTTCCGGCTCTCAGGAATGATAGATTTTGATGAATGTGGTATCAAACGAAAAGAAATTTCATCGAGAAGTGACCGATTTCGTTCCTTTAATTCCTATAACTTTAATAAAAGTAATTGAAAAAATTGGAAGGTTTGAGACCTCGGATGTTTTTTTAATTCGGTGGATCAAGAAGGAGTAAATTGTGTATTAAACATTTCGACGTGGACATCAACACCCTGTATAGTTCCTTAAGAACTGTATTTCCTGTCTTTTGTTTTAAATCCTAAAATGTTCCGTTTTTGAAATAAATCGTAATTCTTCCTAAATGCCTCCTAGGCGATATGGTTGCCATAGAATACTTAACAAGTTTTATAGCTTTCGACGAACAAATAATTAATCGAATAGCTAAATGGAAAAGAACATCTCTATGATTGCTCAGGCACTTGGATAGTAGAGAAATAAACTTTTTTGTATTTTTAATAAATTAAATAAACGACAAGAAACCGCTCTACATTTCCGACTACTTCAGCACTTGCTAGACAAACGCTCGAAACTTCCAATTAATTACAAAAGACTCATTTACTTGGCTATAATAAGGCTTATTTGGACTTACGGAATGTTGAGCTATGAGTATTGTTGTAAAAACAAGCCTCGAACTCGAACAAGACTCGAGTCGTGAAGGCTCATAGAGTTCTAAGCTTGATGAATTCATTATTAAAAAAATAATTAAACTATTGTACATTTTTGTAAACAAATATATTTTTTCTGCTTGTTGTAACAATGTGAATATATTTCCGAAATATAAAGTGAATTTATCATTTTTCTGAATTATTGAAGGAAGTTCTACATATCATGGGTGATACATATACAGGACCCAGTCATTATAAGGTTTTTATAAATTTCGAGTACGTGAATATCTTCAGTGCTCGAACCACTCCCTGATGATGACCCACATGTTTGGGTTGAAACGTCGGCACTAATAAAAATCTTATAATGATTGCATCCTAATATCACCTATGATATTCTTTTTCTGTTGATATTAACAATTTGAATATATTTTAGAAATATAATATAAATAAATAGATAGGGAAAAAACCTAAAAACTGGAAGTTCCAGCCGCGACTCGAGCCTTTTACAACCGAGCCCTTAAGGGCTTGAGTCTTAAGACTCGAGCCTTGGCCGAGACCAGAGTTTTCTCAATATATTGACCGTAAAAGGACTCCATTGGCATTAATTATATTGACGTCAATCAAACTGGTGGTTGGTATCAATTTTTTTAAATTTTATTGAAGCTCCTTCAATATTATTCAAACACTGTCAATATAATTGCACGTGTAAAAAGGGCCTATTTTCACGCCTAAGGGTATTGAGCAACATTAAACCATATAAGGCATATGGATCCTGAGAAGCCCTGGGTGATATCAAATTTTCGGTGCCCCTCTTGGCAATATGTTACGAGTAGGTGAGTAGGCGGTACTTCGTTTTAATTTTTTTTTTTTTTTTAGTAAGGGATTTAATTAACCCCCCGTCGTCTTCGATCTTTTTTAAAAAATGAAAGGGCAATATGTTTGGGTAGGTGGGCAATGCTTTGTTTAACTTTTTTTTTTTGGGGGGGGGAAGGATTAATAATCCTCAGAATTTTTTTAAAGGTAAAATGGGAATATGTTTGGGTAGGTAGGTGATACTTTTTCTACTTTAAATTTTTTTTGGTGGGTCTCGAGAGTTGGCCGAGTTCGTTTCCGGCTGAAGCCTTATAGCTTTCTCACCGAACTCTTTTTACAACACTAGCTATGGGGCTCTACTAAACCATTAAATTTCTCTCGTATCCAATCCTTATAATCAAATCATAAAATCCTCAATGATTCTTACTTTGTTACAAATAAAATCATCCATAATGAACTTAATGTTCCTTATGTTTCAAATTTGGTCCAATCAAGATACCTATCCTTCCATAGTAAACTTCAGAACCATCCCAACCCTCTCGTTTTGCCAACCCTTGCTTCCTCTTCAATACCATCCGAGGCGTCTTAAAAGAAGATGACTCCGTGATCACCTAATGTAGACATATTACTAGATTACTACGAGTGGGTAATTTCTCAACAAATGTCATTATATCCATTTGAACAAATTTGCTAGATTAATTTCTTTACAGTTGTAAATACCATGGATAAACAAAATAGAAATAAATTAAAAAAATATATGGATATGGCTTCTAGTAAAAAAACTTCTATATTATTAGTAAATGCAAGAATTATAAACTAAAGCTATTCTACATCAAATAAGGATTGAGGGAGAACAACAATGGATTTGTATAAGTTCTAAGGTCTGTGTCTTATTGCTCAACTATTAAAAGGGAGGGCTATTTTTCAATGGGACAAGCTAGTCACTTATTAAGTAAATAGTTAATTTAACAATCGTAGTAGGGTTTGAAGCTATTCGTTGTATTAAACTGACTATTGATAATTTTATATAGGAATAAATAAGTTTTGCTGATGTTTCTTATACGTCAAATGGATTAGGGCGAAGGATGGCTTAACAATTATTTTAACATTATTCCAAACTTAAAAAAAAAATACTTGATTAGCGTTTATATCGAAATAGATAGTTTGTTATTATAAGTTAGTTCGTTGCATTCGATATTTATATTTATACTCTTTTCTTTATATTTATAAGATTATTTTATAAGTTAACCATAAGTTTTTTTTTTTAAAGGCTTTTATTTAATTTATGTACTTATTTATATTTATGTAAGAAAGGAGAAACCATAGGGATAAGTTCTAGTTTAACTTTATTTTATAAAGTATTGTCGCTCTAAGTCTTGGTTTCTATTCAGTATTTACCAATACAGCTTCAAGAATAAATACAACTGAGTCAGTGATCTTAAATCGCCTTAGTAACCAGCTGGAACCAGACCGAACCAAAACTAATGTTTTTATCATCATACAACGTTAAATCTTTTCTTAGTCTTAAGTTACTTATTCTAAAAGTTAGTCACAGTGACCAAAATACTTTCATGTTTCTATTACAGAAAAGAGGTCTAAATTTCAGGCAAGGTATGAAATCAATTTTTTTTTATCGTCAAAGAATGATCAGTCCATATTTTTAATAAAATGCTAAATGGCGGATTCATTTCTAAAAAAGTACTAATAAATATCTGCTGATTATTAAAATATAATTACATGTCATTAAAAATATATATATAAATAAAATAAATATGTTATCTACCAGTTGTTTTCGTATTAATTGTTCAATTGCTTAATTAATGCTCATTATTTTTTTTTATTAATGGTCAATTTTAGGGTTGAATGCGAATGGTCAGAATCCAAACCAATTTTTAACCTTCTCTCCCGAAAAAATAAATTAGATTAGGTACAGAAATTATCATTATATACATTAATATATTCAATGGCATTTTTTTATCAATTGTAAAATAAGTTTTAACACTATCAAACGTAACTATAGAATATTTTTCAAAATTATTACAATGACCCTGTGTCAAAATATATGAAAATAATCATCAGAAGGTCCGCATAGGGCAATAAAATAAAATACGATCTTGGATAAAACAATTACCCATTTTATGAATAATTTTTGTCATTCTCATACAATCATGAAATCGAAATAACTTGCTATTAAAATGTTATTATTTTTATCTCCCGGTGTTTAAAACCCTCCTCAATCAGAAATGAATCGCATGTATGTACGAATTTGTATATTCCTTGTTGCATTATTTTAGAATATGGTGAACAAATTATTTAAATGGTTATAAATTTTATGACCGTTGTTTATAAAATGAAAATGAAAAAAAATGATCATTTATCTTGGGACCTAATGCCGTAAAATAAAAAAAATAAAAAACTCCAATAACTTAATTTAAAACGATATAAATAATTAAATACAATCATAGTGATATCATATAAATTATTTATTATTTACATATCTATTGAATGGAATTTAGTTCACAGTAGAAAAAAAGATTATTTTATAAGTTAACCATATGTTTTTTTTTTCTTACGGCTTTTATTCAATTTATGTACTTATTTATATAATTTTTATTAATATAGGTAAGGAGAAATCATAGTGATAAGTTCCATAAAAAATATATATACATTTATCATATTTGTAAAAGTTGATGAAATGGGATTGAGGGAAGGAATCAAAAGAGAGTAATAAAATGTGCTTTATAATTTACTAATATTGATTTATATAAAAATATTTAATTATTATAATGTATTAATTTCTCTCTTGGCTTTTATCGATTTCAAAACACTGTTAATCCTCAATTTTATTCATATTATATTTTAATCATAACATTTATATTAATGAACTAGGCAAATAATGTCAAATTCTCTAATAATTACGAATTAATATTTTTTTTAAATTTTATTCATCAAGTATGCCTAAAAGATACAATCATGAATTGAATAATTACCTTAAAAATTTAAAAATGGATAACTTTGATTCGAAAAATGTACTAATTTAATCAATAAATAAATCTCCTCTCACACCCAAATATTAATTATGTTACATACTTGAGTCAAATTATTAGTGCGTTACATATTGCAAAAATTCAGTTAAGCAAATGATGGATCAACTTAATTATGCTTTTTTAAAAACATTTATTCATAGTTAGTTTAATGTTATCGTTTTGTAAGGTTTAAGTAAGCAATATTAATATTAATTAAGTATAAAAGAAAATATTGTAAACCTAATGCAAAAAGTGATGGACGTTTCTATAGAAAATTGAAGCTAACTTGCTTCAGTGTTAATGTGTTCTCAAAAGTTGTGATAATTTCCTGAATTTTTGTTTAATCCTTACATCCTTGTAATACCATAGTTGACATTATATGCAATATAATAAAAATTTTCAAATACATAATTTGAATTTAATTTGCCTAGGATTTATTCTCATTAAAGAGAATATTATATTTTTACAATTTTCCCATAAACGATTTTGATTAAACTCAATGTATAATTAAGTAATCTTTAATATAATTTAGGTCTTATCCCCATTGATGTCGCTTAACATACCCAATGTTCAAAATTTCTTTCTCTAAAGTGCCTTTAATTTGTTTTATTTTAAATAATTAACTATCTCCAATTGTTCGCAGGAATTAAAAAAGGCTAAATATAACTTTTGAAAGAATTTGACAATTGAATAAAGGAAAAAAATACTTATTTAGGTCGAAAATGAATCTCCGGAAATAATAGTCAGAAGGTATATCTATAATATATCGTTCGAAAGCAGAGAATTTTAGAAAAAACAAAACAATATCTAATAAGGATAGTCGTAGAAGGTACGTAAAAGGGACGAAAAAAATATAAATAATAGTTCATGAAAAGTAATATTTTCTTCTAGATTTATTTTATTTAAAAATTAATAAATAATATAACATTATTAATTATTATGTTAAATAATTAAATAAATCTAATTTTTTAAACAATTTAGCACAGGACCTATTATTAAACAAAATCTTTTTTTAAAAACATTGTGTTTTTATTGCTCCTTCTAATCGATGAATAAACCTTTCAATTAATGCACTTTTTGATTATCAGAGTTTTAATGCGTATTAGGAAGCTTTGCGGATTCTCCCAATCAGCTCATAAACTTTTCTCTACTTTATTTTCATAACAAATAAATTTGTTTCTTTAATTTTTACTTGAAGAAAGTTTGACTCCCATAAGTGGACAAAAAGCCACGAAACTGATACAAAGTAATAATATTAAACAGAGCCTAAAAAAATATGTTAGAGAAAATGATCTCATTACAAATTTTGTACAAGGTAGTATGAATATATAAAAATACAAATAATCCTGCACGGTAAAAAAAAAATCTCTCTTTATTACTTTCACTCACGTATATTTTTTAATCTTTATTATGATCGTTTGCATGGAATTACACGGCGCCTACTTCTCAGTACAGCTGGTCCCACGGGAAGTTAAACCATACCCCCTCAATTAGAGGAGGTCTACAAGTTGAAATATACTTGTAATAACAAACTTAAATAATAATATCATCTAAAATTGTTTTACCCAAAATAATTAAATAATTTTTCAATAGTTTTTTCTAGGTATTATTATTATTATTATTAATGGACTGGGATGAGGTTTTAAAAGTTAAAACTGCTCTGCTAAACAATATGATGAAGGGGATTTCATTGGCATACTACCTAAATATCAACAAATAAATTTTCCTAATTCTCATGTACAGTTTATTTAGTAAACATAATTATTAAATCATTTTCCATATTTAAAATTCTGTAGATGTAATTCGAAAATATTTGTAAAAGTCGTTCGTTCGTGTTTGGAATGTAAACATCTTATAAATATTTTTGTTTTTATTAAATATTTATATGATATTCATCTGTTTATTTAAAATATTACATTTAATATATATATAATTTAGTTCATTATTACAATGTAATAAAATAACATAAAATTTGATCATAATGTTATTTAGAATCGTATCGACGTATTTTTTTATAATCTCAGCGTATTAGGAATTATTAGAGGTATTACGTACACAAAATTTAAAATGTCTTAAAAAAGAAAAGATCCATGTTTTTTTTTTTAATCTTCTGAATTTTTTTGTTGAATTTATCGAAAACAGAGGATTATTGTTAAAATTTCATTAGTTCTTTTGCACTTTCTAAATATGTGGCCAAATCAGGGCATTATTATCTACTTTATTGTTATTATCTACTTAGTCTAATTTAAAAGTATTATTAAGGATATTCCAATATGATAAATCTAATAAAAAGTTATTTGCCATAATTGGTCATTTTAAAGATTAATGAAAATTAGGCTGTACAATGATAAAAAGTCAAAGATTGTTTAATGCAAGAATTAATATGTCACCGCTAACGCTCTAGATGTTTAGTGCCTAAAACATTACAAATAGCAACCAACAAAAAATAAACAAACTTAATAAAAAAGTACTCACAATCTAATAGATATCTACCCCATATAAAAAATATTCAAAATTAAACATGTCAGTTTACTTGCGCGCAATAACCAACGCATAATGGGCCAAACTGTCGCGCAGTGGGAAGGGTAAGAGAAAACTCGCGATATCGCCTAAATCCATTTTTCGCTTTTTTATTAGAACTCCAAAAAATAGATAGACAAAAAAGTTCTGGAGAATATTTTCATTTGACAGAATATACATGTTTCACTGTTTTTATTGAATATTTCAATTGAAAAAAATAGATTTAGTCGACGTCGGGAGTTTTTCCTTACTCGTCTCACTGTTTGTTTGGACAAGCCACAGACCTTTTTGGAAAGACGTAGGAGCTATTATTTAATTTTTGTTTTCAATTAAAATTCTTTCAAAGACTACAGCTCATGACAACTTTGTCTGAAAGGACATTCTTGGTGAGAATAAGAACGTCTTTTACTAAGTTTTCGTTTCGATTTTGTTAAACAGTGGTATGTAATTAACTTTTTAATATTCTTAAAAAAAAGTATTTTTATAAATAGAACCACTTAAACGGAAAATAATCGCAAAAATCACGAGTTTACTTTTAAGCTAGAATGTTTGAAGTATACCTACCCTACCAACCCTAGGTAAAAACTCATTTCGAAAAGGATTTCTACATCAACTATGATCATAATAACCTAAATGTTTAATGATACAGATTCGATTACTTAAATGATAAATAGTTCGTTTCTCTGTTTCGTAACGTTTGTATCTTCTGAAAAATGAATTTGCAAACAATTATTGGAAAGTGGAATAATCTAATAATGACCTAGAGAACTAACTGTTGTGGTATAATCATGCGTTTTCTTTCTCTTTTAAAAGTCTAATGTGTGTATATAAATTATTGTTCCCTGTAATATATAAATATTATTCTGAAATGTATTACACAGTTTTGTTATAATAGGTAGTACAGTTTTATTATCATATTTATTTTTTATTAGTATACCTGTGATTCCTGAAATTAAGGGATACAAATAAATTATCAAAGATTTATCATATTTTTGAATATTGCTTCAGTCAGTTTATTTATATATCATAAACAGGAAAACAAGTTCCAATTTTACAACAATTTAACAACTTCCATTTTTTTTTTCCATTGGGGACGGGGAGGCCGAATAGGCTAACGAGTGTGCATAGCATTGCTAGTTGCCCGGAAACCAGATAACCAGAATTATTAAAATCAGGAAGGGATTTTAAATTCTCTGCCCTCGACTTGAAAATGATCGAATATGGCTTTAAAGTCATCGGATGTTTATATGGATTAAAATGTAATAAAAGTAATTTTAATAATGAGGTTATATTTTATTGGTTACACATCAATAATCGGTAAAGAATAGGTAGGGGTCGATAAGAAATGTTACTTTTAGGGGACAAAAAATAAAAATAAAAATAATTGCGACCCCCTGCTCTAGATATCTTTTTTTTTTAAATCACTATTTAATGGCAAAATTAATAGACCTCTATTTTTATATTTATAATTCATTTTTTGAATCACTCTTAATTTTCAAAATATAAATTTCTGGCATATTATTTCAGTTAATTTGCAAGATAATTTTATAAATTTAACTGTTTGGAAAATATATTATCAATTTAATAGTGCCTTTGAGTAACGGTAATAAAGGTTATTTATTTATGTATTCTTTCTTTATTTCCATCACAAATAATTACAAAAAAGTACTCCCTAAGGTAAGTTTAAAAATTTGAAATATGGTTAGCAACTATTTTCAACTCTGTGTGCAGTCTGTAAAAATAAAACTCAAATATTTTCCCTTGCTTTTTAAATATGATAATTCATACCACTTTTTTTGTTTTATTATAATTATCTCAAGACCAAATTCAAAAACAATTGGTACGTTAAAAATAAAACAAAATTTTTCCATAGAAAAAAAACATTGAAGTTTTATTCTGGCAAAGTAATTTTTTATTATGCTAATTTATTTTGGAACAATTCTGCAACATTATTTTATAGTTCAAAAAATAAAAAATAATATTCATTATTTTATACTAAAAATAAACAAAAATATTAATACTATTATACTTCAACTTTTCATTACACAAATAACTTAACATTTATTGTCTTAACCTTGACTTATTATCATTATTCAAAATGCTTTTTCTAGCTCAAATAATCATTAAAGTTTATGTAACTTCTGGAATATTTATCAATGCTCATTAATTATATCTCTTTGACAGACTTTGTGACTTATGACCTAATTTATGTCATGATTAATACCAAAACATAATAATTTTCATAATGTATAGATATAAAATTACTCTAGTTCCTAGTTTAATTCTTAAAGCTCAAAATTAAAGTCATAATAATTCTAAAAAAAAATTCATCCCATTGCAGGAAAATGGTTTATTAGTTTATAGTTATGGGTAAAAC
This sequence comes from Nezara viridula, assembly GCA_928085145.1. Lineage (NCBI taxonomy): Eukaryota > Metazoa > Arthropoda > Insecta > Hemiptera > Pentatomidae > Nezara > Nezara viridula. Next base: position 62,208,666 of record OV725079.1, on the reverse strand, counting down.
TAAAATCGATTATATGGTTTTAAAGTTATAGATAAGAAACTCTATTTTAGCGAAATAAAATTTTCTATCAATAATATATTTATTTTAATGAATGTTTACATATTTTACTAAACTAATACGACATTCCGATCGGCACAAGATCGTAATTTGAGGAAATAGCTGGAGGAGGCCCAGACTTGGTGTAACATGGTTGTAGCGCCTTGAAATAAAATGAATTATTCATTTCAAAAGGTACCCAAATTCTAACTTAAAGAACTTTGTAATATAACTTAATGTCAACACTTTGACAGGCTTGTAGTACTTTTAGACGTTCACAGACTGTTGTCCGGTACGGTTGTACGGTAACATTGTCCACTAGCGAATCCAGGATTTAATTTTGGGGGAGGGGCTTCAACCCGAAAGATTTTTTTTTATATAAGTATAAAAATGATTAATTAAAAAAAAAAAGAAAGAAATTAACTACCTATACGAAATGATGTTTAAGTGGTTCTTGAAGTCCTATTAAATGTAATTAAACGAACAAGAATACTTTAAGAGATAGTTTTAAGAATTTTTTTCTGTAAAACATGGTTATATTTTATCATTTTTGGGGAAGGGGGGCTTCAGCCCGAAAGCCCCCATCCCCTGTAGATCCGCCGGTGACATTGTCAAATCATTATGGAATTCGGTGACATATTTTACATCGAAAATGAATAGCAACTAAAAGTGTTTAAATATATATAATTTTTACTTGATAAATATATTGTGTCATGCCGGGTTTCAAATTTTTTCGGAAAGGATAAAAAGAATACATTATTCTTAACAAAAGATATAAGAAATGAGAATCGGTCATCCATTGCTACATACCAGCATTAGGAAGAAACCTCCGCAGCAATATGTAGCAACGGATCTAAACAGAACAAGCAACGATATTCGTTTTATGTATCTTGTAACATCATTCCATCAATTTTATTTTCTTCTTGTTTGGAATCGAAACCTCTCTAATTTCTCGAAAAGAAAATGTGTTTCTTAGCAAAAACGTAAGACACGTCTCTTCCGGATTACATCTCGTGAGCACCTTACCTTCAGTGCGTTTGTTGGGTATTAAAACAAGATAAATGGTGAAATATGGTAAGATATGCTTGCGCAGAAGGAATTCTCGCGTCGTAATAGAACTTTTTGGCGGTTTTAAACCATTTTAAAAACTAAGTATTCAATTAAACCTCTTGTGGGTACCAAAAACTGGAGGTTTTATCCATTGATGTTACTTTATAGAATACTTATTTGGTACAAGAACCCACCTAACATAAATATTTTAAGTATATGTACCGCGTTTCCGGATATTAATGTTAATAAGAATAGGTTCATAAGTATAATTTGATCTCTAAAAATTAAAAATAGACCTTTATAGATATTGTGTTCTCATTTTATTCCATTTGTACACGCCCACGTAACTCACGCGATCATTTATCTCTGTCAAATAATTACGAAAAAACACTCTGAAGCGTTAAAAATATAATGTTGAAGCATTATTTAAGGTACCTCAAGAATTCTTTATATTTCGAATTTTTCCAATAATTTCTATTCTGTGCCATGATAGATCTCGTTCTGATTTTACTCACGTCCTAAATATTGCAAAATCATACTTCAGGGTCTGAAATAAAGGAGGCAATTAAAAATTTGTAATAATAAAAAACACTTAAATATAACTTGTTTTAAATGTTTCTTCCCTTTAGCAAATTAAAAAAAAATGTAGAGAAAAAAAGATATATAAATTCAAGTATAGCTTATAAAAAAAACACTTGTATCACTGCCTCTCTTGGTAAGCCTATATAATATTGTATAAGACATTAATTTAAAAACATTTACTCATGAAAATGAATAAGAATGTCATTTTTATTTTAATAAATATTTTTATAAAACTTTCTGCAAGATATCATTTCAAAATGATTAATGAAAATTTTAAAGTTTTCAAAATCCTTAAGATTAAGGACAATAACATTTATACATACTTTGATTGCCCACATTTCTACTATGGAAGATATTTTAAAAATTTCCTTAAACTTAGTTCATGACAATGACAGCCACAAAACAGCGTATTATGAAAATCACTGTTTTAAATTTTTAAAACCTTAAATCATTGAGGTGACTCTAAAACCTGTAAATTAAGGTATCACAAAAAAAAATCATCTGTTTATAATAGCTCCTTCAACTTTGTTGAAGGAATAAATTGATTGATTTAGCATGTAGTTTATTAATAAAGTTTGCATAAGGAAAAATAGATACATAAATCACATTACTTTTCATATAAATATGGCTAGTTTCAGAATATACTTATTTTAAAATAAAATTTGTTTTCTAATATTGATAGATTTATTTAACTTAATTATAAAAAGCAGATGGTCTTCATAATTTTATTCAAGCGAAGGGACAACTGAATCGAGTTGGTATTTATTAAATACATAAAAAAATGTTGACAGCCAAGTTGCAAAAATTAAAATTTTTCTTATGACAAAATAAACAATGTATTTTATTATTTATGAACTGTATTTTTCTAAAAAAATTATACTTATACTTTTGCAGCATGGCTGTTGATATTTAATGAGATTTATAATTTAGCAGAAATAAATTCAATTTTATATTTATTATTATTATTTTTCAATATTTCATTCACTTATCATATATTATTTCATATAAATTAATTATTTATTCATGTTGTTAATTTATATTTACTACTCATATATTAATAGTGAAGTCTTACCTGACATTTGACAACCATTTTCACATATTTTGTAATAGTTATTAGTATGAAAAAAATCTAGCATTTTAGTTCATTTATCCAAATTTACCAACTTAAACATCATTTTCATAATAGTATTTTAATGGTTTTACAATTATTCAATGAAAATTATGAAGTATAGTTAATTATTTATAATAAAGAAAGATATTATTTTTTTAAGCTTTATTTGTTAAATTAACGAGTTTAGCTATATTAATAAATATCATTGTTAGCAATTATGTGCACAACTAATCTTGATAGACCAGCTACTAATAGTTCGTGGTACAGACACTTTTTATCAAATTATTAACATTCACCTGAAACTCTGTAAATAGTATCATCTCATTGTCAATCATTTTCAATCTGGAGATCGACAAATTTTGTCTATTTAATAGGACCTAAAAACTCATAAATATCCATATACTTTCCACTTGAATCGTGATATAATATGACTTGATATGATAAACATCCACTCCCAAAATAAAGTGGCAACATAGGCCAAACAGCCGAATATTTTTATAGGCCACTTTTATTTATTTTTTTCAAATTGGTGATCCTATTTCCTTACAGATGATAAAAAGATGTTTGGCGTCATATAATATAATTGGAGTGCGGTCAAATAAATATTAAATTTAAAAAAAAAATAGTATTTTTAATTGTTATGCCCTCATTTCGACCCATTTTGAAATTCTTCATCAGGGCGTGGTATTAGGAACTGTAGGAAGGAGTTGATGATGTGATATGCCTGATGCCATGCCCTGATGAAGACCTACAAAGTGGGTCGAAACGTTGGTGTAACAATTAAAAATACTATTTTTTTTTAAATTTAGTATTTATTTGACTGCACTCCTCCCGACCAACTCATTCTTTATCTTACAATTCAAGTGGAAAGGAAATGGGTATTCATGAGTTTTTAGTACGTAATTAAATAGACAAAGTTTGCTGATCTCCATTTTGAAAACACTAAGAATTTTCACAAATAAAATATTTGTAGGTTATGATGAGATGAAGCTATTTACGAAGTTTCACGTAGATGTTAATAATTTGATAAAAAGGGGTCTGTACCATGAACTATAAGCTAAAGTTTATATAGTTATTATAAGTACAATATTTGTATATAAAATATTATTTTTTCTTGTTCCCTAAAGTATATATATATTTTGTTTACATATCAAGGTAAGTCAAAGTAATTGTAAATTTATATTTTAATTTTTTCCTTTAATGTTCTTTCCAGATGGAGGAAATTTGCATTATAGAAGGAGGGCTTTTCAGCTGGATTGATTACCTTGTTTTAGGAGTGGTTCTTGTTGGTTCATGCTTGATTGGAACATTTTATGCTTGTACAGGGCCCAAGCAGACAACTTCAGCAGACTTTCTTCTTGGAGGTTCATCTATGGGAACAATACCCACTGCTTTGTCACTAGCCGCAGGGTAAAAATTTGTGGAATCATTATTTTTTTTTTTATATTTCTATTATTGGAGTCAATTCATCTCAATGCTTTGTTCTGTTTACCAAAGAGAATAAAAATAGAATATTACCTTGCATAAGTTTGATAATTTAAAATTTTTTGTTAAAACCAGACCAATAGATTTATATAACATTAATGATTTTGAGTTCTCCTGTTGTTCTCCATGTCCAATAATTTAATCAATAAATACGGAATATTTAAATATTCAAATAACTTACTAATATAACAATATATGATTTTACATATAAAAGTTCCAATAATAAGTTCAATATTATTATCGAGATAGGAAAGTTTGATTATGAAAACTTGAAAATAATTTAAACAGTCAGGAATTAAGAAAAAAAAATCAACTTTTTAAATTTAAGATCTTATTCTTATTTTAATAATGTTTTTTTCAGCTATATAACTGCTATTGAGCTTCTTGGTAATCCTTCTGAAATGTATACACATGGAAGCCAATTCTGGATGATATGCCTCTCTTTCATCCTTGTTGTTCCTATCACTTCTTATTTCTATTTACCAGTTTTTGTTAATCTCAGGCTCACATCTTCGTATGAAGTAAGTTACACTTTATTTATTATCTAATCAATTTCATATTATCGAATTGATTTATGTTATATATCATGTTTAATGTACTTATTCAAAGTTAATATGACAGAAAAGGACGTAAAATTACTATAAATAATATCAGGACTAATGAACCTCATATATATATATATATATATTATAACTTAAATCTGTTACATCAAACCAAATAAATCCTCCCATTTACATCTTAACAATCACTGAGTTTTATTATATTTTTCTGACAGTTTTCATAATTTATCATTAAGCTAAATTAAAGAAAAATTTGAAAAAAATAATTAAATCACAAATTAAGTTATTTTAAATTATATAGAGTTACTATACAGAAATAATAAAAATAAACTGAGTTTTTGTTTAGTACTTATATTTCACACATAAACGTTTCCTATGATCAAAAATAATTGAAAAAAAATACTAGAAATTTAAATTTAAATTTGACGATAGATTTTCTTATTTAACAATAAAGTGTTGACAATCCTTAATTTGGTTTTCTTTTTATTAAACATAATACTAATAGCTTCTTTGAAAGTTGAATTTTTTTTTTTATTGAAGTTGCCAAAAAAAAAAGATGTATGAAGATATGCAATTTCAACTTAGCCCTGCCAATGAGGTCTCAAAAAGAAATTCGGTGGTTAAAGTTTATTTTTTCGATTATGAACCTTGTTTAAATCAAGAAAAGCACAGTTTCATATGTCATGGGAGTGATATAGGTAAAAATTAGTGCTAAAATTTCCAATTTATAATCAATATACAAATTAAATTTTAAAAAAAGTTACACAATTAGAACAAAATATAGATAAAATATTAGCACAGCTTTATAATTCCTAAACCAAGCTTCTCCTTCCTCCACATAAATAAAAAATACTCAGAACTTCAAGAGATCCAATTTATTTACATTTAATAGAAGGCGTACTCACTAGGAAGAGAAATTTGATCAGAATTTCCCATCATAATTATTTAAATGGTTGTGACATGTTTTGATGAGATTTACAAAATTTGTAAGGGACATTCTTATATTGAAAAACACGAATTATATTAAAGTCATGATGAAAGGTTCATTGGTTTTAAACATTAGTTATTGCTTCTTTTTTTCCTTTCTTTTTTTTAATATATCAGATTATATAAAATCAGATTTAAGCATTACATTTACAATTTCAGTACTTAGAGAGGAGGTTTAATAGACATTCAAGGGTACTAGCAGCTACAATGTATTTGTTACAAATGGTAAGTTTACTAATTTAATTTTTGTATCTACAATTACATTTAAATTTATACTATTACAATTTTAGATTACGAAACAAAACTCTAATGGATTATCTAACAGGAAACTTCAATCTTTTAATTTATCATCTTACTTTAAAAATAAATCTTTATAATTATTTTAGCACTCATAATTGTTAATATATTAGTTGTAGTTTAATACTTTTGGATGAAAAATTATCTTTAAGTCAATAGTGACGTCTAAGATATCATAGAGGAAAAGCTATAAAAATCTTATCTTATTATGATTTATAAAAATTATAAAAGAGAATTATTCAGAGTTTTCAGGACCATTTATCATGCAAAGGAAATATTAATCATGTTTTCAACAATTTTAGACTAATTGAACCTCTCCAGGTTATTGGTATATATAAAATATCATCTCAATATAGAAAGGTGAAGGGCTTGAATAAATAGTGGTTTGTGGACTTGTGTGGGAAACAAGTGGAGTAAAGTGTTTTCACATGAATACACAGTTATTGTCTGTTTCTAATACTGCACACACTGCTAAACACTTAACACTTAATTCGCTCAGACCTCAAGCAAAAGGTCTTTGTTGTCTATAATGCCAATAAAAAAATATATATAAATAAGAAATAACCTCATTGTTCAATGGAATGTTTTGGTTTCCAGTTGTAATTTATAAAATCTTATTCAACTATTTATTATAATGACATAAAGTTAATCAGATTACCTATTGCAGTTTGCAATCGGTATTTAAAGAATATAATTTAAAGTATATAAATTTAAATTAATTGCATATTTAGTAAAACATATAACATATAAGGAGGAAAAATACAGAAAAATTATATTTTTGAAAACAGTAATAAACATTAACATGAATCCAAAATGTTCTAATTTGATTCTGATGTAATTTTTTTTTGTTTTTAGATTTTATATACATCAGTAGCCGTTTATGCTCCTGCTTTGGCTTTAGGCCATGGTAAGTAACTGAATTAATTCTTATTACTATTTATGTCACAGGTTTTGTATTATGATTATTATTAATGATTTATGTAATTTTTTTTTTTAAATGACTGAATTAATTTAACATGGAGAATATATCACATACATCAAACCTAAAAACAAATATAAAAGGAAATGAGCCTATCACTGTTAAGTTTATGCTCTGTAATAATTGTAAACAAGGATCTAATAAATACTCCATTGGAAGATTTATGTATCTTATTAACTGAGAAAATTAATTATAACTTTTCTTTTTTTTTGTTTTTTAAACACCATTTAAAATGAAATCCGCTCAAGAATTATTTTTAATTAAACAAAATATACTTCATATAAATCTCCATTAATTTCCTATTTGGATCGGTAGTTTTATTATGCGTTGAATGGATGGATCCATTGAATTGATATGTAATATTAAAAAACTAATAATAATAAATTATATATATGCACAATTTTTTTTTGTTTCTTTTTTAGCTTGTTTTAATGTGTTTTATTCTTTACAGTAACGGGATTGAATACATATGTAGCTGTTACAGTTGTCTACATTGTCTGCATATTTTATGCGTCACAGGTATAAATACTTCAATAGACATTTAAAAATTATTATTCCCATTATTTAACCAGACCTGGAATTGCTTTTTTTAGTTAAATGAGAAATTTCATATTTTGAACTTAAAATTTTAAAAAGGCTCTTTTCAAATATTGTATAAACACACACATATTCTGAAGAATTAAATGTTAAATAATAATTTTCAATTAATATTAATACATACCTTCTTCAGCTTTCCTCATTAGAGATCTAATAGCCGAGTACCACTCTGATTTTGACTGCTTTCTATTTATTGTGTCCAGTAAGAATGAGAATATATTGAAATGTGTACTATCCATTACTGCTCCCACATTTCAAAGATTATGAAAAGGAAAGTCTGCCACTCTTATTTTATAAAATTGTTTTTTTAGGTAGTCATGGTCAATAATCATACAAAATTCCCCCACAGCATCCTTTCTTAGCTAGTCAACTGGTACCCATTCATCTACAAATAGCAATTTCCTCTATTGCTTCCCAACAGTATTCATCTTCAGGGATTCCAGGAATACAACCTTTTTCACATTTTATTTTTTCATTAGCTCTTAAGAATTTCCGTGTAAGCCACAATGGCTTGGTATCAATTAAAAGATTACCTTCCTATCCTAAAGAAGTAATCCTTCAATAATATATTGAAAATCCAAAATATTCTGTGTATATTACATATATTACTAACTTTTACAATATATTGTTTCTAAAAATGGTGAAAAAGGTAATATTCCAATTTTTTTTTTTTTAATTCAAATGGAAAAATGAACTAATTAAGTGATTGATTGATGAAAGGACCTAAATGACTTTTAATAGATATAACAGTACATAACCATGAGCACCTGAGGAATAGAACATTTTCTACCACCTCCTCTTTACAATATTTTGGCAGTCTCTGGTCTACCGATATCTTATAGTCATTTATTAAAAAATGATTCACAAAAAAAGTTCAATAAATTGTATATATAACTATTAAATTATATTACTGGTCACAAACTGATAACTGGGCTACTACTTTAGGTATGGGACTCTTTTGTCATTTTGTACCCCCAATATTTCCAAAGTGCCAGTGCCTACGTAACAATAAACAAACATAATTTCAATATCAACTATAAGTTTTAATGGGAAATAATTCTGTTTCTTATCAATTTTAATATCTATATACTGACTACATATACAAATATATCATCGGTTAATTGAAAATAGTCATTAAGTGAAAATTGTGCTCTTATAATTATGTTTGACATCTAAAAAGGGTTTGTTGCATTTTAGTGTACTTTATATTAACAATCCTTTGTTTTAAAAAGGATTTTTTTTAATCAATAATAAAGTTGAAAAACATGTTCTTAAAAGTTCATCCTCATCAAAAATGTACCTAGTGATGTTTTCCTATAAACTGATGATATATTTTTTTTAGGTACAACACTTGCTTCTTCAATGGCTATAATTCAATATATTTTGTTTATCTTCTACCTTTTTATTTTATCTGTTTTTTTTTTATTTATCTTTGAAAGGGTGGAATGAAAGCTGTAATAATGACTGATACTTTTCAAGCTCTCGTTCTTGTTGCTTCAATTTTTGCTGTTATGTTGATTGGAAATCACTACCTTGGAGGATTCAAACACATTTTCGAAGCCAATTTGAAATCCCATAGAATTGAATTGTTTATGTAAGTATATAAATCATATGCTTTAATTAAAATTGGATTTAAAATTTAATATAATATGCCTTATCACAAGATAATGAAAAAACAACTACTCTGCATAAATATTACTCCATTCATAAATTATAATTCTTTTATAATGCACTATGTGCAGACATAAATTATCTAAGTAAAAATTAATTACAAAAACTATGAGGAATGGAATAATTCACCTTACTATAAATTGACAAAGTGATAATGTTTAAAAATATTGATTTTTGATCAAAAAAAAAGTAAATTGTTCACATTTATTAAATTATGTTGGATATATTTAAATATCAAGAAAGTACCATTTGTATGTGAGACTAAAGTCTAATTAATCACAGGTCAATCGTTGATTCCAAACATATATGGCTTATTGTATATTCCTTTCTCAAGATATACTTCTGTAAATAGCATTAAAAAGAGTCAAAATTTATAAGTAAAGAATATAAGTTAAGATATTAAATAATTAATATTATCTTTACCTAAATTGTAAAATAGAAATTTAGTTTTAAAATTACAAAGCGCTACCCTCCTTGTTTAAACCTTGATTTACTTATACAATTCTAAACAGAAACAAACATTCTATCATTCACTTTTCTGTAGTTATTTTATTGTTTCCCATGTTAGTATAGTATAGCGGCTTATTCTTTTAATATATAGCAAATATATATTTATATATATATTTATTGCCAAAAATATGTACTCCTGAGTAAATTTTTTTTTATTATTTAAATTTTTAATTACAAAACAATCTTTTTTTTCAAATACCAGAACCAGAGTCATAATTAATATTTTTTCTCTTTTGATATGAATGTTTTTCTTTAGTATATATCCATTGCTATGTATACATTTGTTTTATACTTTATATCTTAGTGTATTTATTTGTTTAATTTTTTCAGTATGGATCCTAATCCAACTGTGAGACTCAGTTTTTGGTCTGTTGTAATTGGAGGTACATTTTATTGGGCTACAATGTTCTGTGCTAATCAGGCTTCTATTCAAAAATATATGTCTGTTGAAACCATTGGGCAAGCGAGAAGGTATGTTATCAGTTAAATATGATCCATGAAAAGTGAATAAATGAAAATATGCTACATAAATGATCCAAAACTAAAATCTAATATTAAAGTAAATATGAGAGTGATTGAAAAAAAAAAAAATCTGGTGCAGTACACGCATCACATGACTTTCACTTACCTTTTCTTAGCAGAAAAAGATATTTTCAGACAAAGGGGAAGTAAAAGTAAAAATTATAGACACTATATTAATTTATATTTCATTGTGGGTATTTTTTTTGTATAAGTACAATTATATGTACAAATTTTAATATTTATATAGCTGTAATCTATACAATTAAATATTAAATAATATCAACAATAGCATTTATGAAAACCACATATGTACATTTACATAATATAGTTCAAGTCCGTATTATATTAAGCTCATGTTACGTATGGAAGCCTGTTGTAATCTATCGGGTGAGCTCAGATGCGCTCCTACTTCTTTGGTTCCTCAGTTACATCTATTAATTATCAAAGTCTTTCATATTGTATACTTAACTATCTTTTATATTAGAAATAAATGTGAAATGGTCAATTGTTTCAAATAAAAAAAATTAAAGGTACTTTAAAGGGAGCTAATATTGAAAATTATCCATTTAAGCCCCGTTAGAGAACATCAATCAGGATAAAAACTACATTTTATTTAAAACTACTTAATTTTGCACTAACACAATGAATTCAATCGAAATCGTTAGAGCCGTTTCTGAAAAAATCATAAAAATATGTTTAGTCCATGATAGAAAGAGCCACTTCCGGTGAGCCCATTTTGACAAAAAATTCGCTGTAACAACCCTAGCATATAAAAACCTTAAATATGCAATTTCACTTTCATACAACTTTTCATTTTTGAGCTAGACTGTTAACACACACATACACACAGATTATTTTATGGGACTCGGTAAATAACCAAATAGGACTCAGGGGGCCTCAAAACGTGTATTTCCATTTAAAAACTGAGATCCAAAAATTTTCACGATCACAATACTTTCCATTACTATATATTTCATATATCGGTAAGTGAAAGTAAAAACTTGTATATGGTTAATTTAGGTTAATTTAAAAACAAAAATGAAGTCTATTTCTACATTAAAATCATTATTAAAAAAAAATAATAATAATAAAAGGGATCACGTTTTAATTAATTTATAACATTTTATGATATCCATTTGTTGTTTATATGTTACTCCTAAAAAATTGACATTATAAGTGATATAACCAGATATGTTATGCATAGATGAGTTGTTATTAAGAATTTATCTGCATTACAATTAAAGTATTCTACATCACAAATGAAATGTGTGAAATAATAATATTATTAACTACTCAAAAAATAACAATTTTTACAATGCTTTCCAGAGCCATATGGACAAGTTGTTTAGGCCTTATTATTGTATTTTCTATTAACTTCTACACTGGCATGATCTTGTATGATCAATATCAAAATTGTGATCCACTCCTCAACCAGGTAAGTCATTGAAGTAATTAAGTAACAACTTTTTTATTCATTCTTTTGTCATTATTTTATCTATAGGTGTGAATGTGTTTTATATATTTCAATTTCATTTAGTTTTTTTTTTTGTTTTTTTTTAGTTTTTTTTATTTACCTATGTATGTTAATTTTCTTATTTTACTTTCTACAACTCTTTTTCTTTTATCTCTATTTCAGTTATCATTTGTATGTATAGATTGTGTGAATGTTTAATGTAGCCTTAATATTAATGCCCTCCAATGCGGCAGAATGTATTAAGTTTCAAATAAAAAATAAAAAATTATCTATAACCTCCTACTGTGCCATTTCTGGCATACAGGAGAGAATGGGGTTGTTGTTCTAGAGGTACAAACAAACTTATCTTAACCAGAGTCGGAAGGTTGAGAATCATTCCCTGGGTCTGCCACTACCTTCGAGTAGTGTGGGTTGCAAGAAAAGCTGAGTATCATCATGTTGGTCCTGGGTTGGTCTGGGACCATAAACTATTTTTTCCTGTTGCAACTATGCATTAATGAATAGGTGGTTAAAATTTGTTATTTTACATGGGGTGCTGATTATAAACTAACCCTTAAGTTTGGTTTTATTTTGCATCTTATATTGGGTTCTGTTTAAAAAAAATAATAATATTTTGCTTATATCTAATTCAAAATTAAATATCTAGTATTTAGTATTTTTAAATATAGCTGCCAGTGTATAAAGAGGGCATGGCTATTAAAAAAAAAAAAAATCAATATAAATTTACCAGAAACCAGAGAAATTAATTGGAAAAAAACTGAGTCAGTTTGTTGTAAATTAAAATATATTAAAAATTTGTAAATAAAGAAGATCATCATAAAAAGACACGTTTCATTAGAAAATTTTCTTTGAAGTATTTATAGAATGAGAACACTATAGTTAAATTGATTCTGCCAAATACTAAATATTTCAGTAAATTAATAACATATATTTTTTTTTACAATCATCTCTGATATATCGACATCCATATTGCAAAAGTCTGTTACAGTGACAACTAAAAATATTTAGAATATGAAACAAATTGCATTTTCTTGCTATGAGCAATATTTTCTGTTTAACTCCTATTATATTCTTAAGACAAAGATGTATAATGTATTGGATAACATTTTTTAGTTTGTACTTCTGAATTAGCCAGAGGCCAAGAATGAACTGAAAAGCACAAAACCTTATATCAGAATAAAATTCGTCTCACAAATGTTTACAGCTTGGCTGTCAATTTAGTTTAACTATAGTTATTACTTTTTTAAAATGATTACTTTTAAAAATCATTGTTTGATATTTAATATACAATCATTGCTCAGGCATGAATGTTCAAAAAGGTCCTCTAATATTTCTGAATTCATTTCTGAATATTCCACAGTTTCATACTGAAATTCACTAAACATGATAAGTATCAAATAAATTAAATTAAATGTTTCATGTTCCCCATGCCTGTCATGTAATTATTCCATGTTTCGCCATCACATTTGCTGAATGTCAACAATAAGTTGAATGGCACAAATATTTTTTTTATAGAAAATTTTTTTTTTCAAAAATCATAATTTAGTCATACTGGTATTAGAGAGGAAAATGGTTTGGCAAGGGATCTTGTATTCCTTTTTGTTTACCTCGAGGTTGATGCTAAGTATGAACCAAATCGAGAGTCTCAAGATTCATTTATCAGGAAATGATACAAACTGACCCAAACAGAAATCAAACCCATAATGTTCTAAACTGAGTACTCTGGGATCCACGACCACCCTTCTCAGCCATTACATCTTCTAAATCAAAATTTAAAAATATGAGATAAATAAGCAAACTAGAATTAAATTGTACATTAATTTTTGGTTTTTAGGAAATATCTTCTTCCGATGAACTTTTACCATTATATGTGATGAACATTCAAGGACATTTAAAGGGTATTCCTGGATTGTTTGTATCCGGTATTTTTGCTGCATCACTTGGGTAATACAACATTTGTATAATTCTTTAGTTTTGCTGATTTTGAGTTAGTTTTTAATTAATATTGTAGAATAGTCAATATTAAGAAAATAACGTTCATCAGACAGTTTTACGAGAATGTTGTATCAGTTCCTAGCCTACTTTAATTGGTCTATGAGAATAAATATTTAAATAATTGATCTTTCTTAGAACATATGCTATAGTTATAATTTATATGTGGAAATTAACAAGAATTCATAGAATAGCCAACCACTCATTCTGTTTTTCAGGGGTGATTATGCTACATCTTGCTTTTATTAAACTTTTAACTTTGTCAATTATTTCCCTCCCTTCTGATATTCGGCCGCTAGATTTTACAAGTCTGAACACTTTTTTTTTCATTGAGATTATCTAAAATATCAAAGAAAAAGAGATTGTGAACAAAAGATGTGTCCATTAAGTTTTATATAATTCAAGATTGGGTCCAAGAAAATGCAACTTCCAGCTGTTAACTGTAGATGTTTTGGTTGATTATAAAAAAGTATCATTCCAAAAGAATTAGTTTGCAGGTTCCTACCTCAGGACCTAATAATTCGCCTCAGAATAATTCAATGCCATTAAAGCATATGGATTTTCAAGAGGCAGATTACCAATATAATGTTGAAAATTCTTTATTTTAATTTTACTTAGAAAATTCAAAATTATCTTGAAATTGATTAAAATTTATCTTATTTTGCATACTGAATATATTTTTCACTATTGTGTTTGGCAATTTATGTTATGTGTGATCTTCATTTAATTTGTACATTTTTCAGCACTGTTGCTTCAGCTATGAATTCACTTGCTGCTGTCTTTATGAAAGACATTCTAGATTCACTGTGCGGCATAATAGTCCCTGATGAAAAAGGAGCAATTGTTTCAAAATGGCTCTCATTATGTTTCGGTATTTTGAGTTTTGCATTAGTATTTGTTGTTGAACAATTGGGGAGCGTGCTTGAGGTACTTAGGCAGTACTTTTATCAACAATTAATCACTGCTCTTAAATATTAAAATGTTAGATTTATTAATATAAACTACATGTTTTAGGTTGCATTAAGTTTTAATGGTATAACCGGTGGCATAACACTTGGCCTTTTCTCTCTTGGAATGTTTTTTCCTTGGGCTAATTCTAAAGTAAGTCTACATATTTTAGTAAAAAGAAGAAACCAATGTCACCCACTTTAAATTTTTAAACACTTTTTATTATGAATTTTCTCCTCTCATTTCTTACCAAAAATATCTTATTTCACTCTTTTAATGTTTTTTTATGATCATTAACATTTCTTTCACTTTTTTATATTCCATATCTTCTTTTTAACCACTCATATTTTCAATATAATCTTACCATTTGTTCTACGGTTGGTAAGGAGGTGATTTGACCGAGATCACGCTCAACATTATATATATATATATATATATATATATATATATATATATATATATATATATATATATATGTTGAGCGTGATCTCGGTCAAATCACCTCCTTGCACAACCGTTGACCTAGAAACAGTGCTTTCCCTAAATAGTACTGAACCCCAGATCCTTCATGGGTTGTAGTGGTACAGGTTTTTTATATATATATATATATATATATATATATAAAAAAAAAACCTGAGGGTTGAGTGTGATCCTGGCCCGACCACCTCCCTGCTCAACCGTTGACATTGAAACAGTACTTTCTAACAAAGTACTGAACCTAAGACCAGTAGAGGTACAGGTTTTTTCTTTTTTCATTTTTTGTTTATGGAAAAATGTTTTTAAACATCCAAATACGTTATTTTAGTTTCCTTACTTATACATCCTATTTCTGTATTTTTCCAAAAAATACACTTATACAGACAATTCAATGCAAGTCACTTATCAAAGTTTTTAGTTCTCCAGTTAAATAGAAAGTACGTTTTAAAATATTAATTCATTTAACCCTTAATAGACCAAGGTAGCAACTGCTTCCATTCATACCTTATTGGGCCACAATCCACACCTCTGTATCTTCACAACATTAGTACATTTGACAAAAGTCGATTTATTGTTATCAGAAGCTTACTATTAACAGTATATTGAAGATTATCACCATTGTTTGCCACACTGTTTCACATTAGTCATCAGACAAGTTTCAAATGTAAAAATATATATGTTATTTGATTTGAATATGAACTAAAATGGATGAATTAGTTTTAAAACATTGTATTTAAGTTCTTATGTGTTTTATTTCCTATTCTGGAGATGAATAAAGTTTCCACATGAATTTTAATGATGGTCTACTTAAGTTCATCCTGGCCTAATGGCAACAAATGTGTCTGAGGTACATGATTTTAAATTATATCTTTTTTTTTTTTACCATTTTTGTTCACAAATATGTATAAAACTCAAGGTAAAAAGATTTTGGCTTTGCTACCAAAATTTAACACCACATCTGATGAAGAAGAGAGCGACAATGAAGAATAAAATGTAGACGAATGCTCCAAAATGGCTGAAGCAAAGCTGAAAAATGAAAGTAATAAAATATTAGAAGACTTCAATATTGAAGATGAAAATTTCAATAATATTCAGTGCAATGAATTTTTGAAAATGTTTGAAGAAGTAGGAGATCCCATTTTCACTGGAGTACATGAGGAAACTTTAATCCCTAAATTTGAACTCCTTAAGGGAAAATAGCTTAATATCTCCAATGGTAAAACATCCTATTAAAAAAAGAAAATTTTCAAGAACACAATTTAGGTGAGCAAAATATTAACATTTATTTCATATTACTCAATCCCTTTTTCATAACGTATATCTGTTGTTAAAAGGAACACCTCTAAAATTAATTTGACTTTGAAACAATTTTGAATAAAAATTTCAAGGATATTTTGCTGTACCGGTGAACTAAAAGAGCTAGTGGAGCCAGGACACCAACAATTGCAGTCGCTGCAGCTGTCATACCAGACGAAGCAAGACTTAATGGGAAGCAACATTGACAAATATTAACTACAAAAGGGAAGTACAGACTATGTTTCCAGAATCAAACGGTTGTTTCATGCCTTGAATTTCATAGAAAAGAGAAGGCGTAATGTAATTTTTCATGGATTTATATTTGGTGTTTTATTATATTTTGTTTACAATATACTAATTTTTTGTTTTATATTTATGTTTAAAAACAATGTCAGTTTATTGGCCAAAGTGAAGTTAAAGACATCACCATTGATTTACTGTGATTGGCCAAAGTTTACTTAAAGATACCACCATTGTTTGACGGCAATTAGCCAAAGTGTCCTTAAAGACACCACGCAGTATTTTTGTACAGAAAGAAAAAATGAAATAGAACCAAATATACTCTGTTTATTTAGAATACAAAAAAGAAGGTTTAAAGAAAAATTTTCATTTCAAGTCATTTTTTGAGTGCCTGGCCAATTAAGGGTTATATTTAAATTATTTGATTACCTGATTTGAAAATATAGACCAGATTTTGATTTATTGTAGCTTTATACAAGCACTATCTGGTTTAATTTAATGTTTTTTTCTTAACTTTTTAGGGTGCATTGATTGGTGGGTTAGTCAGCCTCTTACTTGTCAGTTGGATTGGCATCGGAGCTCAGATAAATACAGCTTTGGGACAAAATTTATCTGATCACAAGATGATTTCCATTGATGGTTGTCCTTGCAATTTGACAAATATACTTATTGAAGAAATACCAGATGAGTAAGTTAAAAAATTCTATAGTTTGTGCAGGGAAAAATCAGGGCAAGAGGGGGCCCAAAGAAATTTTGGAGCTCCTTCAAAAAAGAAAGTATCAACATTTAAGCCACACATTTAACAGTACGAGGAGTTGGTTGGGGGTCCAGTCAAAGGTGAAAGGACAGAATTTTTTTTTGCTCAAATTTTGGCCTCGGTTTTAGGCCTTCGAGAGCTACTCATCTGAAACCATCAAAACAAGTTCCAAAAAAGTTTCACTTGTTTTGAAGATCAGAGATGAGCAGAATGAAATGTTGGAAAAAAGAAAATAAGGTGTTTGTGTACTTTCACCTTTAGAACTGCTCTCCTAACCAAGTTGTTCTACCATTCAATCTACTGTCAAAATTTCCACCACCATCAATTTTACGGTTTTTTATTTTTTATTTCTTTGATTTTTTTATGAAGGCTTTTTAAACCTTTTACCTCATTTCCAAAATATTTCAGTTAAGAAATCTAAAGACCAAAACGGAGCCTCAAGGTCTTTGGCCAAGTGAAGCTCAACGTGATTGCTTAGTCCACTTATTGTAGTAAGTACATTAAGTATGAAATTCAATGAAAAGCAAACAATAGATACACTCATTAGATTAGAAAATAGCAGCTATTCGGTAAGCAGAAATAGAATCCAAAATATCTTGATGAGTGTGACAAACTGTCTCAATGTTCAGCCATTCATGATTCATAATGTTTCTTAAAAAAGTGTTTAACCCTTTTTAAGCTATTTTTATTGATTGAAAATATTTTTTTTACATAACTTACTAACAAAACATATACACATTGTTATTCTTGTTTTAGGCTACCCTTTTGGCTGTATCGCATCAGTTACCTTTGGTATTCTGCGATTGGTTGCTTAATAACCTTTATTGTTGGAGCCATAGTAAGCATCTTAACTGGTCCAACCAAACCATCCCATGTGGATTCTGAACTCATTTCTCCCCCAGTGAATTATATTCTTGATCGACTGCCAAATAAATATAAAGAAAAACTGAACATATCTCTCAATGTTAGTATTTACTTTATTATTTAGATAAAATGAATTTGCATATATAGAAACACACATATTTATTTATTTATATTTCTCTATTTTCAGGAAAAAAAACCTAAATCAAAATCAAGTTCAAAAGAAGGTATTGTGAATCAAGGTTTGTCATTGGAGCCTGAAATCCATGTGAGACTGTGACTCTAAAAAAAAAAATGAAAAAAAAAAAAAAAGAATTTGACTCATCTGTGATAAAACCCCTACTATATATTATAAGTTAAAAATTCAAGTGACTTAAAAGTACAAAGTTATTAAGAAAACAAAAGATAAAAAAATGGATTTCAAATATTTTTATATAATGACAAACAAAGATGTCCTTCTCAATTTTATTTCTCTAATATCTGAACATAAGATTAACTGAAACATCTCTCAGTACATGTTATAAATGTTTCAAGTTCCTATTTTAGCAGCAAAGATTTTAAATTTAACAATTGAAATCCAAAAAAAGTATGTAGTGCGAATTAGAAGTATTATTTTTTTTTAAATTATATATGAGCTATTATTGAGCTGTACTTAAATTATTAATGTTATAAATAATGAGTAGATTATAAATGATTTAAATAAAATCTATTACACTGTTGTATTTAATTTTAAAAATAGTTTTAATAATTATCTATTTACCCATCCTTTGAAACTGAAGTTGAAGAGTGATTCTTATATAATAAGTGAAAGATATAAAGAAAAACATTAAAATCTTTTGCACCCTAAAAATAAAAAGCCTTAAAAGGTAATAAAAATCTATATCCGAGTAGAAAAACCTAGTCTGATCGCCCTTCAGAAAACATGGACACTCATCAACACAATGTGGCCAACTTCAGAGTAATTTGACTTCACTGACAGATCTGCAGGGGAGGAGCAGGTATTTTGGGCTGAAGCTCCCCAAAATAGAAAAATTGTATTTTTTGTTCATTGTTCCATATTTGTTTTGGTGTGTGTTCTAAGCTAAATACTTAACAAAACACAGTATATTATATTTTTAAAATATAATGCACATACAGCTAGTTACTAATTGCAAACTCATGTCAAGAAAAAAATATCAGAATTTTTTTCTATAAGCATTAATGTCCCTAGGACATATATACATCCACAGTCAACTTTTTTTCTTCTTCAATGATCACTTAAACATCATTTTATATATGTATTTTTTTCTTCGAAAGTAATTAATGAAAAAAAACCCACCCCAAAATTAAATCCTGGGTCTGCTATGGTTTGATCTCAATCCTTTTTTTAAATATAAAAAGATATACTGTTTACATAAATAAAATTTTCAAAAATCCTGTTTACCTATTCCCTAGTGTTCCTTAACAAATTGTAGGTTGGCATTAACAACTTAAAAAATTTGAATATAACATGTATTCATTAATAATTTTTATTTAAACTTAATTTTCCACAGTAAAAATAAGTTTATAACAATATATGGCTTGGTCTTAATATGGACAATGTCGAAAACAGTACAGAGTTGATTCTATCATACTAAAAAAAAATTAGTAAAACTATCTTGAAGTATTAAATAATTGCAAATTAACTTTGAAGTGAGAAACTCAAAAATATTTTATTTTCAAACAATTGTCCAACAATCAAATGATGTTGGTTCTTTTATCGCCAAAACATTTATATATTTTATGCATTTACTTGATTTACTTTTATACAAACTACTAGTGTCCATCGAATATGTAAAATAGAGTGAGTAATTCAAATGGTAATAAAAGGAAAAAGAAATGACTGAGATGCCATTCAATTCTAGGAAGAGGTTCTGCTAGGATAGTTTCCTTCCTCTAGCCTAAATTGTAATTATTTACATACTTGATGAAGTTCCTGTTTGTTGCTATCTTTTTTTAATTAAGTAGATCTGAAAATCTTATAGTAATTATAATAGAAAGGTTAACATACAAAATATTATTATTTATAATCAGAAAAATATCACTGTTAATTCTGGTCCAAGAATAAATAATTACTAAAAGAATAACATTAATAAAGTGTGCGGAAATCAGTAATGAATTAAATCTGGTGTTGTTTGAAAGTTTAATAAAAAAATTTATAACATTCTTCATTCATTCTTAGAATTTTGAATGGGTAATTGATTTAAATCAATTTAGTGTAGGTAAAATCCAACTTTCTTTTTTTAAAATCTTAATTCAAGGTAAATATTATTACATTTCTCAATAATAATCGTGTTTTGTTTCAGAATTCAATTAAATTAAAAAAAAGTTAGTGGTTTTGTCTCAATGGATTTTATGGTTTAATAATAGCAATAACCTCTTTTTGACGAAAATTTATACATCATGGTCTTAAGTTATTTAAATTTTAAATTCATTATACAGTTGCTTCAAGCTAGTTGACAGAACTGTTCAATTATAATATATCACCAACAGTTTTCATTGAGTGGAACAAGTTGACATCATACTTGTCCATGAAGTAATTAAAATGATAATTTTAAGATGCACAGTTTCAATGAATACTTAGACCCTACACCAATTCTTGATTTGGGCGATTTTACTAATAAAATATTTTTATCGAAAGTTGATGCTGTGATCCTTACTCAAATATTTCTCTCTCCCTACTTTGTTTCATTAGAAACATGTTCATATTTTATGGCTTAAATAGGAAAATTTCTTTGTATTCTATTATTCTAAAATTGGTAATTTGCGACTATAATTTTCTGATTTGAACATTTTTATCATAATACAGAAGAGAATAACTCTCACAACTACACAATTGCTCTAATAAACTTTTAACAATTATTTTAAACATTTTAAAATACCTATTAATTAGAATGGATCATATTTATATTCAAGGTTCCTGTTTATAATAGGAATTTTAAAACACCATGGACTCTAGCTAGGGGTGAAAATAAATTTGAAGAAAATATAAAACAGTGGAAGAGATAATTGGAAATTATTATTATAATTTTTTTTTTTTTAACAATGAACATGGATTTCTGTTAAATAGGAGAATGTAAAATATATTGCTAGGTCTAATAAATAATTTATTGATATTATGCTCATCTGCTACCAATTATTATATAAACACCCATAGTATATTTATTTATTGATAATTCCATAACAATTACATTTCTTGGGCATCAGAATCATAATGATTCCTTCTGAATAGGATTATTATTACAATTAATCAGGCTTTATATTTAAACAAACAACAAAAATCATCTTTAAAAACAAAATAACCCGAAATGCATATATTTTTCTATTAGTGTGAATTAAAAATTGAGAAATGAACTTAATTAAGCAACATAATGCTATATTTCTAAATTTGAAATTACAAATGAACTTAAACGAAAAAATATGCTCAGTGGCTGCTACATCCGGAATTTCACTTTTTATATATTGCCTTAAATGTACTAAAAATATAACATAAACATAAACATAAACTTTTTTTCTTTTTAATTATTACTATTAAATCAAAGTTAAATTTTCGAAAGCTCTATTAATTACTCACCTAGTGTTATGCCTTTTATATCTCAAATTCCTATGCCCACCACATTCAAAAATTATAACAGCTAGTAAGAAGGTTATATACCAGTGACTATTCGTAAATACTTAAGAAAACTTAAAATTCTGTTAGTCGTGATATTTTTAAAATGAATGTTTAACTTCTTGAAGTTTGACTGAGTTATATTATGGTGAAAAAGAAGGCGCCTGTTAGTATATCAAACATTTACTTTTTCATTTTCGTGATTAAAATTTACTTATTCTTATTTATTACTTACTTATTTAAGGTATTTGACTCAGATAATGCAGCTTTAGAGGAAGGTAATCATATGCCAGAAAATACTGAAGATAATAAAGATGAAAGGAGACCTGTTTTTAGGAATGCTACATTTCAGGTTGTTAAATTTAATGTGATTTCAATTTGATTGTATTTTAATAATGAAAGAAAGCTTTGGCATTTCTTTAATTTACTGTTGCATTAATTGCAAATGTCAATGCTCTCTATGTATGCTCTCTAGGTGCATCGATGTATTCTTATTATCATTATAATCCCTTTTATAATTTCATTACCTATTTCTCATAAGATGTTATCCAAAAGATATTAATGAGTGCTTCATAGAGAGTTTAGGGTAATATTTTGGGTACTAGTTCACAAGAGTTCCGCACGGATTAAGCGTGGTTCACAATCACTTTGATCACACTTGTTCATGGAATCCTGAAAGAGCCGAATGTCGTCGTCTTTTATGACATCAGCTATTGCCCCATCACACAATCCCTTTTCATGCATTTTTGAAAAATAAAAAGTATTCCCTTCATGTAACTTCCTCATTAACAACTTATTAAAGAATTGTGTATTTACTAATTTGTTAATAATTAAATTTTATTATAACTGCTATGAATGTGAAAGAAAAAGAAAAATATATAAAATATTGTTTGAGTCGTTTCTTCAAGGCCTGTTCTTAGATATACGGATCCACTATTTAAAATTGTTCATCGATTTTTTTGTAGATTTTTGGATTTATTAGATATAGAAGTCCACTATTAAGTTGTCAAGGACGCTTTTTATCAAAATAAAGTCAGAATAAAGATTGCGAGAGAATAGTGTACAATATTTATAAATAAAATGTATCTATCAATCGTTATGTAGATAAATATTTATTCCAAAAATTTCCAATCCCAATGAGAATCGTAGATCTGCCAGTTAGTTAACTGTTAACAAAATTTATTTTTTCGTTTAATCACTATTATTTTTATTGAATGAATTAGCTGTGTAATTATTGTTATTCGCAGTTATTTTTCTTGGTAATCCGAAAAAGGGGAATATTGTAGTCATTCGTAAAAAAAAATCGTGTTTATTTTCGAAAAAATAATTAAGGTATTGGGGAAACAACTGACGAAGAATATCTGATGATTCGGAGATAATGAATAATGGAAATCATCAATAATAAAAATAATATCATGAAATAGCATTCAGACATTCAGACATGTAATAATTAAAGGTTTTTATCTATTACTATTTCTTTTTCACAGATCTATAATATATGTACAACTTCGATTCAGGTTTCATGATGTGTAGCCTAAATTTCGAATGTAAGTCGGCTCCTGCAATATCACAGAACATGGTTAAGGTTATAGAAGTACTTAAATGACGGGAAACTTAATAGTAACTGACTCAAGAGATTGGTTGCCTTTGTTCTCTTTTGGATGAACACGAACGCGTTCGGCACTCCCATGAACAAATGTGACCGAAGTGATTGTGAACCATGCGTAATCCGTGCGGAACTCTTGTGAACTAATACAATATTTTGCATTATCAGGTCTATATATATATATATATATATATATATATATATATATATATATATATAAGTATTATATCTATATATATATTTTTATAAGTATTTATCGCATAGGTACTTACTATACGCTTTTATATTTGTTATCTACATATTTTATTTTAATTAATCTTATAATATTGTATTGTTTTTTTTGTCCATATACCTATATAAATAATAAGGTTATTTTTTTAAAGCATTCCACCACAGCTGGTAAGAAAAAAACCTGGAGGTCGTTGAAACAAATATTAGCTCATGAAAAGAGTTTACCTTGGCCAAAAGACACCCCTTTATGTGAGTCATAATGTTTAATTTTTTTTCCTTTCACTTACACACACATGTATATATATATATATTTTTTTTTTCGGTTGGCAGTACAGACCATGGAGATCTTTGACTGCGAGTGTGGTCTCCTAGACCAAATCCCGATTCCCGATTTAAAGTACGGGGTAGGGGGTCATCAATCCTATGCCCGGTTGGTGTGAGTTGCCTCCAATAGCCAGACGGACCTCACATACCCAGGAGGGAAGGGGGGGGAGGAGAGGAAGGAATCTCGGGCTGCGTGGCTTTCCTTGTTAGACGGTCACCAATCCAAGTGCTAGCCATGCTCGTCATTGCTTAACTTTGATTACCTTTTGCAAGTGCCTTAGCCTGCTAGGCCGCCCCAACCCCATATGTATATGTATATATATATACACACACACATTTTTTGAGATCCCTGTAGTCCAAATAACCAAATCTTGCAAAATGTGTATGCATGTTTACAATTTAGCTCAAAAACGAATAGTCATACTGAAGGGAAATTTCATATTTTAGGTTTGTACATGCCTGTGATGTTTCAGCAATTTTGTTGTCAATATCAGCTTACAAAAAATGCCACTTTATATCATTGATTTTATATATTTTTACAATTTTCTAGTTCTCAATTGTGATTTTAACTAAAGTAAGTTGAGTGGAAAAGCCCTGCCAGATTTGAGAGCATCTTAATGTTTGAACTCTTTGGGAAAGTTGAATTTTTGGGATTGGACTATTCTTTCTAGGGATTTTGATAAGTTAAAGATGATGGTAATCTTTAGGAGAGCTGTGCTTGGAGTTTTTGTTAACAGGATGGACTAAGGATTTTTTCTCAGAGGTAGGAAAAACAGAATTCTGGAGGGAAAAGTTATAAATGAATAGGACTGGGATAATTTCAGGGAGGCATTATTTTAACAATTTGACGATTATTCCATCAAATCTATTGGGGTTGGAATGGGATTTCATAATGGTGGAAATAAAGTCTGTAGGAAAAATAAAAATTGTCACTGTTAAATGGAGATAATATAGAAAAGTGGGAAGAGGTGGGAGAAATACTGCTAGAGGAAGAGGATAAAAAGTAGGAATTTAAAGCCTCAGGTGAAACTGGGAAGGCTAAAGAGGAAGAAGATTTGCAGAGAGAGTTTTTGAAGTAGATGCCACTTAGATTTTGGATCAGGAGCAGAGGAGAAGGCTTCATGAAAGTATTTAGCTTTGCTTGATTGTTGTTTGAGTCAAGTTGGTGACTACCATTAACCTTAATGCTTCATAGTCATCTGCGAGCTTGGTTCATTTATGGGCTGCCTCTTGTCTCTTTTGCATATCTTGACACAACTAAGGAGCAGGCCGGTGATGGAATAGAGATTAGGTATCAAGGATAGGGAAGAGGTTAAAAGTTAGGATATCTTATCATAGGATCAATAGAGAAGCAGGTGTAAATTTCATTCCAATTCAGGGTTTCAATGTCGGGCCGGATGTTATCGTGAATTGCAGAAGGTTAATGTTTCAAAAAAGATTGCAAGAGTCTGGATATTGTATGATACTTGGATAAGGTCATGAGATGAGAGGTGTAGGATTCTTATAATAATAATTCAATTTTCAATCTCAAAGTTTATTCAATATTTTATAATCATACAATTACAAAATTCTAATATTTTTAAATTAGATCACATTTATATTACACATAACCAGCATTGTCTCTATGCTACAAGAGGGAAGGAACAGAAAATTGGAAAGAAGACAAAAGGTTCTGCGTTAAATCGATGACATGTAGGTCCAGCCTATACAACAAATGTATTATTCAAATGTGTTGAACTGACACAGGTGATGAGTTGGAGCAAATGGGACAATAAAAAGATAAAGGGAGAAGAAGATTGACATTAAAATCTCCTGAAACTATTATGTTATTATAAAATGGTATAAATTTGTACTGGGTAGATTCAAAGGATGGGTCAAAAGGAACCATATGAGGAGAGGATGAGCTTTGAAGGAAATTCCATCGAAAAGGAATTCAATGTGAGGATAATTGGAAGGGGATGAGATATCAAAGATTCAGGATTTTAGGCTACTATGGATGTAAAGACCAACAACCGTGCCATTCACAGCTATCCATTCATGACTGATAAAGGTGTGATTGAGTAAGGAAACAATAGGAAGAGAAGGGATATGGGGCTTGAGCGGTATTTGGTTTAACATATTTGGTTTTATGTAGATGTGCTGAGAGAGGTGTGGTTGATATTGAAATAGAAGAATGTAGGAGGATTTTGTCTAATTATCAGGTAACATTTAACATGAATTTTTTTTTGTATTTTAATTTCACAATATTCATTAATTCATTCATTGCTGGACTCTATAGTCCTCGAAGAACCATGGCCTCTGCTAAAGTCTTCTACATGTCAGCAGTGAAGCACCTCCATCACTTTACCTCCACCGCCTTCAGGTGACCTTCATCGTCCAACCATCTGAGCTGAAGCTTTCTTCTCCCGGCTTTCCATAGAGCAGTTTTCTTGGCATTCTTGTGAGGTCCATCCACGTGCCGCAATAATCACATTCTATTGAGTTAAATGATTTACAATACCCTGTTCACCATATAGCTCCTTTATCTCTAGATTGGATTTAATTCTCCATTGATCCTCCACTTTCATTGACTCATACATTTTTTGGAGTACTTTTTTTACTTACTCACTGTTTTTCTGATTTATCGTCTGATTTCACTGTTATACTATACTTAAATGAATCCATATGTTTGTCTGCTATCAAAAATATATAAATGATTATGTAAATTAATGTTCTTACTGTAAGCTAATATACTTGTTGAGGATTCCTTCTTAACTTACTACAAACTTCTAATTAGTCAGATTTTGTCGTACTCCTTTGGTATTTTCTAAAATATTTCTTAATTCTGTCTTCTTTTCTTTTTTCAGATTCCAATATCACTGCTCCACCATCCTTTAAACCACCTAAAAAGTATTCAGATATATCAGGATTGGAAGTGAGTTATTTATTTCTTATTGTAAATATTATTAAGAAAGTTAATTTAAGTAATTTTTATTCTTTTTTTGTTTTTTCCTTTTATCTACCTATATCTGTATGAAATATAATGTAATTTAGATTTATAGTATTAGTAATTTTATTGAGATTTTAGTGAGATAATGAGGAAAACAGTATTATTTTGGAGTTTTATATTACTTATATTGAAACACAATCCTTCCACCATTGCTTTGGTCTATCCAATACCTTGCCAGTTGTAGTTGTCACAGCACTTATTAACCTTCTAAGAATTCTTTTGCTACTTATTCGCTGCAAAGCTCAATTATATTTAACAGACACGGTTTTTGTTGTATGGTGTTCTGTAGCCTCCAATGTTCTCCAGTTGACTCTTCCTTCTTCAATCCAAATATTTTCCACAATACTTTACTACCAAGTGTTTCATCTCTTAATGTACTTACCCAGGTTTCGCATTCATTTTCAATTTTTTTTTTTTTTTTTTTTGTCATTTATCAT
The DNA here is from genome assembly GCA_928085145.1 of Nezara viridula. NCBI lineage: Eukaryota > Metazoa > Arthropoda > Insecta > Hemiptera > Pentatomidae > Nezara > Nezara viridula. Next base: position 62,181,019 of record OV725079.1, on the reverse strand, counting down.
CTACCCTATGTGTTTTATATTTGTCATATCTTCACATAAGATAACCAAATCATCAGCATACTAAAGCACAGACATTTTTCCACCCATGGTCAAACATTTTCCGATATGTATCACCTCTCTATTGCTACATTTTGTGCTAAACTATATGTAGGTAAAAGAGAATTACCCTGTTTTGAACCTAAATGAACATAAAACTTTTCAGATAAATAATTACCGATTCTAATTTTATTGAATGTTTCTGTTATACACGTCTTTTCTAGATTTACAAATTTTTGTATTTATCTCTTGCTCGATTAGCATATTTTAAAACTTTGGACAGTCATTGAATCATAATGTAGAATCTACTATAATTATTAACTATTATTACTGATGAAGTTTTATTCGAACATGTATTATGTAAACAAGAAGATAGAGAATGGTCAGGAAACTAACTGCCCAGCATTATTGTTATTATGATACTGTACTGTATGTTATTTTCCTGATTGAACTCTCAACTATCTTCTTGATAAATTATTGTTGATTTATTAATAATTATTTAATGTTAAAAATAATTATTAGCTAATGATAATTTTTTTTTTCTCTTTCTAGGCAAAATATACAGATCCACAGACAAAGCTTTTTTATTCAAATACTGATGAATTTGCAACTGTTCGTACTCTTCCAAGTGATATTATAGCAGGATACTTAACCCTTCGAGGTGCTAATAATCCTATTGGTTAAATAGAATTATAATTTATAGCTATTATACATAAAAAGCATTCTAAAGTATCTGAGATAATTGGCTTTTTGTTGCATACATTTTATCTAAATGTCATTAAAAGAAGACAATTTTATAACTGGAGTGTTTGTAAAAAAAAAATCTTAAAATTCTTTTCATGATTGAGTTTGATATTTGATAAAGTGATTGTGAATTTAATAGAGAAGATGGGAAGTCGCAGTAACAATATTATCCATAGCCTGCCCATAATTAGTTGGCAGCCTGAGGGGCGAAATCATGTGGCACTCAGTTGAAAGTAACATTTTTTTTTCTTTACCATTCGATATTACTTAAAATATCATCTTGTAATTTATGTATGTACATATCTGTAAATATTTTTAAGTAATATCAGAGGATAAGAGAAAAATCAAAAGGAAAGTTTTAACTTAGTGAGTTCACCCTCATGCTGTCAATTAATTAATGGTCAAGCTATAATTTATTTATTGATAATTTATTTAATGATTAATCTCTATTAATTCTTTCAAGAGATCAACATTTTATTTTTTGTTACATATTTTTAAGAAATAAATTTTATATTTTATACTTTCATGCTTTATGTTGTAACCTAATTGATTAAAAAAACTCTTTTTTGGTTCTCCAAAATTAAATTTACAACACTAAATTATATATTATTAAGTATATGTATTGTTTTTCAACCTTTGACTAATTTTATAGTATATAGTATATAGGGTAACTGTTGCAAAGAGTTGGAAAATAATATTTTATTAAAATTTCTCTGAGAAAATGACTATTTTATTTTATAAAATTAATTAAGTTGTAAGTTTAATTAGAGAACATAAATTATTGCATTTACGCCATAAGATTTCTCACGTTCTCTTAAGGAGAATGTCCATAAGGAATAGCAGGACATCTGGGAGAAGAGTGTTCCAAGCAAACTCTAACGTATAAAAGAAAGATTTTAAACCTTGGAGCTCCTCCACTCGCAACATCCACAGAGAGGGTCGTAGAGTGGCTTAGGTTCGACCATCCAAGATTAACCCACTTCCATCTCAATACTAAAGCTGCACCATCTAGATGGCATAATTGTGATAGTATCCTGACAATAGCCCATATTTTCCAACATTGCACGGCTTACACTTGTATCTATCGATTTAACATATCTATCGAATTGGTGAATGACAGTAATGGATCTGATGTATCAATAATTTCCTTTATTTTATTCTATATTTTTTTAAATATATTTTTCTTTATACATACATGCTTACGTAATACATATTTACTCGTGTATTTTCCATATTATTATTATTTTTTTATAAATTAGTTTTGATCTATTTCTTTCTCTTCTATTTATTTCATTTTTATTTGTCTACTTATATAATTTATTTTTTTTCTTTATAGTTTCGTTTTTTAATTAATTTGACAAATATATATTTTTAGTAATTTTTTTTATTTTATGTTTTTATCCTTCCAACTTAATATTTTAGTATTAGTATTATTTTATTAACCGGGCGTTGATGACCTGCATCTTTTGCACATACAATGTTTAAACAACCAACCAAGGAGTGGAATAAATGGAAAATGGCAATAGCAGAAAACTATCAATTATAAGAATCATTAACGAATCTCTTGATTTTATACAATTAATTTAAGTATAATAATCACTCCTTGTATGGTAACCCTTAGGGAGCAGAATAGGTCAATGAATAACTTCAATCTTCTTTTTTGGTCCCATGTTCAAGTGTGGTTGTAGTAGGTAATTATTGTTTCTGTTATTTTAGCTATAGATTGACCACAGGGTTGGGAGAACCTCATTAGGCAAACCTCTATAAAGTGGATAAACTTATCCTAAAGGCTTTAAAAATATTTCATGATGTGAGAATATAAATTTAATATGATTTTAAAATTGTATGAAATTAGGGAGCAATAATTTCTCTTTTTATTTATTTTGCTATGTATTGAGCGTCCAGATATGTAGATGGAATATATTTTGGTCAACAGTAAACTTAAAATAGTAATTAATTATGGAAATAAGTATTTCATGAAGCATATAGAAATATTAATAGAAAGTAAAAACTCCAGATAACCGTTATATTGACAGATTGGAACAAGGTAAGGAAATTCCCTTTTAATTTAATTATTTCCTCTAACTTTTTGGTGATCAAATGGTTCAAGATTACATTTTAAATAACAAAACTCAATTGATAAAAACTAGTTGATTGATTTTTTAAAAATAATTCACCATAAATTTTTGATACATTTATTCAGTCATCAAAAACTTATGTCAACATAACATAACAAACATGTCTTTTTAAAACAAAACAAATTAGGTAATCTAATTGGAACAGAAAATATGAATTAATTTATACTCTTTCAAATCTCTTATACTCTAATTTACACGAATTAGGATATACTGCATCTCCGCTTCTGGAGTCATATATTTTGTGTATTCTGACAGAGCATAAATTAAATCATATTTTCTGTTCCAATTTAATTACCTAAAAATTTTTTTTTATTTTTTATTTCTAAATAATTCACAATAAATGTTTGATCCATTTATTCAATCATCAAAAATGTATGCCAACATAATAAACACGTATTTTAAAAATACAATTTAGATAATTAATTTGGAACAGAAAATTAATTTATAATCTGTCAAAATACACAAAATATATGACTTAGGATATACTACAATTTTAGTCTAATTTAGGAAAAAAGAATCATACTGACTTTGATTTCAGTATTAAATTATATCATTAATGAAATGAAAATTTGGTTTAGTTATGTCCAACTAATTTTCTTTCCTCTAATTAATCTGGAATATACTATTTATTTTGTATTAATATTAATTGACTATGGAAAAAAATTACAATTTGTTTATTTTATTAGTAATTTAGATACGCATGGCAAAACTGTTCGAGGATTATGAAAACATTTAGGGTACGTTCAGATCTAGGATGCCAGCCACCCACTCTCGCACAGTCTAACTTGCATTAAATTTAATGTTTAAATTCTAGCCTGATTAGATGGCTAGAGGTTCTTGGTCTAAATATATCCTTGTATGAGTCCATCGAAAGATGTGTTGGACAAAGGGAGCAAATACAGTGCTTGTATTGATAGAACATAACCTCAGATTATGGTTTACTAAGCATATTACACTAAAAGTGCAATATATTGTTCGTTTAATTCAAAAGATCACTAAGGAACATTTCATAGAATTAAATTACTATGTTCTGAGATGGCTCGATTTTGGATTGGCTTGGTTGTGTCAAATCAGATCTTGTAATGTAACTATATTTGATATCTTAAAGAGTTTGACATTTTTGTACCAGTAAATATAGCCAAAATTCACTAAAATGTACTTATTGGTTAGTTTAGCTCCATTAAAATTGTACTTAGTTACTTTTTGTAATACCGGCAATATATTTTAGTTTTAATAGTGAACTTAGCATTAACCTAATTTTTCAAACACATACTGATTCAGTTTATACTTTAATAAAAAAATATAAATTTTGAAATAAGAGTTTATGGTTTTAAATTAAAGTCATAAATTTATCAATAATTATGCTTTTTCTAGACTTGCCATTCGCTGAGTGGTTAAAATTTACTTGATCTGTTCATTGTTTTCTTTTTTATAAATTTTTTTAAGAGTAAAATTGTTTTACTCATTTCATGTTAAATGTTTCATAATGTTAAATAATACATAATGCGTAATATATTTGAGGTGCTTAGTTTCAAAACTGGCTCAAACTACTTATTTTATTTTTCAAAAAATATCTGTTCACCACATCATCTAGCTAAGTCTTATTGACCAAAAGTGTTCCAATTTAGTATAGAAACACATTCACACTGATGCAGTTATGTTAGTCAAATAGCATATAATCATACATTTTGGTGTCTTATAAAATTTTTGAAAATGGATCTTGCTGATTTTGATAATATTCATCTACATTTTACTTAAAGAAATATAAACGAGAAGTGCACTTTAGACAATTCTCAAATAAAAAAAAAGTGTATATATATATATATATATTTTTTTTTTTTCATATATATATATATATATATATATATATATATATGAAAAAATATACTGTTCTTTGTTATATTATTATATAGTTGTAGTATCGAGATGTTGAAAGTTTAACGATAAACTTTCATGAACAATGCATTTTAATTTATGACTCATTTATACGCTGCCAGTCACTGGCATGATAGAGAGGTTTGACGAGAGCATCACTGGCAGATAGGAATTGGCCTGGCAGGTTACCATTTACATATTCCCGTTAATGTGAAAAATCCAAGTTGTGCAGAAGTTTGATACATGTTAATTTATTTATAATCAACAAATGGCCGAAACATCTTTATTATTCATAATCTCTAAAGTGTTTTGTGCAGAGGACTTAGAAGTTCAAATATGTACCCAAAAGCTTCAGACAAAAAAACAAAACACATGGATTTGTTTGTGGGTAAACGGAAAGAATTTAGAAGATTAAGAGATAGTAATTGCATAGAGAGTTCCATGTAAATGATCCACAGGGACTAAGTGCAGTAATGAGGCTGACAGAACAAAATTAAAATTAGTCAAAAGAAGTAATACTTGACATCATGAGTTATGCATGTCTCTTTAAACATAAAAATTGATGCTAGAAAAATGGATTCACCATTCTCACTTTTCAATCATATTTTAAGGTATTTCTCTGTATTTTGATAAGTAGGGTGAAACAGTTAGATTTCATTGCAATTGGTTTCATACAACTTTCTAAGATCTAATTTTAAGTATATACAATAATAAACAGTATAGTTGACAATAAATATATTTAAACAAAGATCAAATTATAAATTAGAGGAACAAGCTTTCTTATGTTTTCATAAAATAATATCTTGTAAAAAAAGGAAAAAATAATCTGTCTTGTCAATAAATATTCAGAGTAATAAAAATCTCTCAAGGTATGGTTTGGGGGGAACTAATTCTTCCGTTTCTTGTTTTGAAAATCTTTTGCTTGATGCTACATTATATTGATACCAAGAATGTAAGCTAGGATCTGTAATATTTTTTCTGTAAAATCTTTTTACTTTTTCTGCTTCGGGTGTTTCATGTATATCATAAGGATACGTTTCATTCGATACTTGCCCTGAATGACGATCAAAAGCTGCTGTCAGCGATGCTCGATCTTTAAAACATGATTTAAAGTTGTAGGCATTCGTGTTATTAAATAAAACATTATTGATTATTTTTTCTCTGTAGCAATTGGGCACAACTTCTCTATCCCAAGAAGTATCAATTGCGGTTTCTTCATTAAAGGTGCTAGAAATGCTGTTTATTTCATCAAAATCAATTTCATTTTCAATTTTATATTGATTCAGCATTTCCTGCAAAATATATTTACTATAACATTTTGGTGATTTTTTTTCTTATAATTAAAAACTTTCCATTAGTTTAATTTTATTATAATTATTGATATTTTCTATCTCTCAAGATTAATATAAAATATTTTTGCTATTGTTGAAACTACGTTTCAACTTAACAATTAAGTATTTAATTTATAAAATAATAGTAATTTAGTTGTGAAATATATGTAGTTACTGTTTTTGGCCAGTTTTTGAACAAATTATTATTCCTCTGAAATCAATTGGTTTACTTATAACAAACAGTTTTAAATTCTGTTTTCCAAATAAATCTTTAAAGAATCTCTAATAAACATTATTTTGAAGCATTAGAATGTTTGAATTTTTCCTGGAATAAGCATTTGAATAAATGACAATTATGATATTTGTTGAATTTGGGATTCTTTGACTTATGTAGTCTGTGGATCCCTTCTAGTATATATATTTTTTTTCTTTTTTTTTTGCGGACTCCATCCATGTTTAGACATTTTACGTCATTATGTTATTTAATAGTTAAATAATAACAAATACAAGAAGTCTTGTCCAAGTAGGCTTTTGAATGAGCTATTAATGTGGGATGTTAAGTGAATGTCAAAATTGTTTCACACACTCTCAATAATGGCCACAGAGACTTCTAAAGGTTTATCTTTGACAGTTAAAAAAAAAAAAACCCCACATATTGCAGATAACTTAATATTGTCCTGGACAACCCAAATAAATTCATAGGACATTTGATAACTCCTTATGGAACCGCACTTTAGGTAAACATACTTTTAAAGATTATTATACAAAGAACAAAATATATAAAACTCTATATTTATTATTAACTTAACCAATGAAATATTTGTTCATCCTTTCTTTCACCAATTTTTTTTTTTCGAATTTCCTTTAGCGTTCGTTGAAAATAATAAAAAGCTATAGCTCATAGTTGCAGAAGTGCATTATAAAAATGATGTGCAAATTTTCATATACTTAATACTTTCTGCATATGTATATGTAAAACAAGAAATAAAATTTTCAATTGAAATGAAATATTGCTCGGCTGACTGTGAGTTGACCAGGCCTGATTTAGAGCGATGCTGCCAACACAAATAAACGATATAGCTAAAATTTTACCATCAGGTCTTCTTAAAATTGAATAATAATATACTAATATTGGGTAACTTAAATATTTGAAAGTTATTTGTTTATTTTTTAAGCAAGATTAATATTTATGTATACCCAAATTAATCACAAATAAAAAATGTCCGCTTAAAGCTCATTAAAATAATTAGATTAAGATTTAGAAAATCAGCTGTTACGTTAATTTTTTATTTCAAATTTCATACTTAAAAAACAGAAAGCAAAAAAAAAATATAGCAAAGAAAAATAAAGTAATAATGGCGGTAATCATTAGAAAAACTACTGAATAGTTTTTAATCGAAAATAGTTGCGTATAGAGGCTTATCCCAGACTAATGGACGTGATTCATCATAATGTTTAGTAGTGATCTAAACAGGGCAGCTACTTTTTCAAAATTCAAATTATTTTTAGTTAACAAAGACAAATAAAATAAAGGTTAATGATTTTAAGAAAAGAAGTTAAAAATACGATTTGAAAAATAAAATTAATATTAAAAAGTACAATTTAAAGAAGACAAATTAACAGGTATATTTACAATTTGAAGAGGAAGCTACAAACTTAAAAAACTTAACAGGTATATTTACAATTACATGATGTGATTAAATTTTGTACATATTTGTAGGTGTGATTACAATTTCGTGAAATATTTTGATTTCATATTATAAGTTTAAAAAGAAAACATATTTTGATTGTGTTAGTGATTAGCTTAAGGTGCGTTTAGATATTTTACAAACTATAAAAAACACAATTATCTAAGTTAACTAAAATCGCCTTTATTACTAAACCAAACTATTTTATTTTATTTCACTTGTTACTGACAGCAAATGGAAAATATCAAAAACAAGAATAAAAAATGCTAGCATAATGAGATAACCATTTATATATTTGTTTGTCCCATAGTTTGTAAAATGTCTAAAGGTGCATTTAGATGACTCCCCAAAACAAATATGAACCAATGAATAAAAATTATTTTTATATTTTGGGAGAGTACAATTAAAGTAATGTAATTATAGCCCTTCATAGGTGACCTGCTATCATGCTTTTCTCAAAGACGTAACTTGGGTCTTTTAGTTTGCGCGGTCTATAGAACTTATTGTTTTCTAGACATTAAAAAGTTTTTTTTTTAATTTGGTTATTTAATCGTTTCTTTATCATTTAATATTTACGAAATTGTTTTGTAACTGAAGGGTTTAGTGGATGAAAAGAATAAATAAATTAAAGGTACCTTTTGACGATAAACATCAACCTTTTAGTAGCTACTGTGAGGACAATAAAAAAGGGTTTCAACTTCGAACCTGTTTTTCTAAAGATAAAGACAATCAGCTCTTGGCAGGCAAGGAAGAAGAATTGGAAAGATGGAAGGATTTCTTCCGAAATATGCTAAGCTCTAATCCAAATCAGGAAGAAACAGCTTGGGAACTAGAAATGATGGAGGAAAAAAATAGAGCTTGAACCTCCGGATCCTGAAAAAGTAGAAGAATATAATTGTGAAACTAAAAAATAAAAAACATCAGGAATTGATGGGATACCACAGAAGCACTGAAATTAGGAAAAGGTGGACTGCACAAGGAAATATATCAACTAATATTGGATATAAAATATAAAATATAGAAACAATAATAGTTTTAGTAATATAATATTTATATTTTTTCTTGACATATGATTACATTCGATTGCTGAAGAATACATGGCTATAATTTATAAAGTGAACTAACATGGATTTTTAAGGATTTTTTTTCTTTTCTTTTTTTACGTTCTTACCAGGATTTTCCCGGGCCAAAGGGTGTGGGCGGAGAATTTAACGGGGAGGGGAGGGGAAAGGGGAGGGAGGGAGGAGGGGGATGGACGTGAACTCGTACTTTTTTTTTAAAATCTCATATTCAGGTCATCTGGTTGCCGGGCAACTTGCGGTGCTGTGCACACGCGTTACCCCATTCGGCCACCCCGCCCCCGATTTTGAAGGATTTGTCAGATAACTCAAAGAAATAAATATGGACCAATAAAAAAAAAATCCCATGTTAGAGAGAAGAAGCTTCAGATCGAAAGCATCCCTTTCGTTCATAAATGGGTACACCAATGTCGTTGTTTTTATTTTCTATTTTATAGGATTTCGGCCCTGAATGATTGTGTACTAAGTTGGAAATAAATATAAATTAATTTTCTATAGACAATTGTGGTAAAAGAGCTGGAAAGATTTTGATGAAACTTGTCTAAGTATTTTCTTTGAAACCCTTGGAATTTACATATAACAGTTGCGATTCAAAAATGTCATACTTTTTTTCAAAGATTTATTTTAAGGTTATCATAGTTTGATTAGGTTAATCCAGGAAACATAATTTCTAGGTACTTATAATTAAATAGTGATTAATATGTCGGTTTATGCGTATTTATTATTTTTGAGCTTTTCTATTCCAATTTTAAACTTTTGTTTTATGCTTATAATTAATGAATTGACAAAATTTATGTTACATTAAATAAAAGTATTTATATATTAATGTTAGTATTTCATGATTATATCGATTGTTAAACTTCCACTTTCACCCCATTTCTGTGAAATAATTAACCACATCCTCTTTTTATTTTATTTTATTGTTTCATAATTTATAACTGCACGTCTTCTTTTGAAGACTTTTAGAATGAAGTTTTCATCATTATTGAATTGGTTCATTCATTTGATCGAATTCATAATTTTGAGATTTGGTGTATGATTAAATAAATTGTAAAATTGTAGTCGAATATTTTTTTAATTAATACAGATTTCGGTGAATAATAATTTTTAATGTAAAGGTGTTGGTAATTGTTAAAATTGAGTTTGGCGATCTCGGCACTTAATGATCCTTCAACGATTTATATCATTTAAGTTATATAAAATATAGATTGTTATTAAATATCATAACAAGAGAATATGTTATTGATTATAATGGTCATAAGCATGAAAATTATGTACGAGTATCACAAATTTAACTTTCCTTTTATCATTAATCGTACTGGGGCGTTATGAACAATACCATCGATAATATTCAATCTAGTATTTTATAATAATTACTTCATTATCAATTAATAACATAGCACATAAACCTATTAGTTTTAGATTAGAACTCACCTCCTTTAGAATGAAAGATTATTTATTTTAATCACTTTAACTACTTCCTTACGTTTCCTAATCTTTCACTAGTTCACACTACAACTTACAGATAAATACTAAATGTTTTTTTCACTACTAAATAGTTATCAATATTTGACCTATCGTCAAACTTTAAAACTAAATGTAAAGTTAACCTTTCTATTATAAAAAAAAAGTTGCCGCCAGTTTTACTATTGGAAAATCTGATTAATATAACTAATTCTATAATGATATAGAGATGGTTGACCGTTGATATAATATGAGAAGGAGTTAGTCGAGGGTGCGGTCAAATAAATAAAAAAATTAAAATGTATAAATTAAAATAATTTATACATTTTAATTTTTTTATTTATTTGACCGCACCCTCGACTAACTCCTTCTCAAACTAATTCTATAGTTTTATTTTTAACACTATTCAATACTTTGCCAGTTTCTTATGATTTATTTATTTCGTTTGGCGAAACATTTATGGTTGAGTATAAATTGATATTTAACTATTTACTTTACTCTTATTTCTTATATATTTTTTAATTCCAGCATTTACTGCGGCCACATTTAGTCCTATTGTGCGCCGTCATATTCTTTGTTAAAACAAAATAAAAGCCTTTACGAAATACTGTTCGGATCCATCAATTTGCATAACTTAGGGTCATTAGTACGATTACAAAAAATGGAAATACCGCATCCTAGCTTAAACAAGACATCTGCAAAATGTGTGGTATTCGTTTTTATCCTCCATACCACAGAACGTACAGATCGGTGCCTCAGTTAGCCCCGGATTAAAGAGGTGTTTATTCAGTGGATAGTGATCCGTATACATACACCTTAATCTGTCATACACCTTAAGTTCTCCTTTCTATGAGTAAAGCTATTTCACTTCTCATTTGACAGGATCCTAGCAACAACTTAGAATGTTGTTTCCGAGTTTTGTGAATGTTGACACGTAGTTTACTTTCTATGTATCTATCTATCTATCTATTTTGGCACAGCTTAGGCCTATGACTCAGATTCTTATTATTTCTTCTTATTACCTACAATTCCTGAGTATCAGGAACCCTTTACATGTTGGTTCTGGAGAAAATGTTTAAGTTGCTTTTGCATTCATACACCTACTTATACAGGGTTTTATTTTAGACAGCATATCCACTTAGCTATCCGTGAATGTCGATATTTGCCTATTCTTCACTCCCATCTACATTAGAGATACGATACAGACATTGATTGCCTGAAATACTGAAGAATGAATACCAAAAGATATGAATACTCCTTCTATGTGTTTGTCCATTGTCCAAATGCCAGTCTCTGGAGTCTTGCTCACTCAGGGATCCGTCAGTATAGCAGTTAACACCATAACATGGCCAGTGCGAGTTAGTCCTGTCGATCCTTACACAATAATATACGACTCCATAGTTTTTGAATAAAAATGGTGGTACCAGTTTTAATCCTAGATGGACGGGAAGAAATTTATTTCCTGGCGAACCGGCAGGTTGATTTTTTTTCCCACTCTGGTTAGAATGTATCTCCAGAAAAACCAACCTTCCTCTTCTCGTATGTTAGGACGATGAGGTAGGGGAAAAACGAAAAAAAAAAGTTCTTAACTTAAAAGTCAGAGTCCATTGCCAGCAATATGCCAAGCTATTAGAAATTTCATTGTTACTTGTTAAATCCAATGTTTCGGTATAAAACTAATAATGTGAATGATTGTTATTAGTGCCCTTACTGATAAGAGAAAGTAGAGACGTTCAGCCAACCCTAGACAGCTACAAATAGTAAAGATTGCCGCCTGGTTAAAACCAGAGTTTAAGAGCCATGTTTCATTTTTTGAGACTACCACGATAAAAAGATTAACTGACCCTGATTGCAATCGGCTTTTGAATGTTAAATAATTTATTAATTAATCAAGATAAGTCCATGTATTTCACAAATTATTTCTAGCTACTGTATGCATGCGCATTATATATACAAATTGGTGTAACGTGGCTTAAAATAAATAAATTGGAAACTAAATATTATGTACCGAAACAGAAGAAAGAAATATATACATTGTTTTTTAAATGAGCGAATGTTAGGGTTTAAAAGGTTTTCTAAAACATTTTCTTGGGCTATTGCGGGATTCAAATATCTGATGGTCGCATAACTGTTTTCAAGAATTCTTTAATCATATTAACCTAAAAATAAGTTATTTAGGTATTATTAAATATAAACAGCCATGTTTCACCGTTATTTTTTTCGCTGTTTCTTCCTGTTCTTCAGATCTTTCTTTTTGTTCTTTTAACAATTCCTCTTCCATCTCCTTAATATCGACGTCAGTAGGATCTAAAAACAAATTAGTTATAACAATGTGTTTTTTTTTTCACCTACTGCTAGTTATAAATTATTGGACATACTAGCTTCTTCGTTCGGGCTTATGGTGTTGATTTCTATAATCGATTCTTCAGTTTCTTTTGACATTTCATTGGTAATGTCGTTTTCACATTGTTCATTTTCCATAGCTGTATCTGTAGTATCTTTTATTCCTTCACTGTCTACAGATGTCTGATTTTCTTTACGATCATCAGTTTCTTGACATCCTATTTTCAACTTTTCAATAAGCATATCTATTTGTTCCAATTTTACCTCGCAAGGTTCGATTTTAAGATCGTTAATTATTTGAGCCGTTGATTGATTTGTAGATTGCTCCCCTTCTACAGTATAGTAAGAATTTCTTTTTTTAATTCTTAAACTTCTTCTAGGTGTTATGCAAGAAATGGTTTTAGTATTACTTTTAACCTTTACCTAAAATGCAAACAGTATTCTGAAGGAAATCATAAATGTTAATTTTGTTCTAAAGGTCAAAAGTTTTTGGTTAAATTTAAGTTACATCATATTTCTTACTTTATTTTTATAATTATTAAAACTTAAATAGTTTTCTCTTATCATTGATCTTAAGGGAACAGTTCTTAGGAATATTTATAATACATTTCGAGTTGTAGCGTAAATAACTTAACAAATGAATCTATCTGCCTTCCTAGGCTCAAGAGAAAACTGATGAAGTCTAGTATTTGAAGCTATGGATATTTTTGCATGGGAAATGAGGTTAATATCTTAGAAGGTATGGTATGGTTTTATATTGCCGTAATGCATCTGAAAAAGATTGAATATGCAATCTTAGTCATATTTTCTCGTGGCCTCCTTGGAAGCCATCTATCATTGAACGTTAACACTAACTGCGATACTACTATAACCTGTCGAAATAATCGATTAATTAGCAAATGGGAAATCGTATCTAAGTTTGCAGTTGTTATAATGTCCTGAAGGAAGAAGAGTGAGCTAATATATGAAGCAACTTTTCAATAGCGGTGACCTCTACCATTTCTTGAAGCAAACCTCAGAATAATCTCGTACAAGTACAAACTTCGTTGTAACCTCATCAACCGAAAAAAGCTCAACAAAAAAGTGCAGTAAGCTCGATTCTGCAACACCTGAGAACCACACCATGCATTACATGTAACACCATTATCATTCCCAATGCGAAAAGGCAATACTATTTGATAGCTTTCTTTACAACTTAGAGCTCTGTACAACCAGCTCTGTTAATTATATAATGGACACACAAAAAAAAAAAAAAAAAAACGGCAGCGTTGGTTGGGTGGTATGGAATTATACATTCAAAATGCCAATAGTAAAATAAAAATAAACTGTTCCTTTCTACAGGAAAAGTGATTGGACAAATTTAAAAATTACCAATAAAATTTCCGAACCAAATATAATACCACATCTCTTACCACGAGTTTACTAAGCTGTTTGTTTGTGTGAACAATGTGAGTTGACCAGGAACCATGCTATGTAGATGGTTCAAAAGCGTTAGTCGATAAATTGAGGAAGGAACGTTAACTTCCGAATACCCAAGAAATATTGTTCAGTTTTTTATGAAAACCTCTGATTGATCATCTCTTATGTGAAAAAGTATAACAGGCTATGTAGAGGTTTTTTTTCTCTTCCTTCTTCCTGTAACCAATCCTTACAATCCAAAATCCTCCGTAAAATCCTAAATGCTCCTTATCATGTAACAAATAAAATTATCCATAAAGACCTCAACATTCCTCTTGTGAAAGACTTGGCCCGAACTAGATATACCTCTTTTCATTCCACACTCTTTGGTCACCTCAATCCTCTAGTTTGTAATCTTTCATCCAACACAATTCCTGACAACTCTTCGAGGCGTCTGAAAAGAAGATGGCCAAGAGACCTCCTAAATTAATTTATATTTGAAGTGTTGCCAATTGGTACCTTCTTCACAAGCAACTTCATGTAATATATTCCTATATCAAATTTACTGGTTGTATATTTGATTATAGTTGTAAATTTCAATAAAATGAAAAAATTATAAATAGATTATTTTTTGTTAAAATTTTAACTCTTTAAAAATCCTAATTTTACGGCACCATTTATACATTGATTTAAATAGTAAATTTTTAAACAAGATACCTCTGGAAAAGAAGTTAAATAGTAATATAAAATTCAATCTAAGATAGTACAGTGGGAGGTCTGTGGTATCTAACCTTTAAATATATATAATAATTGGTAAATGGTTGACTGTCGTGAATAATGGAGAGAAGAATAGTTGGGGTAATCAGTCAAATAAGAAGGCAAAAATAAATGATAATATTTATTTTTGCCTTCTTATTTGACTGATCACCCCAACTATTCTTCTCTCCTTTAAGTATGTAATTCATATTTTTTAAGCAGATCGGTTCCCTTCTGGATCCGATAGAAATACCAATATAAATATCAAATATACTCAAAAGAAATAAATGCAATTCCTGGAACCTCCTAACCGCCATAGAAACGTGGGAGCCAGGAATATAGCAAAACTTTATTTTGAAGAGATTTGGTGCAAAACTTAATTGATTTTCAAATTATAGATAGTTGATATGTGTAAGTATATATATACGTACTGAACCGAAGTTCATTGATTTATTCAATTTCTAATGTTTTATATACATTATTTGATATGGCTTAACCGAAAGAAAATTTTCTCGTTATCGTCCCGTGACATTTCAATAGCATATTCGTCCATTATTATAAAAACTATTAACTCTTTGATTCAATGAACCTCTTTGTGTTTATTAATCGAATCGGTTAATATGAGGATTAATACAGAAGTTATAATTTTTTTATAAAATAGTTGCACCTGAAAAATGATTTGATTATGGCATCAGCGGACTTATCTCTGATACCATCTTCTTGGTATGTAGATGCTTCAATTAGCTTTGTGCGGTAAAACAATTAATTCATTATGTTAAGTTAGTATATTTTTACCAGAGCAGTTTTAAAGGTTAGATTAAATGTTTAAATATGTTGTAATTTAGAATTAAGATCAATTCCTTCTCCCGATGCGGAACTGTATACAATTTAGGAGTCGACTTATATAATTCAGTGGTGGACCTAATACATTTTATCATAATTACAGTAAATTACTTATTTACCATAGCATTTGTATATATTATACACAAGCATGATCAAGATCTTGGCATGACTTAACTTCAACATACAAGATGTATCCATGATACGCTGTTTTGCTTATTTAGGTTATACCATTAAAATTTTACTTATAAATATTTAGAATAAAGGTTTGAATACGTTCATCGCTTAATTGTTTTATATATTTTTTCGTTAATAGTGGTCATGAAAAATTCATTTTTTTTTGTTAAAATGCTTAAAAAAAAAAATGATATTCCAATGATATACCAAATCTACAGTGTCACGTACGTAATCTATTGGCATTGAAATACATGGATGTCTAATTGTCCTCCTGGTACAAGAAAGATAAGTTGTTTTTCACTGTCTAATGAATTAATGTGTGTTATTTTGAATTTTGTCTTTTCATTTATGGCGTGTTTTTGATTTCTCGTTGTAAGATCTTATGGCATTTGAATGTAAAAGCTCTATTGATAATGTGAATTTAAATTGTTAAGTGTATATTAGCATTTAATCGAAAATAATTACCAATCATATAGTTACCTATAAGAATACTGCGTTATAGGTAAACATTTTGATATTATTATCAGCACCGGATTATTCATTAGAATATTAAGGACAACGTGGTCTTAAGCCTTTTAGATATTTCATGCTCGTGAAAAAAAAAATACATTGTAGTTTTAATTTGCTGTACAGAGATTTTAAGTTTATTCCTAAAGTATAAATACTTTCATCTGATAAATAATTAAGAAATATAAGGATTTTTTCCTCCTAAAATATAACTCAAATACACTGTTTGACCCAGACAACTCTGCTACTCAACATTACTCGAATACGTTTTAATATAATTTCTTAGACTTAACGCGGTTTAAATATTAAAGTTGGTTGCATTTACAACATTCAATCAGTTTCTTATGATCAACTAGTTAGTGCAAATCAGGAGATTAACGAGAAGAAATGTTCGCAGTACATATCTGTATCCGATAGATAAAGGATAATATGTCACATTTTTGTATACGTTCAGGTGAGCCATTTTTCCATATATTTGAGCTAAATTTCTTTCTTAGTTACTAAATTATTTAATAAAAAAATGGACCTGATGTCCTTTCAACTCCGGGGCGTAGGTATGGATATACAGACTTTTACATAGATTATTCCTGCTTTGCTATTACATAAATCGAATGTTCCCAACGATAACATCCAGAAATTCTTTGTAAATTCATTGCAGCACAACACACGGATTAATTCCAGTTAAGCACATCCCATTGAATCAAAACGTGTTTGAAGAAATGTAAAAAGTTATATTCCGTGGTACAGACTCTTTTTTATCAAATCATTAACATCCGGCTGAAACTTCATAAATAGTTTCATCTTATCATAACCTAAAAATATTTTATTTACTAAATTTTTCGAAAATGGGGCGTTTTCAATCTTGAGGTCGGCAAACTTTGTCTATTTAATTAGATTCTAAAAACTCGTAAATACCCACTTGCTTTACTCTTGGTTCGTAAGATAATTTGATAACAAAATCTATAAAAAAAGGTGGCCTACAAAAATATTGGGATGTTTGGCCAATATAACCTTGTCACTTTGACAATACGGGGGTGTAGGTCACGCCAAATGGCTCAATATTTTTTTTAAGGCCTCCTTTTTTCCTAACTTTGTGTGGAAGTTATCTTACGATTCAATTTGAAAGCAGGTGTGTATTTACGAGTTTTTAGTCCATAATTAAATAAAAAAAGTTTGCCGACCTCCCAATTCCGAGAAGTTTCGTAAATAAGATATTTGTAGGTTACGATGAGTTGAAGCTATTTACGAAGTTTCCAGCCGGATATTAATAATTTGCTAGAAAGGGGTTTGTACCACGGACAATTATGCTAACGGTGAGAACTGTCAAGAAAAAATTGCACTAAGGCGATACCTTAACTGATTTATATGAGTGGATGAATAATTCCAGAAATGTTCAAAAAGTGCTAAATGCATGGATACAAGTAATAATTTCAGCACTTTTAACAACTAGGGGTTAAAAAACACAGTGATTTCAATTCATGGCCCTTCTATAAAACTAAACACTAACCATTTAGCTGTACTACTAATAGAAATATGGAAACCTTTGAAATTAGTTTCCTAATTTAAAACGGAATAAATTAAAAATTAATAAATCAGTAGTGATGACAGGTATATTCCAATTGTGAGTAGTGCAGTAACTATCAACTGTATTTTTTGTTGATATTAGTGAATGGTTGATCAAGATAAAAACAAACAACTGTATGGATGATAATTACTGACCATTAAAGCCTAGTACACATTGGTAGACATTATTGCGCGATTTGTCTATAGACCGCATAAAGAAACTTTGTATCGTCTAGCACTAGAATTTGAAATTATTAAGTCTCATCTTCGCAGCCCACCATGGAGGACATAGTTGTGAGACATTTTTTGTCTCACAACAAGCCTGAAGACTGCAATTGGTCTATAGACATGACTTGGTCTATAGAGATTGACAAACTGGGACTTGTACATAGACTTGTACTGGGACTTGTACTTAGACAAACTGGGACATGCCTCGGAGACCAAAATCGCGCAACATGTCTACTGAGGTGGACTAGGCTCAACAATTATTAAAAATCTGAATACCTGCATATGTTTATAATATTATTAAATAATTCCATGGAAAACGCCAAAGTCTCGTACCAGACCGATTTGTTCAAAATCGCTTCTACGTGATATTTTTTGAAGGACAAAAACACATTTTGAAAGTACCCGCTTTGTTCTGTTAACCCCCTTTTTAAAAATAACGAGTTTCACAATCAGTGATAAATTTCCTCTCAGTAAAACGTGCAGTTCAATAAATCATAAATCTTTTCCTCGCGGACTTTTTAAACCCATTCCAAAATAATAAAGAAAAGAAAATGTTTGTGTTTTTAGCTGTATAGCAACATTTCTAAATGCCTTCAAACAAGGCTGATTAATCTCGTTAAGTGAAACTTCGCTATAGAAACTTTGAAACTTTTTGATAGTAGTCTGTTGTAAGTGATAACGTGTGAAATGTGATTCTATTTTAACTAAACCTCTTTTTCTTTCGTTACCGTTAAGTTATCCAGTTGTATTAAGCGACATAGCGCAGTCAAATTAGACATATTACCTTGCAAAAGGCCGAGTAATTCAAATTTCTTTCTTAAATTGTTAGGTATGTATGTAGTGAACATAAAAAAAAAATCAAGTTTCCGCCCTTGAAAGCCTTGTAGGTTCGCTGCAGTGCTCCAAAAACCATTGAAATTTCGAATTTTTTTTTATTTACGCTAAATATTTCGTTTTCAGAAAAAACTTGATAAAAAATCGTTACATTAATATTAAACTAGCTTAAAACTATCTAAGGTTTTTGTATATAGCGTTTTTTGTTTAATCTCAACAGGAAACCAACTATCGAGCTCTTAAAATGTACCCATTTCGATTTCTTCACAATAGTGTTCTTTCAGTTTTTAAGGGATGAAATCTGTAACTCCATTTTGAACCTCGTTCAAATGATTTGAAGGTT
This sequence comes from Nezara viridula, assembly GCA_928085145.1. NCBI lineage: Eukaryota > Metazoa > Arthropoda > Insecta > Hemiptera > Pentatomidae > Nezara > Nezara viridula. The sequence goes on along the minus strand of OV725079.1, from coordinate 62,161,675 downwards.
TTCCTTGAAGATAATGAGCCATTGACTGGAACGGTGTGTTCTGAAAAGTATGACAAACAGTGGGACAGACCCTCCCAACCGTGCACCTTGCCCCCACATCTCAATAAATTGCATATAGTTGTGTTCCTAGTAACTATTCATATTAAAACAAAAAAAGTGACCTTACTGTCCTAGTGACCTTACCCAAAATGACGTTCAAACGTAGCAGATCGACTTCTTTGACTTGAGTTAGTTGTTGTTCGGTCACTGAGATTCAGAATTTGGCTTAATATCGTCATAATTGGCCTTTTATCTGAATAGTTAGAGAATAATAAAACATGAAATTGGAGAATAATAAAAAAATATTAACAAATAATTGGCCTTGGCAATATAAAAAATCAGTAAAGTCAAGTTTTTTAAGTCGTTTAAACTAAAGTTGAAAATCAAGCGTCTTTTGTAAATAAAGAAACAATAACGAAGAACGCCCAGAAATAAAACATTTGGAGAATACATTTTTTTTTGTGTGTTATACTGATTACTTTTTAAAGTATTTGAAGCAGTTATTTAGAAAACACACTTTATTTACGGAAAAGCGGGAGTCTAGAGTTCTCATAAATGGCACAGTTATAGGGTGTGTGAGTGTATTGAGGAACATATATTAATACAATAATTTAATTGTCAAATTTTTTTTTAAAACTTTACCGCTCGATAGTCGCTTCTTATTGGGGTTAGATAAAATGTTATGTACAAAAACGTTAAATAATTTTAAGCTGTTTAGATTGAGTATGACCATGGTTTAGCTATGTCGCTTTAAAAATGAGATATTTAGCATAAATCAAAACAAGTTCGAAATTTCAATGGTTTTTGGAGCACAGCAGTGAACCAACAATTAGTCATTATAGTCACAGCATCCTTAACCATATAAAAAAGAAATTTGAATTACCCGACGTTTTGCAAGCTGGAGCAAGCCCCTTTGTTGTAGTAACTTGACTAGGCTAACCTGTATCATTTATTTGCTATCTTATCAATAAGATCTTTTTTGGAGTACTTTTTTCTCTGGCTTTCATTGAACGTTAAGGAACCAAAGAGAAAAGTTCATTTTGAAAGGGACAGAATTTTAAATTTCTTGACTGGCTACTTGAATCACTCACTAAGAGATTTTTACCATTTCTTTTTTAATATGCATTGTAAACAAAAATCTAACCTTAGTGGTTATTTGATGTATTTGTGGTAATTGATTTACTAAATAAATCCGAAAGTTGTCTTGAAGATTAAAGCGTGAGTCTTGGCCAAGAATTCCGACGGCAAAGTAGTTTTTTTTTCTTCTCAAAAATAACCCATTTTAAATGTATTTCACCAAAAAAATGATTATCTTATATACTTGTACTTATTTATAACTTTGTTTACCTCATTAGGACGGCATTCTTAGAGGAATGAGTGGAATAAAATTAGGAAAAATCGATTGAAAAAAATTGTTTATTCGATCAGATCAAATTTGACGTTATTCCATGTATTCATCCCTATTGTACAAAATGCGATTTCGATAATTTTCCTTTGAAAATATTTTCCAAAAAAACCCAAGAATGTGGGATGGGATTCCATGACTTTCAGCATTCCACAAAATCACAAAATCTTTTCACTCGAGTCCTTAATCACTCACAACGTAAAAAAAGAGACATTTGAATCAGTAAAAGAGCGCAGCACCCGTTACATACCGGCCATTCCCTTAAGAACTTCCTTCATTTATATTTTCAAATATTTGAAACACAGTTATGATTTTAGAAGCTGTTGGTTGCTCTATTGATATGATGAGAATTGGCTTTAATTATACTTTGTAGGTTTCTGTCACAAACTTATTTCTAGCTAGTGTTGTCCAAAATCGGTCAGAGTCTTTCACTTTGCAAGACCGAGACCAAGACCAAGACTGATAAAATAAAATCGATTTTTCGAATAAAAATTAAGAGAAAATATTTACTAATAATTGAAAATTATTGTATTGTAAATTATTAAAAAGAATTGGTATAACCAATATACTTTTGCCAACCAATTAACTCTTCTAATTTTTCATTTGGGCTTAGTTAGATTTCTCCTTTCTAAAAAATTACTGTAATATCACTATAGTAATAGTTAACTAATAGGTAACTGCAAGACTTGCGAGAATCTTGCGCAAGACCAAGACCAAGATCAAGACTGAGTGCGCAAGTTCAAGACTCGTTCTGGTTTCGCATTTGGGCAACACTAACTAGAACTAATAATACTTCGGCACGTTTACATGGACAGGTAATTTATCATTCATTCAAAATTTGTATTGATTGCTTAGCATGATAGCACATTTACATTGCACGAATACCCCTATAATATTCTGTCACAAATATGAGTTACTTTCTCTAATATTTTTCGATCAATATCTTATCTTATATTTATGAAATCCAAATAAGAATAATTGACAATTTTAGATACTATATGTAAAGAATTGGTGTAACCAATATACTTTTGCCAACCAATTGCCCAATTTTTCATTCGGGCTTAGTTAGGTTTCTCCTATCTAAAAAATTACTATAATATCATTATAGTAATAGGTAACTGCAAGACTTGCGAGACTCTTGCGCAAGACCAAGACCAAGATCAAGACTGAGTGCGCAAGTCCAAGACTCGTTCTGGTTTCGCATTTGGGCATCACTAACTAGAACTAATAATACTTTGGCACGTTTACATGGACAGGTAATTTATCATTCATTCAAAACTTGTATTAACTGCTTAGCATGATAGCACATTATGCATTTACAAGTGCACGAATACACTTTTTATATTCTGTCACAAACTTGAGTTACTTTCTCTAATGTTTTTCGATCAATATCTTATCTTATATTTATGAAATCCAAATGAGAATAATTAACAATTTTAGATACTATATGTAAAGAATTGGTGTAACCAATATACTTTTGCCAACCAATTGCCCAATTTTTCATTCGGGCTTAGTTAGGTTTCTCCTATCTAAAAAATTACTATAATATCATTATACTAATAGGTAACTGCAAGACTTGCGAGACTCTTGCGCAAGACCAAGACCTAGACGATGCTAAGTACTAGTGTTGCGCAAATGCGAGACCGAGACGAGTCTTGGTCTTGCAAACTCAGTCTTGCTCATGGTCTTGGTCTTGCGCAAGAGCCTCGCAATAGTCTTGCAGTGCCTTATTATATTATTACTATAGAGATATTGCTGTAATTTTTTTAGATAGGAGAAACCTAACTAAGCTCGAATGAAAAATAAAGGAGTTAAATCCAAAAGTATATTGGATACACCAATCATTAACATATAGTACCTAAGATTTTTAAGTATTAGTAACTATTTTGCCTTAATTTTTATTAAAAAGATCGATTTTTTTTACCAGTCCTGGTCTTGGTCTTGCAACAGTTAGGTGGACTTGGTATTGGTTTTACAAAGTGCAAGACCAAGACCGATTTTGGGCAACACTACTAAGTACACAAGACCAAGACTCGTCTTGGTCTCGCATTTGGGCAAGACTATTTCTAACAATGGAAAATGAACCATTCTCCAACATATTCATGTAAGAACGTCTCGTCGGTCAAAGTAAATTGCTTTTGGCTACATAAACACGAAATTATAATAAATAAACGTATGTTCTATTTAATAATGTTAAATTCAATATTACAAATTGAGATTTATACAGGTTATTTTGTTGTTCTCATAATTTCCTCATTATTCACCGACACATTGATAATTGTTTTTTCTATTTAAATATTTGTTTGAGAACCTGGTCTAGAAACTAACAAAACTTTGTAAGAAACATTGTTGAATTTATCCACTTTCGCGAATAACCTTCTACTTCATCTATACAAAATATTGCATTATTCGGTTGATATTGTTAAAACATAAATGAACCCTTTTACTTGAACTACGTGATACGAATCTCATCATTTTTTGCTGGATTATAGTAAAAATCAATTATTTTAGGTATCTGCCACACTAACAACTTTTGGGATACAATGCTTGGAAATCAACGTTCATTTGAAAAATCTTCATAATCATTGCATAAACTCAAGAATATGAATGAATACAGTAAAATATGAGTAACTATCTTTTTACTAATGTAATATTTAAAATATTTGTTTTCAGTACACCTGATACAAAGATAAAAAATTAGGTAAGTGCTATTTTTTTCGAATTAACCACTTCATTGATTAGCCTAAACGAGAGCTCGCTAAATATACAACTTAATGCTGAATCTTAACGTCTTAAATAGAGATTTTAATTATTTTAAAAATTAATGAAATAATGTTCATACCTTCCGTTTCCTTGGCAACTTATTTTTTTTTACTGTATGCTTTGCGTTTTCGTTAATCCCTTCGTTTCTAGATTGAAGGCGAAGACTTCGTCTGATTCCCATTTTGGTAGAAGAAATGTTGCTGCTATTTACCTGATATTTTCTTGATTTTTTTTTTAATGTAAATGAAAATGAATTATTATATTGTTACTGAATAACAATGCACAAATATAAGTGATAAAAAAAAATTTATAAATATGTGCTGACAAGAATGAAATCTAGTACAGTGTGGAAACTATTTAAATATTTCATATAATATTTTTACATATTAAATAATAAAAAATGTATACATAAAATGTGATTTTCAGTAGTTTTTTTTTTTAAACAATCAATGCATGATTTATTGTGTATCAAAACTACGTCAGATAAATTTATCACAATAAAAAAAAGCAAATCTCAGTAAAACGTAACAAATTGATTTTATAAAATAAAAACATTCAATTTAACTAAAACTCATCTCTGATAACATAGGGTTGTGAACCTAGAATAATTTTTTTAGAACTTTTTTTCTAATAAAGTGACATTCGTAGCAACTCACTCTAACTTTTATTAATAATGAGATGATTATATGTATATTACTAATTAAGGGATATTTACCTCGATACACGTTATCTATGTATAAAAATATTTTCATCTAAACTACATATACATGTGGGTCAATAACACTTCTCTATCTTATTACCCTCATATATAGTGAAGTTACCACATGTTTAAACTACTGTAAAAGATCATACATTTGTAATGAATTATATGCGGACGATGGGCATCAGTTGCTGCCTCTGGCCATAAGTAATATTTTTTTATATATTTTTTTCAAAAAATTATTATTATTAACAAATATATTGTTAATATTTATCTCATCAGTAATCGTTATAGCTTATATGAATGATCGCCACTCCCCTTCTAACCTAAAATACTCTAGGAATGAACTTCGATGAAAGCATCGATTTTTATTTTTTTAAAAATATATTGAATGTTTTTTTTTGGTTTAAGGACAAACTTAAAAGAACATTCCTAAGTGTTCTCAAGCATTTAACAGGACTCTAGAAAAAGGAAATCAAGATTAGTAACCATGTGAACGGATCACTGACACAGGTACCAACAATTAATAATTTGGTTATTTAAACAGAATTAAAATTCTCGAAATACATTAATAATGCAATGTGATATTATTAAACATGCGTTATGCGAAAATCTGTGGTTTTGAATATCTCTTATACTTATGTAATTATGCTGAAATGGGTGCAACTGTAAAGTTATGTTCGCCGAATATGTATCATTATTTTCATTAAAAATTTGTCATAAACTACGAAATGATGCGTTTCGCATATTCATAGCTAGTGAATTTATTTATTATTCTTCAAAAATTTTCTTATTAAAACTAAGCACTAGAGGAAATTTATCAAGCTATCTGAAGTTTAAATTTATACAATGATGTGTGGAATGGCTATTAATCTGGTGAAATTGCCTGCTTAAATTGAATGGATACTCAGATTTATTAATCTTAATATAAAGATAAAAGATAAAAATGGAATCAATAACACATGTTAATCAAAAACTACTTTTTCACAATTCAGTGTATAACCTATTATCTATGCTATGTAATATCGTTATGAATTAAGAATATCTAAAAAAGGTTGTCTGACATCTCATAATTGTACATTCAGTGGCTTGAAAAAAATTCTAAGTGAACTGATCTAGTAGAATTTTATTTTATTTTTAAACTACTATGGATTTTACAATTGTAACCTCAACAATTATAAAAATTGTTTCATTCGAGATATTTATTTAGTGATTAGCAAAATTCGTTTTTGATATATTTAAAGTAATAAAATTTATTATGTAGTTTTCGATTGGTATTTGTTTTAAATTAAGTAAATTAAAAATGAGTTGGGTTAAGGATATTTTCTATCCTTCTTCCATAAATACAATTTTATGTTCTTTCACTGTTGTGATGCACAGCATGTACTCCAATATGGTTCCAAATTCGTGAAAAGTTTGGAAATTATAAGTTAACCTTACAGTTCTGACGAAAGGTTTTTTTTTTTTTTGGTTCCCGATAAAGTTTCAATGTTCACATTTAAGCATTGGTTTAAAAGTAAACACCATTGTGAATACATTTCTATAAAAAAATACTCATCCTGTCTTCATATTTATCATAACTAACATCTGAGTTTTTCTCTACTAAATTCTAAGTGGATACATTGAATTTGCTGTCATCTAGATAAAATGGTTCATTTCAGTACTGTTTATTCTTAAAAAAAAAAATACTTGGTACAATTAGCATTTTTTTTATGATCTTAAACAGTCATATTATGTTTACTTATTATGAAAATACAATAAGATATGAAAAGTTTGTACAGAAACTACCCACTGATATCACTCTAAAATTGTATTTCTCGAGGATATCTTCTTTTCAGACACCCCGGTGGAATATCAGGAATCGAAGAGGAGACAAGATTAGAGTCCACCCCACCTTATTAGAAACATTTTTGAGCTGTTCTCGCACATTAAATGCTTCTGCTGTAGACCTTCCATTTAAAATAGTGGTAATGCCTGAAGTTTTACGTAATTTTAGTTATTAATATCAAAATATACTGATAAAAAGTATTATTCATTTTCTCTAATACTGTTTTATATAAATACAAAGCTGTACAGTTTCTGCTGTTTTTAGGCTTTTCTGAAGCTTCCTTGAAAATATAATGAATTTTCGTTACAAAATTCCAAATACATTTTCAACTACTCAAGCGGTAGTTTTAAATCATCTTACCATTTATCATTTATCATTAAAAGGATTTATCGCCTACAATGGCAGTTCTATATCAGTTTCAGTAAGACTCTGTTCTCGGGAACGGTAAGCGTGGTGCCAATCTGTTTTCCGAAATTTTAGTTGCAGAATACTCCTCTCATAACAAGTTTTGTCATAGGATTCTAACGTCTACTATAAAAAAAAATTGTGCTAGAGCTAAAAGAACAAAAAAAAAAAAAAAAAAAAAAAATCGATTTATATTATAGTTCCTGACATTTATAGTATTCTGATGATTTTAGAGCTTGTATTGTAATATCTAGCCGCAATACTGTTTGGGAACTGCCATAATTTTCAAAACTCGTTGGATATCGTATTCCATTAGTTTTTATCACTTCCTTCAAAAGAACATTAATTATTGCATTGCAGATGTAATGGGGTACCACGTTTGTGCTAATCTAGCTTTCTGTGTTTATTTCGTGTTTATTATCGTTCAATGTTTTATAGTTAGTCTGTGTTATGTTTTTTTTGTATTTCGTTGTTATGACTTAGTTTATTGTAATGTAAATAATGTAAATATGCATATTAGGGGTGGGACATTTCATTAACTTTTATACAGAATAGATTCTTGTGAACTGTTCTATAGTGAGGACCATGAAAAGCTCAAGTGAATATAGTTTGTTTACTTGCTTGTGTAGGTGCAAATTTAGTAAGTATATGGGCTATTCTCTCATTTTGTTGGCATTTCGGAACTGCAATTCGATTAGAAAAAAGTAATGTAAAAAAAAGTTTTTTTTTCATAAACAACTTAACAATAGTTCACTAATGGCACTAGACAAAAAATCCCTTCATAGAATGTAGTCTATATGCAAATTTAGGATCATGATTGTAATCATGAAAGTGAGGGAAATAGAGAGAGTGTGAGCGAAAAAGAAAACACACAACATTTAATTAATAAAATATTTTTATTATCAAATCAGTAAATTAAAAGATATTATTTAACACTGTATAAACATGTAAACAGAAAACAAGAACAATAATAATAAATAAAATAAACATTTGGAATCGTGAAACATTATATATAAATTTATTTTTCGAATCGAAAAGGAGTGAAATTTAAGTTACCACTGTGATTTTATTTTGAAACTAATTATAGGCTTTTACTAGCATAGCCTATAATTAGTTTCAAAATAAAATCATAGTGGTAATTAAATTTCACTCTTTTTCCACTACTTCCGAGTCAAACGAAAAGACTTGCAGGATTCTCCTGTTTTGAATTTTGACTTTTGGAGCGGTAATTCCATCAAAATATCACTGGTCTAAGACAGAACTGGTCGTTTACGTTTAAAATGAAACCACGTTTTGAATTTTGAAACGAATGTAGGCCAAGAGCAGTTATTTCATTATTGCGCACACTAGTCAAGCTGCAAACGTAACGATACTCCTTTTTACCATCAAATCGTGCAATGATGTAACTCCCCTCCTTTGGTTGACCATAAGGATTAGCACCAGGTGTTTCCTCAGTGATTAATATACCTTGAGGTTGGGTGTCTATAGGAGCTTCAGGTTCACAAATCATAGTCTCAAGAAGCGAGCATGGATGAAGCGCAGATGTTTCTTCAAATGTTTCTTTATCTACTTCCAAGAGTGTTGGATAGAGCAACACCAGAACTTGTTTCGTGAAATCCGATGGAAATATTGTTGCATAGACCTGCATAGTGCCTTTGAACGGCGAAAGTAGCTTTAACGATTTTAGGATCAATTACGATATTTCAGAAATGTCTTCTGGAGCCATCACATACAGTATGACTTTCCGTTTTTTTTTTTCGGAGTACTTCTATGAAAGTTTCGAAGCTACTAATATCATGCCCACATGCGACTGCTGTGTCCGCCGTTCGCTTCAAACAACTTCCGATTCCATCCACTGCACCCTTGCCGTGACCAGGACCAGAATAGTTCCACGTGGCACATTACAGTTTTTTGAAATAAACTTTGAGGGCATTGGCTAGAAGATAAAAAAATGTCCGTTTTCTATACTGAGTGTCCGGTGAGTAAAACTCTTAGGAGATGAACAAGAGGTAGAAGCAGCTTACTTTGCCCTGTTCTCCCTTTTCATCAATCTCTCAATAATTCTTTGTTACTTTTTGTAATGATCTTCCAATTTTTTTATTTTCACCTGCAATTTACTCCGATTATGTCTCTTTTGTTTTCTAGCAGATTTGAGAACGCTGTATTCTGTCGGTGGATTGGTGTGGTGGTATAGCAACTGCGCTTGATGGTTCCGGTAGGTGGTGAGTTTTCTTTGCATCGCCTTTGGCTTTTTTGTTCTAGTACCACTTTTTATTCGTAGCCCTCCAAATTTTTCTATATTCCTTTAAGACTTAAGACTTTTCAAAGATGGAAGTTAAAGATGTGCCTCAAAGCTGGACATCTATGCAGCTGTTGCAATTTCTGGGGAGAAGAATACCTGAAAAATCGGACCCCACACCATTCTTTCCTGATGACACTCTCTTTTCTTTTCTATTGCAAGGAACGGTTTTACTCTCTCAGATCTCAGACTCAATTACAAGCGAGGTGACAAGGATAAACAAATAGTCTTATAGGCCTATCTGTCTCCTTCCTGTTATGAGTAAGGTATTGGAGAACCTGATGGTCACGAGCCTACAGCCTGTTTTTTTAAGATCTTCCCATCCACAGCAGAATGGATGTACCAAAGGTAGGGGAACTGCAGATGCTCTGCTGAGAGTTCGCCATGACGTTGAAGAGAAGGCGGACCTCTTGCTTGACATCACCCCCGCCTTCGATAGCGTATGGTGGCCAAGCGTACTCCATCAGCTGCAGAAATACGAGTCTCCTAGCAACTCATTGATGAAAAATTATCTTCAGGATAAACCGCTCCGAATAAGAGGTAACAAAGTAGAAGATATCATGGAGAGAGGTTGTCAACAGGGCTCTGTCCTTACCCCCGCTCTCTGGAAACTAGTCTTCGACGAGTTGCTGGAAGTGCAGTTCTCCGCCACAGCTTTTATGGATGATTTAGCCGCTGTGGTGGCCTCGAACAGCAGAGCCAGATTGAAAGAAGAAGCTGAGTGGTGCGCCAACCTGATAGAATAAGACGGTGCGAGAGGAAGAAACTGCGGATTGAAGCTGCTAAAACACAGGCCATCCTCTTGAGAGGCAGGACTGATAGGGCTCATCCTATTACAATGGTTATTCAAGGATCAAGAATACGCCCGAGTGAAGTTGTCACCTACCTCGGTGTCAGAATTAGAAGACATTTCAACGAAACACCTCACTTGGACTATTTGAGAAATAGGGTGACCCTAGCGCTTAATGGACTTAGTTGTATCGGAGGTGCCTTTTGGGGCTTCAGATATCCAGCGACTAAGACCATTTATAAAGGAGTAGGTCTGGGTATTCTGAGGTACGCGTCCCCTGGTTGGTTTCTGAATCTTTTGCATCACCAGATCTTTTGCATCAAGAGCAGGTTGGTTTCAATTCAGCGGAGGCTCTGCTGCGAGTCATCAGAGCTTACAGGAAAGTGTCTCATGAGGCAGTACAGTTGGTTCTGGCAGTAGGTGTTCCTCTCGACCTCCTTTTGCAGGAAGACATGTTAAAGAATCAGATTTCAAGAAAAGACTCGGCAGGTATACCAGAGAATCTCCGTGGGAAGATTAACCAAGAACCAGGCAGATATGAAAAGATAATAAATGAGTACACCCTTGACGCATGGAACCAGCGATGGGTAACAACTCCGAAAGGAAGTAATCTGAGAAAATATTTTCCCACCACCGGTTCCCGGTTAGCAGCAAAATGGGTGTAACCTGATTATTGGGTCTCCCAATTATTCACTGGACACGGAGGCTTCCGAGCGAAGCTTTTTCAATTCGGAAAGAATATAGACTCCTTGTGTCCCAGTTGCGGAGTCCCAGAGACAGCAGCCGATCACATTGGCGTAGCATGTACTGCCTATGAGGCACTGAGAGCCAAACTGCTGACAGAAACTAGTCTCTACGTTTTGGCTGAGAGAGATTTCCCTCAGCTCTTGAGTGCTGAAAGCTCTGTTTGAACTTGAAAAAAAAAAAACTGAAAAATATTGTTTTTCAGCAGTAGTGTTTTGTTGCGCAGAAACGCTTAACATCTCACTGCTGCTAAAACCCGTATTGGCAATCAGGCACGTCAGGGATATCAATAAATAAATAAATAAATGAACAATAGTTGCAACTTTTTGTCTAGTCTATAGCTACACGAAATAATCTTGAAAGAATCCCTTGTAGAAAAGCAACCTGGAAGAAACAATGCAATGAGATATTTATAACAATGAAACAGGTTTTCTTAACACTGTGGCAATGTACTTAGTTTATATTTTTATGTGTGCATTGTCTGACAACCACTGTAAATTTTCACAGTTAACTATACTAATGAACAATTTTTAATCATTTCAAATTTATTGTTGTTGGTGAGATAAAAGTATCAATAAAACAAATCAGGCTTCGATCCGAGATCAACTCCGCAGGATGTGATTGAAAATTTTAGGTAAGCTGCGAAAACCATGAGGAAATACAAATATGAGAATAATTTTTTAGAGTTTTTAATACTGTCACTGAAAGGGACACACTATCAAACATTTCTCTTTCCTATGAAGATGGCTGTTAAAAAGATTTTTCAGAGGAAAATTCTCAAATTGCGGAATCCTACCAAAAACTATCAATAGTTAATTTTAGAATCTACATCCGTAATGAAAGTACCATTTCCTGAACCTCCTTCAAAAACAAAGTAAAACTTATCTTCCATAAGAATCATCAGCGAACATTTTTTGCCAACATCCCAGCAGAAAATCAGGCGGAGAAAACGAAGAATGGTCACAGGGCTATGCCGGTGAAAAGCATCCGGTAGTTTGTAATTTACTGATAAAGTATTTATCATGGGGTAGATGGTAGAGAAATACAGAACGTACAAAATAGATTTAAGCATCCTTTTCATTGATTACCACCAAGCTTAAGATAGTGGTAAAGAGAATTTATTGAAGCTCTATGCTAAATTGAAAGAACCTCTATAAGAAATCTACTACCCGCAAATTAGCTTATCAAGATGACACTAACCATCAACGGCGCTATAGTTCTTGTTAGCAGTTATGTGAGACATGAATTCCATGTTGGTAATATTTTGCACTTATGTTATCATATTTGTATGTATGCAACTGTGTAACTTCACTCACTTCAAAAACAGGAATCACCAAGGAGTATGCCATGTCTGTGAGTATGCCATGAAGGTGGGAAAGGATCATACTCAATGAGTTTACTAATATTTCTGTGATTTACGTTCGCGGATAGCTGCAGGTTTATTGAAAGGTCAGGATGCAATACTCTGGAGTGATGGCACAGGATATCAAAATAGAAATAAAAATTGATTTAATGCTCTACAGAAATTGAGAAACAAATCTAATATAAATATTATACAAAAATACTCTGAGGGTAGGAGGCACAGTCATATGTACAATAACTCAATGTACAGTAAAAATCTATAGCGATAAGGCCAAAGAATTGAGCATGGATAAAGCCTTGTTTACTTTTTAATATAAGAGGAATATGTGATCATATTAGTTTAGGACCTGTACTCATGAAGTAGATATTGTCAATTTCAGATCCTGGAAGTGGACATAGTGACAATCGGTTCATAAATGACTAGTAGATATATTGTGCGATTTCGGTCCCTGAGACGTGTCTCAGTTTGTCTATTTAGACATGCCTATAGACAAATCCATGTCTACAGGATTGTAACGAGACAAAAAATAGCAAGTCTAAAGTCTCACGATCAGAACGGGAGATACTCTTTTCTTTAAATTTATTAAATAGTTATGAATTACTGATTCTGTTAGTTTGAGTTGGTTTTATTTGTTATATAAACTTTGAATTCGGACACAATAACATCATGAGATAATTTCATAATATTTCAAAAATAATAAAAAGCAAATGGTAATTGCATCGATCCTTTTAATTTACGATACTTTTAATACGCTAATGATAAATATTTACTTCGTTTAATATATATATATATATATATATTTACTTTGTTTCGTCGAAATCGAAGGCAAGTTATGGGCCACCGTTTTGGCAACCTTGGCACTCAAAAACTTGTTTTGCTTCAATAGGTCTCTTTTTACACCTAACAAGATGATATTTTTATCCATGCCTATTGTAACTCAGAAAGCATGTGCCAGCTGAATGATACCTTCTCAAAACGAATCTCTGACGCAGAGAGATTCGTTTGAGAAAACCCCTTCTGTTCGAAATTCCGTGATTAAATGAATCTTTAAATATACTGCACTACCAAAAAGAGATCGTTTCACAAAATACGTGTTATATAAAAAATAAACATTCATTATTTTCAAATTTTATTTTAAATCAAGTACCAATAGATACTTATGAATTATGCTTATTATCTCATTTTTATTTTTCAATATAATGCTATGAACTGTTAAAAAATATAATTTCATTTAATTATAGATAGCAGAAATGACCGGATTAGACCTCACATTGTTGGAATAATAGCACTAATACTGTAACCGGCTAAAGCGCTCTCGCTCAAACTCCACTGGCTTTAGCAACAGTGACGCGGTTGAGAGAGTAGCGCAGGGATCTCTTGGAGTCCTTCTTTTCCTTCTTTATTTGGAGAGAGAAGCCTGGTAACTTGGGGTTCCCTATCTAATTGTATATAGGTATGACTGTGTTTTTATGTTTTTTAATTTACTTATCTTTAGGTTATTTTATTTTTTTTATTGTACATATTTTTTTATTATTTATTTACTTTTGTTAACTTTATATTGTCTGTATACATGGTGTGAATATGTTCATATATCACTATAATCTATTGTCCACGTGACAGATTGTTATAATTCTAAATAAATAAATAATAAAAATACTGTAACCAGAATATTTGAAGATTTCCTTCAATCGAACCCCGCACAATATATTCAAAATGAAACTTAACGTCCTACCTTTCTTTCTTTCACTGGCTGTAACTCCTCCTCTGATATTGTATTAGCGCGCACCTCAATCCGTGATAACATAAAACATACCATACTACTAGTACTTCGAAGAACTAGAAAAGCACAAGCAGATACTGGAATTACAAATCAATTGGGCCTATGAAAACGAGATTATAATTAATTCCGAAAAGACGGAGCTTATTTAAGCGTTTTATTCCTTCCTCAAAATCACGCGAGATAAATTTGAACTATAATAATGAGGAGCTACATATATCAGAATGGAATTCGATAAATGGCTCTTCTGGAATAAACATATTGAGGAACAAATAGAACAGGTTTCAACACGACTATCGTTAATAAAGAGGTTAAGTGGGACAGAACGGGGAGCAACGGGGGATGTTATGGTTCTTGACTACAAAACATATGTCCGCCCTGTTATTGAATGTGGCGCAGAACTGATCACTGTTTCGGACACGATTTTACACAAACTGGACACAATTCAAAATTAGGCCCTCAGACATGTGATAAGAGGGAGGAGATCTACTCCAATATCTGCTCTAGAATTGCAAACAGGCATAGTACCTCTTGAGATACACCGGGAGCAACTATGAACCCTTAAACCTTAAACACAAATTACTTTTACTAAGACAGTAGATGGTTTGATACAAAGGAAAGGACTAGAACTAACTGAAAAGCAGCCTCTCCCGGAATTGACAAAAGTTCCATACACACGTCAATGTGTTGTACACTGTCATCTTAAGAACGTTTCTTAGGACTCAACACCAGTTTACCGAGTAAAGGCGCTGTAACTCTAGAAACTATCGGAAAACGAGTCCTAAAAAGAGAATGGCTCCATATATTTACTGATAACTCTGCACTGAAAGTACGTAAACATGCTGGGTCTGGAGTTTATTCAAAGGATCTGTTCTCCCCTCCTCCACCCTCCTACCCGCCCTGTTCGGAAGGGTAGCCACAAACTTTGAAGGGGAAGTGTCATTCTCTTGGTCCTCAAGAGATTGTTTGAACGGAAAGACGAAAAATTTCTTTCTGTGTAGACCCACAGACTGCCATTTGTCTCTCCAAAATGGATATAATATGAATCCAAATTTCCTGAAATGTCACCTGTATTTGGACCGATTAAAATAAAATGGGACAGAAGTCGCTTTCCAGTGGATACAAGGCCAGAATAGGTTCAGGAATGATCAAACCAGATATTCCTCTGGGCATGGATTCAATTGAAAGAATAATAAAACAGACCCTTCAATGTTCACTGAAGGATAAATATACACAAAGAATTGAAGGAAATCGATGGAGCGGATTGCTAGACGAAAGTGGCTGGATCCCAAGAGATTATCACAAGCATATTCATATTTTTGACCAAACTATAAATCTACATTTTTCGTTAGTAAAAAAAAAAAAAATGTCAAAATGTCCCGATTATATGTTTTGGTGCATATAAGTCTTCTTAGTTTCAGTGCTTACGTACGCCTTTAACGATATAACGTTCCATCAAATAATAAAAAAAAAATTCCGACCGCAGCTTTGTTAAAACATTACTGAGTTGATTTAATTTTTATATTTTACAGCAAAAAAACAAAAAATAAACAATTTCTTTTGCATATAAAACTACTGAAAACAATCAACTATTGTGCAATAATTAACATTTATTTTAAAGCCAATTGTTAATGTTTTATCTTCAGATACTTAATCCAAGTCCTTCTTTTAAGTCTTCGCATCGGCGTTATGGAGTTTTTAGTGTGATCAGTTGGCACAAAGAAATAAAGTAGTGTAACACTAATTCTCAAAGCTGTACCTTAAACAACCTAATACGACAATCAAATTTTAACGTACATATTCCTTATAAATTTATTTGTGAAAAAGTAATTAGATAGATTCAAACCCATCTCTAGAAAGCATGCATTTTGGTTTTGCAGTACCAAAGATAGAGAAGCATTACATTCCTAGAGGTTAAGAAATTTCTTGTCCTCATATCAAAAATTTCTATTCGATTCCAATTCCTTCAAAATACATTTATTACTTTGGATTATGTACGCGTAAATGCATTTTCTTAGACACACACTCCTATATTTCAAAATTGGTTCGTTCAATTTGCTTCGGAGCTTGAGGAAAGTTGAGGATTAATAAAAAATGATGTAAACATTTTATCGGATTCTACCCACTACTTCCTCTTACATATGCGCCAAAGTATTTTCTTCGATATGCCTGCATCTAAAAAACCGCAAGTTCTGTATAGCCTAAAGCTGGAGAGAAATTAAAAATTGTTTTAAAAAATGATCTGGACGTTATCAATTTTATTGAATTTCATTTATTACGTTCGAAAAATTCTTTCGCTTACGGGTGTGGTACGCGCATATTTCATGAGTTACCGAATGGACTAAATCCGTAACCAATAATAATATTAATTTAATCTTTATTTTAATGACCGAGTTTGTTAACTGTGCCAATTGGTGTATCAGGTATTGACAATTCCCGTAACTCAAAGTAAAAAAGGACAAAGCAATCGCTAGAAAGCTAGGACAAGCTATCTTTGATAGCTTGGAAATAGTTATCTAAAAGGCACCGAATGGACAACAACAAGACCCATTATCAAGACTTGCGGAGCAATAACAGATTTTAGCATGGACTTCATATTAATACTAAAGGATAACAATATAAATTCCCAATTGTTAATACCTCCAGCCTTTTCTCACTGACCTAATATTAAGAATATCAATTATTGATAACTTCCTTTGAAGCCCTCTTGCGTCTTCTTTCATTCCCCCTTACTTTTCTTGGGTATATTACTCCCATGCATTTACATTCTTGAAGTCACACACTAGCCAGGAGTCCTAGATCCATGATCTAGTTGGCATACTCTAGTAGTCAACCCATATTTATATGATAATTCTGTTGTTAAGATGTTAAGATGAAACAGACAATATAAATATAAGTGTTACTTTTGAAGTCCTCACTGCCTGCGATTCGTAAACTATAGTACGTCTATGTTTCAAGTACGGCTCGTTCAATTTTCCTCAAAAGTTAAGCAAATTTAGGAAATAATGTATAAATGGCCAGTATTTTATTTCATCTTATCCATTTTCAAATTAATATTAATATATCTAATTGGTAAAAATATGGTCGTCACACCATGTTAAAGTAACAAATGTACAACGTTAAACAGGCTCACATTCGTTACTTAAACATGACGCCGACGATATGATTAAATTCACATTTATTTTACAGAGAAGGGATGATGATGTTCTCATTGCCTTACTGAAACCAATAAAAGAAATCAATGCTATTGCTAAAGGCAACATTCAATCAGCCCCCATGCCAAGATCTGGAAGAACAGGAACCTACATAAAGCCACTCCTGAATTTTATGAAATATATTTAATTAAGTGTAAAGATATAATATTAAAATTTATAATTTTAGCTGTGTTATTCTACACCAAATATAAAATAAAATTTTACATTAACCTATTCATAGTAGACTAAATTCAGTCCACTCTCTTTATTTTATTTTTTAAATCAAGTATAATTAGTTGTTTAATTTCTAAAACTTCATGACGATTTTCATTACGTTTACAGAAAAGGGTGTTCCATCATAGAATAGCTTTTGTTAATACTGTTCTGCCAAATATCACTACTTGCGCATATATATATATATATATATATATATATATATATATATATATATATATATATATATATATATATATATAGATAAAAATATTTAAGATGTAATATAAAAGATAGTCAAGATGTAAAACCTGCTGGTTATTAACGCTATAATTAAGATTATATTATAGCAGGTTTTACTCCTTGACTATATAACAACCAACCATTCCACGCGTGTGCAACTACAAACACCTATATAGCTCATAACAGGGGGTGGTAAATATAAAAAAATAATCATAATAACACTATACATAAAAACGACTTCTTCTATAGATTAAACGAGGAATCATAGACCTTTGAATATAGCTTATTATGTAACTAATATGAATGTTGAGGAAGCCGCGATGATCCCGACATTTTTTCATAACTCGTTATGTGGGTTTCATTTTACTCCTAGTTATAGAACTTGTAGTTTTTAAAATTTAAGCAAGATATGTAAAATGTAACCTTACTTTATTTAAGAAAAAAGTTATATTTATCAAATTTTCCTAAAACCTTCATATTATTGTCAAATTTATTTTTCTCAATATAGCTACTCACTACAGTTTCGTTCACGAAAAATCCTTATGGATTGATGTGATGGTTTTCTCTAGATCATATATTCAGTAACACCGAGGTATTTTTAAGTCTCAAAATTGGCTTTTTATGAATTATTTATTACTTTATAATTATTTTTTCCTGATTTGAATAGTTATTAATTAATTTTAGTAGTTTATTTGCAAACACTCAGCTCATTGACATAGCTGTGTATCGTTGATGACGTTTTAATCTGTTTACTACCTTAATATAAATAGAACCCTGAATGGACTGAACCTTGGCCGTGTACCTAGGTTCTATGAATAGCCTCTGACACCGTCCAATAGCTGTCTACTTATGAATTTCATTCGTTTTTAAATTCTTACATTTTAAATTGAAATATTTAAACCAATATTGTTAATCCAAAATAAGTTAACAAATAACAACTAATTTAATTTTTAAAAAACCATTACGGAAATTCTCCTGTCTTGTAATCTATCTATTTCAAGAGACAGAATGTATCTGTATATCGGCTTCAGCTAATGCGTTGGCTCTTAGTAAAGTTGATATCGGGTTGCCTTGTACCTTCGATATAAACTAAAGACTCTTCTGGAAATAAATTATGTATTCTCTGAAAAATGTTTTCGGTATGCTGACATGTATAGGTCCATGAGACAACATTTACATGCAAGGAGCCGTAACGTCCAGTGGAATACATCCGACTTCGCAAAATATTACAAGACATCAACTTCACTAATATCCACCAATGGTGCTTATATATATAAATGATGTCCCTTAGGACGGAAATCACTACAAGATAGGATTATTTCCTCAGTATGATTTTTAAACATTAAATTAGTTTTACATTTTTAAGTTTTCGAGTATTTAGTTTTAACTTATATATATGAATTACTGGCACATTACCAGGACTCGAAATAAAATTCTAACTTTTATTTTTGGCCAGTTCGATATGGCTGGAATCATTATTTTCAATTTTTTTTTTTTAGTGATTTCGGAATTAGAACTTTTTCTCATGAAAGTTTTCAAGTAAAGATTTTACAGAACTTTAATTTTTAAAAACTTTTATTCAAATGATGATTTCTGATGATTTCGCTAAAATGTGTAAAAAGGACTATTATTCTTTGCCACCCAAGCAAAAGACACCTCAGAATACCGCTACGAGGGGGGGGGGACTTTCGAGCAGAAGAACCTCTCCCAAATGGTAAAATATAACCATGTCTTATGAAAAATATATTATATAATTACCTCTAAAATTATTATGGTTCATGTAATTACATTTAATAGTTTTTAAAGAATCACTTAACCTCAATTTCATATAGGTAGTTAGATCCTTTCCTTTTCTTTCTGAGTAATTATCGTTATATATTTTTTTAAAAAATCTTTCGGACTTAAGCTACACATCAAAACTAAATCCTGAATCCGCTATTGCCTCAGAATAAAGTAATTTATTTGAGATAAATTATAACGCTAATTCAAGCTCGATTACTGACTGCTACTCATTTAACGTAACTTTTTTTAAGAACTTAAATAAATTGAATTTAAACTTAGAACATTATTACAAAAAGTATTCTTAAAAACTCGTTTCTCTGAAAATGTTCAGATGGTTCTTCTCATAAAAGCTTCCACCCATGATATGCATCACATATGAAGATATAAACTTACACATGCTATGATATGAATAAAAAAAACTTTTAACAAGAAGAACAAGAAGATTTAACAAGAATTTTATTAAAATTGTTTAAGCTCAATTTGTTTTAAAACATTCACGGGATCAGATACAGAGTAATTTGAGCCATCAATCATGTTCTATCACCTTAGGTCTTATAAATCATAAAGCTATAAAAAAACATGCCAAATTTACCGTTGTCTGATCATATTCATATATATTCTTATTTGGATTTCATAAATATGAGATAAGACATTGATCGAAAAATAGTAGAGAAAGTAACTCATATTTGTGACAGAATATAATAGGGGTATTCATTCACTTGTAAATGCTTAATGTGCTATCATGATAAGAAGTTAGTACAAATTATGAATGAATGATAAATTACCTATCCATGCAAACGTGCTAAAGTGTTATTAGTTATATTTAGTGTTGCCCAAATGCGGGACCAGAACGAGTCGTGGTCTTGGGCACTTAGTCTTTGTGTCGCAACAGTCTTTCAGTTACCTATTATCGTATTACTATAGAGATATTACTGTAATTTTTGAGGTAGGAAAAATCTAACTAAGCCTATATGAAAAATTGGAAGAGTTAAATGCAAAAGTATTTTGTATTTACCAATTCTTTACATACCTATATAGTAACTAAAATTGTCAAGTATTAGTAACTATATTGCTTTCATTTTTATTCAAAAAAACTATTTTTTTTTGCCAGTCTTGATCTTGGTCTTGCAACAGTTGGGCTGTTTTGGCACTTTGCAAGACCAAGACAGATTTTTTGCTACACAAGTTATAGTAAGGTTATGCCTCCACTGTAAACAAAGTTTTTGAGTTCTTAATTGATCTACTAGCGTTTTAATTTATGTTTAAATTTCCAAAGCGAAATGAAAATACTGAGTTGCTGGATTATTCGGTTAAAAATGCTTTATCAGAAAGCAAGAATAAAGATTCAGATGACACAGAACATAATGAATACATAGATAAATTCCTAGCTGTCTTTACATTGCATTTCCGTGGATATTGTACATAAAAAAGAGCCAAACACATCAAAACCATACAATAACCTTCTCCATGCCTTTTCGAAGTTAGCAACACTTTAAAGGACCCTAGGCTGCGTTAACATCGAGAGTGCTAGCGGCCATATTTAACAAACATTTCGTAAATAATTTTCTCGACTTTACCCATTTAAGAAGTTAACATTAATTACCACTGATTGTATGAATCTCCCTAATACTGGAAATTCTCGGTGAGCCTTATAAAATGAATATCGCAGGTAAAAAGTCAGACAATAATTTTAATATATTTTATCATATAGATTTTATGTTAATTGTTAATAAAATTTATAATACGTTTCCAATTGTTCAACAAGGTATACTGAGTTTTTATCAATATCATTTCCTCCCTTATTCCCTACTTCCCTTGATGTCAAAGTTCTGAGTAAAGCATGGATTCACTATACCAAAACGCATAAGAAACATGCAAAAGTATTCCAGAGAGGATAAAAAACTTTTGTAATGCTAAACAGTGTAATAGGCGTGTCAGAACGGCTGCTAGACGTTCCAGTGTGAAACGAAACGGTCTATTCTTTGGAAATAGGCAAAAAGGTCTAACTTTTTTTTAAGTCGTCAAGCACTCGGTATCAATGTATAGAATCTTAAGAATAATAAAACGCTTGAAAGTTGAAAAAATATTAAGTATGAAGGCCACGTTTAAGGTAAGTGTATTTGAATCTGTAGCTCGAATTACTTATATATTCTTATTTTATTTGTTTCAATAAGATATGCTTACTATATATCTGTGGATGTCCCACCGATACTATGTGTACATATATATATATCTGTGACAAAAATCATATTTGCATTATATATAATAACGCAATTGAAAGTTTGCAATTCTCACAGGGGCAAGTTCAAATTTCGAGTTTCAACCCATGATTCATAAGGGAATGTTGAATGCCTTATGTATTGTTGCCCGAATGCGAAAGACTCGTCTTGGTCTAGCGCACTCAGTCTTGGTCTTTGTTTGCGCAAGTGTCTCGAAAGAATCTTACAGTTACCTATTAGCTCGTTACTATACAGATATTACTGTAATTGTTCATATAGGAGAAATCTAACTATGCCTGGATTAAAAAATGAAGAGTTAAATGCAAAAGTATATTGCTTATACCTATTCTTTACATATAGTAACTAAAATTGTCAGGTATCATTAGTAGGTATTTTGCCTTAATTTTTACTGCCAAAAACGATTTTTTGTTGGCCAATCTAGATCTTGACCTTGCATAGTGCAAGACCAAGACCGATTTTGGACAACATTAGTCTTATATTCAACAGAGAAATTGTAAAATAAAATAACTGTTTGCTAAGTCACTTCTCGTTTGAAGTCTAAAGCAAATTGCTAACAGTATTGGTTCACCAAAATGGATTTGGCAGGTCAACCTTGGCAGTGATCCCAAGTAAGGCCATATTTGGACTAAACTTGAACCCAGCAACTAATTTTGACCTGTTATCGTGAAAAAAACAAAACCTACCATACAATACAAGAGCTTAGCTCTAGAACTTTCTTTCTAAAAATTAAAGATTATCGTATCAAATGTGGCTGCTTTCAATATTGGAAATGAAATAGTCTTATAATTTGATAAACCGATTTCAAAATTCATCGCCATAGTTGTCGTTAAATCATCTCAAGGGATGAATTTGATTTAAAATTATGGACTGTAGCTGAAGGGATCTGTCTGGACATAAAATAAATTCTTCACACCACTCCATCATTGAATTTGACAGTAAATGCGATGTAAACTGCAGCCAATACCCCTTGCATAGTGGTCCACTCATCCATGGATTGAGCATCAATATCTGCTGACTTGAACTCTTAGACCATTTTGCAAGTAGTCAGTATTTGTTTAACCTGTGACTGTTAAACATATACTAACTAAGTGTAGTCAATTGGTAGTCAACAAGCTACCATATTAATTAATAATCTTATTATTGAATAATACTAGTTAATAATGTAGCCAGCCAGTCCACTCCTACACGAGTTTTGACCACGAGCAAACTACCTGACGCATGCGTAATACGGATTTTCCGTCCAAAAAACCGAACTTCATATTCTGCTGGTGATTTGCTAATAGCCAAAACTCTAGTATTGGTACAAACCTATAAACTCACACATTCCTGAAATATTTAATAACTAAATAAATAACACAATATTTGAAATTTAAAATTCCTTTTCTCACAAAATCATGTAGTAATTATTGTTTGATTTTTAATTTAAAAGTCAAGTCTGATTTATAAATAAAAATTTAAATCGACCTTTGATTTTTTGTATTCGGTTTAAAATAATTATTACTCACTGAGTAATACCGTTTTACATAAATAATAATGATTAATTTGTGATAAAAAAAAATTGACCTGAAAATAAAAATAACCTTTTACACATAAATTATATTAAATATTAATATGTTATTGATGTAGACATTTTTAAACAGTATATTTCTGAA
This sequence comes from Nezara viridula, assembly GCA_928085145.1. Taxonomy (NCBI): domain Eukaryota; kingdom Metazoa; phylum Arthropoda; class Insecta; order Hemiptera; family Pentatomidae; genus Nezara; species Nezara viridula. The sequence continues at coordinate 62,138,238 of OV725079.1, read as the reverse complement.
ATAGCTTTAATTGTGCATTCGGAACCTAAACTATATATATATATTTGTAAGCCAACATTTTTGTTATTAATAGTTGACAAAGATAATAGATAATAGCAAAAAATATATATATTTCTAATTTAAAAAATAATTAATCAAGAATTATTATTATCGGTGTAGAGATGGTTGGCCGTAATTATATTATGAGAAGCAGTTGTTGGGGAGAGGGGAGGGTGCTGTCAATTAAATACTATATGTGAAAATGGTTTTATTGTTTACGCCTTGATTTTTTCTAATTATAGATTTAAAACCCTGAAATAATATATCAATTACAAGAACATAATAGTTTTAACTATTTTATTATTAGCCTGTAGAAAATAAATATTAGAAAAATAGTTTATTAACATTTATTATCAACGGAGTTGGAATTATCTTTTGAATATGCCTCGATTTTTATTTCTTTTTTACTGATTCATGTCTAGTTTTTTAATTTTGTAACTTAGCATTTTTCAATCTCATTTTCTTCAATGCTCTATGCTGTTTTAAATATATTATTGAAACTGTATTGGATGGAAAAAACAATCAGTAAATATGAATTGGCAATATAACATGTAAAACACGAAGAGAAACTACCTATTTGTATCGCTTTAATTATAATTCTTTATTAGAATGACTCGAAGCCCTCTTCTTCTCAGACGCTTCGGAGGGTTATCAGGAATCAAAGAGGAAGCTAGATTAGATACAAGAACTCTTATTATTTTTTTTAATACTATACTTACAGAGTATGACTCAGGTTTATTCAAACAAAATAGAAGTAAAAAGTGATGGGGACATGGATGGTGAGCACGATGTATATTTGTCTTACCTTGTAGGTCAAAGAAGAAAAGTACCGGTGACAATCCTTATAGGAGGAGATATAACCATTTATAAAAAAGTTTAATAATATAGGTTCTCACACTGTAAAAAAACAACATAACATTTTTTATGTTGTACATATTATGAATAATTGCATGGTAAATGTTTAACAACACTGTTATATATTTTTTTCTATATTTTTTTTATTTTTTTTTTATTTGTTTTCCACCCTCCCATGCCACCAGGGCAACACGGGTGTATGCAGTAGTGTGATGTTAAGCATTAATGCATAATAACACACTACTGCCATAATATCAGTTTACAAAATTCTAAGCTGTGCACACAGCTAGCTCTTCTACTTTTTCCTGGCTCCTTTAGGCCTGGTTTCCCGAATCCGGAGGTCTTCCTGGGACTGGTCCTCTTCTCCTTCTGTGTGCACCTAGGTTGAAGTGAGCTGGGCCCACCGCCGTCTTCCAGCCATTTATAAAGTCTTTGAACCGCGGAAAGTTTTCTTCACTCACCAACTGAGGAAACTCCTCCTCAGTGAGGACGTAAATTCCCGTCGTTCTCATTAACCTCGCTCTTAATTCGTCGAAAGCAGTGCAGGCCGTGACCACATGCTCAACAGTCTCCGGAACACCACAAGCGGGGCAGTGGGGATCTATATCCTGTCCGTAGCCATGGAGTTTAGCTCTGAAACCCCCATGTCCCGTGAGAAATTGTGAAACCCAATAGTCCGGGAGGACCCATTTCGCCTGTAACCGAGATTCAACGGTGGGAAAGTATTTTCTTAAGGTACTGCCTTTCGGAGTCGTCACCCACCGTCTGCTCCAATCTTCAATTGTTTCCTCCCGGATAATCTTTTTCCATTTATTTGGGTTTTCAATAATCCTCATCCGTAGGTTCTCCGACAGACTAGTTGAGCCCTCCTTCTTGTAGTCGTACCTGGTCACTTCTTCTCGCAGGAGGAGGTCGAGAGGCACCACCCCCGCTAAGACCTGCACTGCTTCATGCGACGTAGACCTATATGCTCTGGTGACCCGAAGCAGAGCAGTTCTCTGAGTCGATGCTAGCCTATTTCTTTGTCTGAGTGTGAGGTTTCGGAACCAGAAGGGAGACGCATACCTAAGGATACCCTCCACAACACCCTTATAAATAGTGATAGTGGCTGGATACCTAAGGCCCCAAAATGCGCCCCCCACACGACTTAGACCGTTCATTGCTAGGGCCACCCTACCTGCCAGATATTCCAAATGAGGCGTCATATTGAGGCCTACACCTAACCTAACCCCTAGGTAGGTTACCACCTCACTTGGACGTATCCTCTGACCTTCTATGTACATCGTTATAGGGTGTGCCCTATCAGTCTTTCCCTTAAGGAGGATGGCTTGAGTCTTAGCAGCAGCCATCCTCATCTTCTTCCCCTCACACCATCTAGCGACTAGGCTGGCGCATCGCTCTGCTTCTCTCTTGACTCCAGCTCTGCTGTTGGAGGCCACCACAGCAGCTAGGTCGTCAACGTAAGCAGTGGCAGGAAACCGCTCCTCCTCTAACACTCCCAGTAACTCATCAAAGACGAGCTTCCATAGAGCAGGACCAAGCACCGATCCCTGAGGGCAACCTCTCTCTATGGAAGCTTCTACCTCGTAGTAATTGCCTCTAATCTTGACACTTCTATCCTGGAGATAACTTCTTACTAATGTGTATAAGTTACTAGGAGCATCATACCTCTGCAGCTGCTGGAGCACGCTAGGCCACCATACGCTGTCAAAGGCGGAGGATATGTCGAAAAGAAGCAACATGACATACCGCTCCGCCCTCTCCTCAACATCTCTGCGCACTCTCAGCAGGGCATCAGCGGTTCCTCTGCCTCTGGTTGATCCATATTGCCGTGGATGACTTGCTCTAGCGAAAACAGGCCGTAAACTAGTCATCATGAGGTTCTCCAGGACCTTGCTAATCACAGGGAGGAGACATATAGGTCTATATGAATTAGGGAGTTGTTTGTCCCTATCTCCTCCCTTGTAGAGTAGTCTCAAATCAGCGATCTTCCATCTTCTTGGAAAGTATCCCATATCCAGACATTCATTGAAAATACTCAACAGCCGGTCTTCAATATACGTGATACTGTTCCTCAAGATCGCTGCATCTATTGCATCAAGTCCTGGAGCACGATTAGTCTTCTGCTTATCCACGGCAATACGAAGATCGTGAATGTCCCATGGTGGGCACAAATCTGAACCAGGTGGATATACCGTGGTGCGTCTCACAAAATCATCATTTTCGCTGTCCTGGGTTGGGTCATCTCTGGGATATATTGCTTCAATGAAAACATTGGCAGTTTCTTCAAGGGTGGTTGCCTCAGTATTATGATACCGCAAGGCTGCAATAGTCTGCATCGGGGACAACTTACCCAATGCTACCCTATACGGAATACCCCAGGGATTCTTCAAAGACTCTTCAATGATGAAATCATCCCAAGACTTCCGCTTTTGTGAGCGAACCTCGTTTCGGTATATCCTGGCTTTTGACTTGTACTCATTGCGAAGTACAGTGCGCCTCTCTTCGCATCTGCACCTCTGATATGACCGCCGGGCCTTGTAGAGGTCTCGTTTTAGAACAGTTAAGGCTGGCGTCCACCATGGGACAGGTCGAACCCTCGCCTTCCGGTGCTTGAGGGAGTGTTCGGCAGCATCACGAATGTTGTTGGTAATCCTGGACACCTTGTAGTCCAGATTGTCAACTACATCCATCTCTGCCGCTTCCCACTCCTCGTCTGCAATCACTCCTTCCAGGTAGGACCTGAAGACACTCCAGTCATTTATTTTAGTGACGAAACCCTTATCAGTACCGTGGGAACATCCTGGCTCATTTACCAGGCCAATTGCTATCGCAACGTGATCGGAACTCGTATCAGATTTGAGAGTCCAATCAGCAATATACCTCGTAAGCGCAGGCCTCCAGAGAAGGTAGGGGTGGCAGAGGGTTCGTTCATCACGACAAGGTGATTTCTGCCTATGAAATTTCCCATTTTAGCGCCTCGCCTGTCAGTAATATTGGACCCCCAGACCGTGTTCCAGGAGTTGGTATCTGAGCACATGATCACATTCCTCATCTCTCTAATGATCGCCTCCATAGCGGATATGCTTTCTTCTACATCACTATTCACAGGTAGGTATGCCGATACCAATGTGAAAGAAATCTTGCCCCACTTAACATAGCAAGATGCATAATCCGCCATGGTGTGTTGTCTCAGATCCATCACGTCAAGGTTAGGATTATTAATCACTATTGCAGCCCTGGGCCTCCTCTCTCCACTGCTCAGGGCTATAACTCTTGACGTGAGGCCAAACCCCGTAACCCTGTTCCCACGGCAGCTAGGTTCCTGGACCGCCATGATATCGTAGCGTTGTGCCATGGCGCGAAGCTCGTCAGCCACAATATGCCGGCGGCCCATATTCAACTGCAGGATGTTGAGTCTAATCATAGTGAGTTCTCCTCACTAATTCTTGAGATCTCTTGATGTGCACTGGGCATTCTCTACTTCCTGCCTGGTGTTTAGCCTTACTTTTTTGAACACCTTCCCTCACGCAGTTAACGCATGTAGGTGCGGTCTTATTTCCTTTTGCGGGACAGTTTTTAGCAATATGCCCACTCGCCGCACACCACTTGCATACTATGCCATTTGCCTCACAAGTAGCTTTTGTATGTCCATATCCCTGACACCTTAGACAGGGAGGAGCATCGGGGTAATCTAAGATTGTCAGTGACCACCAACCTCCTGTAATTATTTCCTCCTTGAGTAGATTATATCTTACCATTGGATGTACTTCTAACACCCAATTATTGGTAATTTTATTTCTAGCCATTGATGAGAACAATGGCTTTATATTACCTAATTGGTTCTCAGAAATAACGGCCGATTTTGCAGCCAACCTTTCCCATAGCACCCTTTCTAGATTTTCCGCACTCCATGAAAGGGGAACTCCTTTTACCTCCACTTTTGGTTTTCTTTTTAAGGCTAGTTTTGCCTCCATCCCAACTTCTTTTAATTTTTGCCATTCAATTATTTTTTTCGCATGGGCACCCTCATCTACACAAACTAAAACTGAGCCAGCTTTGGTCGCCCGTACAACTCTCGCCTTGACTCCTAGTTCAGTTGGAGAAGGCAGATTGTTGATGATGTCAGCTGCACTTTTACCTTGAGAAGCGATGGTAACATAAGTTGGTCTTGTAGTATCCATCGGTTTTAATGGAAGCCCTTTAACAATATCGGCCATCGTAGTCTGATGTGTAGACCTTTTCTTGGTCAAACTTTCCTCTGCTATTGGTTTAGAGGCCTCGATCTCTTTGGCCACTTGTGGAAGAGCCTTTTTCCTTCTTTGCTTTTTCTTTACTTCCTGGAAACTTTCATTCTCCGTGGTCTCAATAATAGCGTGGGCATCGGCTAATAGCGGTTGTTCTTTAACGCATGGAAACTCCCGAGATGTCTGAGGTTCTGACAGTGGTCTTTGTATGGTTTTACTTTCCGTCTTGAGTCCCTCGATAACCATAGGTACTGCTTTTTCCACTAATGCATTTACTATGATATCATACATTTCAGAGGAAGCTAATGTGTGTCCTTTACTACACGTTGTACTAAAAACGTTTTTTCATAGTTCTTATCATATATTGTCTCCATTATATCTATTAACTGCTGAATTTTCCCATTAACGTGCTTTTGTACCTTCGCACTCACGTTCCTGTCTGTTGCGTTCATGTAGACCCTGATGTTTTCTTTGATTCTACGTGCATCTTGCAGAAGACTATCGTCTACACGTTCTTTATCTGTTTCTTCTCGGGCGTCAGGAGATCCTTTCCTTTGCCTCTTTGCTGAAGGCCTTGGGCACTTTATAGCCTGTTCTTCCACCATTTCCTGCTCCATTGCTGATGCAATTTCATCAGCCATCTTACGCAATCCAAAATTAACAACTTTATACGTTGAAATAATGGGTGAACAACAGTAGAAGGAAATATTCAACACTCAAAATCTAACCTACGTTCGGGAAACTTATAAATTTCCTATCTTCAAAAGTAAGACTTTAATATGAACTTACCTTAGTGCTTCACCAACGTAATAGTCTCTAAACGTCCTTTTGGTTAGATTAAACCTTCGTGAAAACCACAAAGTTAACCTTAACCTCCACTGTTCACTCAAAAAGTTTATAAAATTAACTAAATAAACATAAACTAAAACTAAATCATGTTCAAAAAACTATAAAACACTAAAATAACACAAACAGTAGGAAACGATACAACAAAACTAACAAAACAAACTTGAAAAATACAAAACACTGAGAAGCACAATAACACTTTATCATAGGTAGATAACCTTCCTCTGGCTTCTTTTTTTATTTTATTTTTTTCTATATAAATTAAGTAACAGACAAGTCGACGTATATCGGTCAGATCAAAGAAATATATACAACATTGTCGTCCGGCACTCTTCTTTCTCCCTGATCATTTTACACTCGGCTTATAAATTTCTGCTTAGTAATCTGCTAACGACATCATTACATTGACTATGTGAATTTTTTTATTGCTCTTGAGGTTTACTATCGTGTCATTGAATGTTACCCATTATTTACAGGAGAACCCATGAATAGTAATTTATTGCACAATTGTTAACACGAATAACTACACTTGAAGTAAATTTGCTAGATAAGGTTCCTTTCATGGCACAGTCATGGGAAAAACTACGTTAAGTACAGTCCCAACTTTGTTCTTGAAACTTCACCGTTTACAAACTCTATGGTTTTCTCCCCTGGTGATGGTGAAAACCAAAGACTTTAGTTTCTATGACAAAGCTATGGTCTGGAGACTTGACCTGTAAAACGGTTGGTCTTAGCGCTCCAGAAGTTACACATAGTGTTACCCAAAATCGGTATTGGTCTTGCACTTTGCAAGACCAAGAACAAGTCCGCCTAATTGTTGCAAGACCAAGACCAGGATTGGTTAAAAAAATCGATGTTTTGAATAAAAATTAAGGCGAAATAGTTACTAATATTTGACAATCTTAGATACTATATATAAATAATTGGTATAACCTATATACTTTTGCATTTAACTCCTCTAATTTTTCATTCAGGCTAAGTTAGGTTTCTCCTATCTAAAAAATTACAGTAATATCTCTATAGTAATAAGCTGATAAGTAACTGCAAGACTGTTGCGAGAATCTTGCGCAAGACCAAGACTATGACCAAAACTGAGTTTGCAAGACCAAGACTCGTCTCGGTCTCGCATTTGACAACACCTAGCTACACACAATAGACTTATGGTAATTTAAAAGGTTTGTTTCATAATATGGGCTTAATTTTATTTTTATTATTATCTCGTTTCTAAAGAAATATTATTAATTAATATTAATAATTAATTTATAAATTAATACTACCATAATTTTACTTCATTCCTATTAAGCGAGTAACCTTTTAATAAAAAGAAATTTAATCGTTATAGTTAATAATCTTATAGGGTAGAACTTCTAGAATTTTTATTTATTTCTACCTTTTAGGACATAGTTTTAGAATTATATTCGTTTGGTATTTGGCCAATGTTCAAAATCAGGGAGTTTACACATTAGCATGTCTGTGTTTCCATACTAAAACAGGTTTTGGCAAGGGAAAAACATATGGTTTATATTTGTTTTGCTTCCGCAGAGTGAGTACATCCTTTGTTTGCAAATATGTTTTGAAATAAAAGCGTTGTCAAACATCTTATAAGTTATTTTTTTGTTCACGTGTATCCTGTGTCGTTTCAATCCTTGAAACTTCTTTAAATTGGACAAAGATATCGTTATCCTATTAATAGATGGTTCATTGTCTATATCGAAATTCCAAAATACATCCAGATTAGCAAACTAAAAAAATAATTCAGTTCTACTTTAGAAATTAATCACTACATATCGTCGGCACCGTTTACATTGCTTAATGTTAGCTTTAAAATGATGGCAAAGATATTTAACAACTAAATTCATACCTGTAGCCAAAAAGCACTATATTTATACAAAGAATCAATTTATTTTTAATTTTAATACAAACCGACAATGTATTGAAGCTGCTCAACCCAAAAGCTGTTCCCAGTAATTGGATATTATTAATTTCACTTACCTATATAGTAAGGGAAAGTATTACGATCGTAAAAATTTTGGAATCTGAGTTTTCAACGGAAATAAACGTTTTGAGGTCCCCTGAGTCCAAATAACCAAGTCCCTCAAAATGGGGCGGGGTAGCCGAATGGGCTAACGCTTTGTGCACAGCACCACCGTTGCCCGGCAAAGTGATAAATGACAATTGTGTTATAAAAATAGTCGCGAGTTCGCGTCCCGGTGCCAAGGAATCTTTTAAATCCCCGCCCACACTCCCTGGCCCGGGAAAACCCCGTATAGCCTTAACGGCGGGGAAGGGGAGGGGAAAAAAAAAGTCCCTCAAAATGGTCTGTGTATATGTTATCAGTCTAGCTCAAAAACGAAAAGTCGTTCAAAAGGGAAATTGCATATTTAAGGTTTACATAAGCCTGAGATGTTACAGAAACCTTTTGTCAAAATAGGCTAACCGGAAGTTGCACTTCATATAATCGATGTTACACATTTTTAAATTTTTTTTTCTAAAACACCTCTAACGATTTTAATTAAACTTGGCGTATGATTGTATAATTAAGTGGTATTTCAGATCATTTAGGTCTTATCCCCATTAATGTCACTTTACTGAGCTTAAATGCCCAATGTTCAACATGTCTTCCTCTAATGTACCATTAATTTGGTTTGCTGTAATAATTAACAACCTCGCCACGTTAGGAGTTATGAAAATAGACTAAATATAACTTTTGTTATTCAATAAAAGAAAAAAAAGAAAAATGCTTATTCAGGTCGGATTTTATTTCCGAAAATATTAGTGAGAAGGTATACGTATAATATGTCTTTGGAAAGCGGAGAATTTTAGAAAAATTAATCTCTAACATAGAGAGTAGAAGTAAATAATGGAGAGTGTCGAAAAATTATGAATAATTATTTGTGAAAGCTAATATTATTTTTACGAATTTCACATGTTTTCAAGGAAATTAAATGAAATTTACTAACTAAATGTAAACTTTAAAATTTTGTTTTAAGTTTGAAAAAAGTATTTAAAATCCACCTAATCAAGACAACGTCATTGATAAAAAAAACTATTTCTTTGTACTTAAAAAAGAAGTTAAAATATATTTACTTGAATATATTTACTGTAGTTTAATAATTCTAGATCTGATATTATATTTAAATAATTAGATATCAACGTCCGTTTATTTAACGGCGTACAATCCATGATAATTTATAGACTGAATTTGCAGATATACTTTAACTGCTATATATAGCTCAGAGATTGGAGTTATGTGGTTTACAAAAACAGATACGGTAACGAGGTTTTTATTACCTACTATTGATATAATTATTAATAGTTTTCTTAGCTAGATATAACTATATGCAGTTAATGATTTGTTAGTTATAAGCTTTAATATGTAACTCCGTTAAAATCCACTTCAAAAATATAATAACCCAACATTGCCAAAAAATAATTTCTATTCAAAGTAGAGCGGTAAATGAAAGTTGTGTGTTGCGCACACCAGATTTTTTCACCTCACCTAATCAAGGAATAAATCATAAATAATAAATATATTTATAAAATGTGCGACAACAAACTTTTTCCTTAAACCTGATTTAATATCTACATTTCTGTTTGTCTGTAAAAAGTTAAAACATTGCGTATCTTTTTGAGAGATTAATTCTTCTCACAATATCTGAGAACATCTGCTAAATTATTGTTGTTTATTATTATAACTCTTTATTTAAATTAAATTAAAATAATTGTAGTGTGACCATTGTAAATTACGGATGATACCTACATATGGCGATTTTACGATGTTTCTTTTCCATCATCGTCAGTTTTAAGATATTTTAATTGGTAAAAGTAACAATAATGAATAAAATAAAACAATATTAAATGGAATTGATGATACTTAAATGAATCTACAAAAAATATATTGGAATAGGTAGTTTGTCTATACATGATTATATGTTAATAATGAGTTATTTGTAAAAACATTTAAGATTTAGTTAGAATATTTCATTATATATTTATATGTTTGGATGAGCACTTCAGAACCTTTTTTCTTTCCACAATAGTAGTTTTTCAATGAATCACTATTGTTTGATTACTTATACCTTTCAAAAGTTACGTCTTTCTGGAATCAAAGACTCAAGCGTTCCTTAGCTGTGAAGTGTTGAAAGTTTCAAATTTATAATCACACCAAGTTATTTCTTATATAGCAAGCGTATTTAGTTTTGCTGGTATTTTAATGAAGGTTAAGTTTGCCAAAAAACTCATGTTTTCTTTAATATAATAATTTATTAAAGTCGAGTATAATTAAATTATTGCCATCTAAGACGTCAGGTGAGAATGTCCCATTTACTACAAGATTTGGCCGCCCTCCATTTGGACATGATATAGACAGTTCACTCTAGAGACCCAGTCCGCAATTAAACCTTCCGATTAATAGTAGAAGACACCAACTATACTTTTTTTTCTTCCGGGGTATATATTTAGGATTCACCAATATCTAGATTAATAAAATAAAACTGTACTACCATACAACACTGAAAGATTCTTGGCTTGAATACGTGGTAAGGAAGTACAATCTCTTGTACAATAATAAATCTAATTAATACATCGAAATATTAATATAAAATATATTATCGATGGTAGGCATAAACGAGACTATTGATTTATTTAATAAATCCATCTATATAGCGATCCATTTCTCATAATGTGAATTAATTTCTTAATTTTTTTCAGTGTGAATGTACTGTTTGAACACTGTTCGTTTGTTTCGATGTCAACATCTAGGTCATCAGCTGAACACTATTGTAAATGCCCTTGATTGTTGCAGATTGTAATATCTCTCAATAAATACGCTTAAAAAAAAATAAAGAAATTCTCAATTCTAATAAATAATAATTTATGCACAAGTATTTTAAGCATATGTAGATTTTTTATTAATGACTACTTTATATCTGGAAATTTTCTTTTTTTCTCCACTCATGGATCCAACATTTGAAAGATGTCGGCGTCAATGCTCAAACCTCCCCAATCCAATGAACGGTCACGGGCATGAAGTTAGTTATATTTATTACTTTTTCTTATTAATTTTTACCTTCTTTTTCCTTGGCCCTGGCGATAGCCTAAAACGTAGGCCGAAACGTCGACACATAATAAAATAAATCTTCTTATTTGCGTACTATTTCATCTCTGATGATATCCTCACATTCTCCTATTCCGTCTATGGTCAACATTATCTCCACCTTTATAATTAGTGTAGATACACATAACAAAATAATTTGATTTCATGCACGGGAAAGATACGATGACACATTATAAACAAATAGATTTTTGTTACACGTGATTTAAAAGCTCATAGAAATTACCAAGAAAAAACCCTTTACTTGCAAAAAGTGTGCAAATTGTTTTTTAATTTTTTTTTATACAACCTCTCGTTTATCACATCCCGTTTGATAACACTTCTTGAGGAAATGGTTACATCGTGAGAAGTAAATAGATTAATTTTTTTATTTTTTACACTGATGGATTATTTCCGGGTTTGTGAAATTGATAAACAAGCATTAAAAGTAATCCCGTATCATATGCACTGATTATAAAAATAGCTTTAATAAGATACTTCAATTCTCGATGAACAACAGTCACATTGCTTATCCGGTGTAGCTTTGATAAGAGAGACAATATAATTATAATTATTATTATTGTTATATAAGTAATATAATTATTGAAATTCTAATATAAAGCTGTAGAAATCTATAACTATACTATGACGATTCGATTAAATACGTTTTTCTGAAAATTTAATGTGACTTCAATTATTTTTCGTCATTGTTGCACACCTGTTCGCCTCTCGAACATGGCGTCGCTTTTAGATACAATTTTGAATAATAGCTTATTACAAAGAGGATGAAATGATGAAAATCGCTCGCTAAGTATATGTAGGTGCGATTTTTTAGTTTTTGAGATATTTTAATTCATATTTTCAATAAAAATCGTAATAAATTGGTTTTTGAGCAATATTTTTCCCTTTTCGCCTCCCTAACGTAGCGTCAATTTAAGATGAAATTTTGAATAATAGCTCATTGCAAAGAGGATGAAATGATGAACTATTCGCTACCTAACGATATACAGATACGATTTTTAGTTTTTGAGATATTAAAATCCCATATGAAGAAACACTTGAATTAGACGACTCCAGCCGACTTTATCCGAGCGTTACACATCAGGATTCTCAATCGGACACATCGGGACGACTCAATCTAATCCACTATCCAAAAAAAAGTGCAAAATGCGCCTAAAGAAGTTTTCAATTAAAAAATTGATCTCTTCAGAAAATAGAAATACTCGTAGCACATTGGGACTTATTTCTTTAGAAGACTTTATACAAAAACAATTTTTTTTTTTTAACGTTATAAATTTTTATTTTTTTTTATTTGGGTTTTATACAACTTAAGGAGTCATAACCCCAACACCCAAAAGCCACTGCTCCCTGTCCATCCAATCTCCTTCACGAAGCCCTCTGGCTGCCATGCTTTCCTCCACGTCCTCTGTCCTTTTCTTCTTTGGCCTTCCACGCTTCCTTCTTTCAGGTGGCATATAGTTATAAATTTTCTTTGGCCAGCTGTTCTCATCCATCCGCATTAAGTGGCCATACCACTTTGACCGTTTGATCCCGATCAGGTGAAGGATGTTCTTTTGACATCCGACCTTGTCTCTAATAGCTGCGTTTGGGATCCGCTCGATTCTAGATATGCCACAGCTTCTTCTCCAGAAATCCATTTCCATGGAAAGCAACTTATTTTCCATCTTTTTTGTCAGTGTCCAAACTTCTGATCCGTAAGTGGATACGCTTTCTACAAAAGAATGGTATATCTTCTTTTTAGTTTCTAATCTTATTTCTTTACTCCATAGGGTTGAATTTATCGAACTTATTATTCTTTTCCCATTATTTATTTTATGTTCGATATCAACCTCACTACCTCCCTTTGAAGATGACCAGTATCGGAGGTATACTTGAAATGCTGGCTGACATTTAGCGTCCAGTCATCAATTTCAAGGGGCAAATTTGGAGCGTTGAAAACCATGCACTCTGTTTTACTTTCACTGATCTTCAGACTACATCTGGAATACGTGTCTAGCAACTTCCTCATCATATAGCTAACATCATCCGGATCCGATGCGATTATGACTTGATCATCAGCATACTGCAAATTGTAGATGGCATCATTCCCGATTTGAACACCCATTCCACAGCACGATCTTTTCCAGTTTTTAAGGGCTTGTTAAATATAAATGTTGAAAATCAGGGGTGAAAGGCAGCAGCCCTGTTTCAATCCTTTGGTAATGAAGAAGCTTCTAGACACTCTATCTCCTATTTTTATAGCCCCGTTATATTTTTATAGAGCTCTTGAATTGCTCTGATGAGGTATCTCTTAATAGATGTGGCTTCCAAAGCTTTCCACAGTTTCGCTAGAGGTACGTTTAAATACAAATGTTATAAATGCACTAATTATTCAAAGTATTTATTATAAAATTTCAAAACTTGTTTGTTTGTATTCATTTTTCGTGATATTTTACACGGAGAAACGATTAATATATTATTTGTTGCTCAGTTCTTATTCAGCAAGATTCGATGGAAGTGGTAGCAAATTCATTGCCCTCGGGTAATATTTAAATACTTATATCAGTAATGAAGAATAATGATAACATTTTTCTGTTTTTCATAATGATAACTATTAATAATAGTTTTTTGTTTCAAATTTTACGAAAACGTTGAAAAGCATATGTCCATAAAATAACTTTTTTTTTTTACATTTCACATGACATCATTCACCAATAAAAAACATAAAATACTATATAAATCAGTAGGCTGCATGAATCACCCTTCGGAGACGTCGGTGATTTCGATTCAAGTTAAATAAATTATTAATTTTTTTCTAGAATGAAACGAACTAGAAGAAAATGAAAATGTTCTTTGTAACAGATTGAGTTGAATTGAATCAGAGTATATAAAAAAAAGACTCATATATATGACAATAATAAGACCTATTTGGACTTACAGAATTGAGCTTTGAGGCTCCACTAAACCATCGAATTCCTCTCGTATCCAATCCTTACAATCCAAAATACTTCGTAAAATCCTCAACGCTCCTTACTTTGTCACAAACAAAATCATCCATAAAGACCCTAATGTTCCATATGTTTCCGATTTGGCCCAATCCAGATACCTATCCTTCCATAACAAACTGCAAAACCTTCTGAACCCTCTCGTTTCAAACCTTTCTTCCTCCTCGATCCCTGATAACCCTCCAAGGCGTCTGAAAAGAAGATGGCCTCGTGACCCTCGAATATAGAACTTTAATTTGAGTTCTACCAATGGGTAGTTTCTATTCATGTTGTACATGTCATGTTACCAATGCCACATTTACTTGTTGTATTTTTAATGTAATACAGTTGTAAATTTCATTAAAAAAAAAAAAATAAATAAATAAAAATAAAAAAAAAATATTATACCAAATTAATATTTCGTTGGCAAATAAGTCCTTTCGGTTTTTCAGGGTGAAATAAAACTCAAATTTTATAGACATAAATTGTATTTTAATCTATGATCTATTGACCATTATTTAATATGACTTTTCCCCACCTTTCCACTGACTGCATAATGTGATGTTCATAGAATGTCTGGAGTTTATTGTTAAAAAACTGGTCCAAGATGTCCTCCTCTTCCTTTTGGAATTTCTTTCCATTCATCGACTTCTACAGAGACCGGAATAAGTGGTAGTCACTTGGAGCTAGGTCTAGTGAATAGGGAGGGTGGGGCAAAAGGTCCCATCCAAAGCTAAATAATTTATTGCGAGTGACCAATGAGGTGTGGGGCGTTATCTTGGTGGAACACAATACCATTCCGATCATTCATAACTCTTTAGGACGTTCTGCAAATTCTATGTTACTATATTCGTTGAAAAGCTGAATATTCAAAGGCTTATGAATATATATATTTTTTTTAATGCCTACATAAGGAATAAATAAACAAAAACTTCTTATAGGTTTTTATTTTTTATCTCCATTTGTAGTTGTTTTTTTTTCCTGTTATGGCCCTGTTGATGTCATTTTGTGTAGTTTATGTCTTTCTAAATTCCTGCTAAGTTTCTTGCAGATAACTCAAGTATTATTGAAGTTATAACATTTTTTGTGATTTCCAAAAAAAAAAAAATCATGTGAGAAATCCAAATATTAAGCCTGGAAACATAGTGGAGCTAGTGAAAATGTTTTTCTACGCTTGTGTGCTACACATGTAGGGCCATATCAATCTCTCGCACTGATTGGGTGAGATTTTGATCAACAATGGCCTTAAAATATCTCGATTCAATTTCATGTGGGCGACCGTTGAGCATCATTGATGTCAAAATTTCCTGAATGAAATTTGGCAAACCAATTTTGACAGGTGCGTTCGGTTAAGGCATCATCCCCATGAACACTGCAAATTTTTCTATGAGCTTCTGCTGCAGCACGCTTACCTTTTTTAAAATAATACAACAAAATATGGATAATGCATGACATTTTCTTCCATATTCACAGTTCAATAGCCAAAACAATACTAAGATAGTTTCAACAAGAATTAACTGTTAATAAGTTGTTAATTAATTGTAATAAGTTGTTGGCATATTACAAACAGAATAAACAATCCATCTAAGGGATTAATTCATCAGATGAAAAGGGTATCATAGTGACATAAAAATATACAGAAGATGGACTTATTTGTAACCCAATAAATCAAACGCATAAAGCGTGTTATTGCTCCAACTTGGAATATATTAAATTTAATCAACATTGTATTGAATTAATTGGAGTATATCGATTCTGTATTTAATATTTAAATATTTTATATGAATAAGCTAAAAGCTTCTCTTAATGTTATAATATAATAAAAATTTCGAGGTTTTTGATTGGTAATAATTTCCTTATTTAATATAGTTTCAACTAGTAAGGTTTTAACTCATCTAATTAACATGATTTTTTTTTTATAAACTCCAACTTTAGCATTATGTATAGTGAGGCTCGAGGATTTAACCTTTTTTAATACCTTTTATAGGTTGCAATTCGCAATAAGATACACTTGTTTTGGTGCCCAAAACTTTTTTGTTACAAACTCAATGAAATATAGAAAGTGGGGTGTTATATTAACCGTGTTTTAACTATATGTTTCGATGCTTGATTTATTTCGGATTACTGTCAAATGATCATTTTCAATCGGGTAACTTGAGCATTTTGCCGAACTAAGGTTTCCGTCTTAATGAATTTCAATGTTTTCTGTGTAAAGATATTCAGTATGTCAAAACAGGATTGGAGGGAAATTCTGCCCATTTTTTTTTATTTATTAAAATTATCTTAAAATAGTTTAAGTATGTTTTTTTCAACTCAATAATGGATAAAAAATAGTTGTTAAATATCCTGATATTTAAAATGTTATACTTATTTCAGTAAAAAAATACATTTTACTGAAATAAGTATAATAATTAGCATCAGTCTGCCATAAGTTGCAGAATTTTTAAGAACAATTTTACAATATATTTCAAGGTGGCCATATTCGCTCAGTCTTTCCGATCCGGTTATCTGTAATTTCAGAACGAGGAACCGTAGATTTTTCATCCGGCTATCCGATATTCCGGACAGGAAAAACAGGGCGAATGAAACTCCCTTCAGAACACTAGCGGATCCATGATTTAATTTTGGGGGGGGGAGCTTCAGCCCGAAAGCTTTTTTTTATAAAAATAACGATAATTAGTTTGAAAAAACAGAAAGAAACTAACTACCTATATAACATGGTGTTTAAGTAATTCTTTAATTCCTTTTAAGTGTAATTACACGAACAATAATACTTCAAGAGGTATTTTTAAAATTTCTTATTCCATAAAACATGGTTATATTTTACCATTTGGGGGGGGGGGCATCAGCCCGAAAGCCCCTCTCCCCGTAGATCAGCCCGTGCTTTAGAATCTGTGGATCCTTTTTGATTTTGTTCCAATCAAGTAAACTTAGCTTATATTATTGTGAACATTAAGTTATTTTAAAAGATTCTAAATTTTTATAACTATTAGGTAAGATTAAATCATTTATTCTACAAATATTTTCTAGTACGTGATTCATAAAATTTACATGAAGTTTAATTTTAGTCGATTGTTTATAGTATTTCATAATATTTTAAAGTTATTTATTAATTATTTTTTTAAATTACTATAAAAGTATTTCATCGATGAACTATTTTTATTTTATGTTTTTAAGGAAGAACAGTAATTATTAATTTCATTTCAAAGCCAAGCGAAGATGCTGCCATCTCTTGGCAAGTAAGAGAGTCCAGCCACCGCAAATAAAATAGATTAAAATTAGCCACCAACCCACCCAATTCAAACACAAAATGTAATAGTTTTATTAAAATCATTCCAAAATTAATTCACTAATCCAAAAATACCAATGTAATAAATTTGGCACAATTACACAATAAGCATTATAATTTAATTTAAACCACAGCATTCAGTTTAATACATCATATTTTAGCCTTTAATAAATTATACACGGTACTTTTATTTCGCCTCTATGCAATACAGTTATATACCAAATAACCACAGTAAAGCCAAATCATTATGGTAATAACGCCGATATATTTAGAAGGGATTGCCATAATCAATTGAGCATATGCTATAATCTTTATTATTTAATATATAAAAAATTATAATTGTGGGTTGATGGTTGACTGTCGTGAATAATGAAGAGAAGGATGGTTGGGCTTATTAGTCATAAATAAAAAGGCAAAAATAAATAAAATAATAATATTTATTTTAACATTTACCGAAGTTTCAGGCCTTCATCAAGGCTGTTCGAATAGATTGCAGGAATAGAGTTTTCCTGGAATAGAAAACTCACTCTATTCCAGCAAACTCTTCGAACAGCCCTGATGAAGGCCTGAACTTCAGATCGAAACGTCATCAAATGTTAAAATAAATGTTATTATTAATTTTTGTCTTTTTATTTCTGACTGATCGCCCCAACCGTCCTTCTTTTCATAAAAAATTATAGTTAATTTTTTTCTAATTAATAATTCTGGAATAAAAACATAATTTTATCTTTGGCATAGGATTGATGATAGAACGAAAACTGGTTCCTCATGCCATTGACTTCAAACCAATAAATGCCAGGCTCTGCAAGACATGTATTAGAGTAAAAGATATAAATATAGAAAAAATACCAAGACAAAGATTTTTCTTAAGAGGAGTTGAGGACATGCACTGGGCGCCTCAGAAACTCGTGTTTGGTGGTTTCAATGCACAAATCGAGAAAGAAATAATTTACAAAAAATCATTGGTCCATGTTGATTTCATAACAGAAATAATGGCAAATGGACACTGCCATGGTTAAAATGTTCAAGCACCGTACTATATCTAAAAATAGTTTCAGTTTCAGTTTACTGCAAGACCGCAAGAGTCTTGCATCAAATAAAGCGGTCTTGGTCTTGATCTTGCAAAAGTCCAAGACCAAGACCAAGACTGCAAGACCGAGCCCAATTTTGAGCAATACTAGTTGTGGAAAGCTCCTATATCCTTCACAAGAATACACCAGCGCGGTACAAGCTTGTTCAATCTCAAATTTGCCCAAATTGAAGGCACTCATTACTTGTTGTGAGTGCCTACAGGGGAACTAATGCTGATACAGATCAATACCCACTGATGGCGAAACTTGAGTTTAAATCTCAATTAAGAAACAAAATGAATAAAAACCCATGAAATTCAGCTCAACGCTATAGTACAAACCATCGTAATTTTTACGACCACCCTAAATAAAACAATATATGACACTACAGTAAACATGGCTCTTTGACATCAGCCCTTCAGTAACGTTTCACCATTGGCAAAGAATAATCTTGAAATAGTTTAGTGTTTAAATTTAAGTGAGTGGTGCGTGAAATCAGAACATTACTCACTCACACTCGTAATTTTTACGAACATTTGTGAAATCGTAAATGTGAAACAACTAAATGGATGGTTCAAGAGATATTGAAGACTATGGTTGATAACTGTCAGACAACTTATTAATAGATGATGTAGTTTTCACAGAAAGTGAAGAGGAACACTTTGAAATTCCTGAAGCAAACCCAGTTTTTGAGGAAAGTGACATTGAAATTTTTTTTCTAGAAAACGCGCAAAACAAGTGCCCTGACCTTCTTCAGCTAGATAAAAATAAATATAAATAAATAAAAAGGATAAAAATAAATATGTTATTGTGCCGAAAAAAACTACGAGGTAAGAATGGACATTTTTTCGTTCATCAAATTCAAACCCCACCTTTTTGGAATTTTTGTAACGAAGAACTAAATATATTTATAAATTTGTATCCTATCTTTATAAATTTTAGGCATGTTTCTAATTTAATAAACAATCAGTCTATAAAAATCTTGTCTTATTTCTTTAGAAAAATAAACCTTACTTCTAAGTCGTAAAATTTACGAACGTTTGTGTATAAGGTATGTTGAAGAACTTTTATAGTCAAGGGTTAACGAACCTAAATAGATCTCGGCTTACATTTATCTGTATAACTGATTATGTACAAGAAGGTGAGTAATCCAGCACACATCGCATTAGGGAGGTTACGTTGGACCTTTCATGTTGTGAGGATGTAAGAGGAAGCATTCTCTTTCGAAGTGTGACTGGAGCAAATGTTTGGAGTTCATTGCACTGGAAAACCTCAGCATCGCCGGGAGGAATGTGTCGCTTCAGATGGCCGAGCCCTACTTGACATTCGTAATGGGAAAGTGGTAACACTCGACAGAGAGTCAACTAGCGGTCGATGCTGGAGTAGGCCAAGATTCAACTTTGTGGGTCATAGAGCCGCTAGATGAAGAATAAATGATGGTAAGTCATTTAAGGTCTTATGGATGACTTTATAATCCGTGGTACAGACCCCTTTTTATCGAATTATTAACATCCGCCTGAAACTTCGTAAATAGTTTTACCTCATCGTAACCTATGACTATTTTATTTACGAAAACTCTTGGAATTGGGTGGTTTTCAATCTGTAGGGGAGCCAACTTTGTCTATTTAATTAGATACTAAAAACTCGTAAATACTAATTTGCTTTCTACTTAGATCGTAAGATAATTTGATCAAAAAATCGAGAAGAAAGGTGGCCTTCGTAAATATTGAGGCCCAATATTTTTGCAGAGCTCCTTTTTTCTCAATTTTTTTATCAAATTATCTTACGATTCAAGTAGAAAACAAATGAGTATTTACGAGTTTTTAGTACGTAATTAAATAGACAAAGTTTGCACCTCTCCAGATTGAAAACGTCCCAATTCCATGAGTTTTCTTATATAAATTAGTTGTATGTAACGATGAGATGAAACTATTTACGAAGTTGCAGGAGAATGTTAACAATTCGATGAAAAGGGTTGTGTACCACGGACTATTAATGCCATGAATTATTCCATCCGATCAAGTAAATGCATAAAAATAATGGTTATAAGATTATTATGTTGCATTATATTTTATTTTATTTAAAACAAAAAAAAACAATTAGTTATTAATACTAAAACATAAGGGGCGATAAGAAAAAACAATAAAATATTTTTAAATAATTTTATTTTCAAAACAAATTTAAAATATTTTTTTTTGAACATAAATTGTCTTATATACAAGTCCTATTATTTGTAAATACATAATTTCCAACACTACCCATTTGATACAGATACACTTTTTTTTTCTCAATTTATAACATAAATTATCCCAATGATAATAATAAACTTAATATTAAAAAAAAATGTTTCGTCGCAATAATAATTTTTCCCTTCAACTTTACTAAAAATATAGTTTAAAGCGTAATAAAAGCTTAATTGCTACCAAATCTACTCTCATATAGTTTTATAAATAAATTTAATATTTTTTAAAATAAAAATTCGTAATGTAAATAAAAATAAGTTTAAGTTCAAATTTTATGATAAGGTTTGAGTTCACTTTTAATACTATTAAAAATATTTCTGTGACTTAAAGCAGAAACAATGAATATCAAAGTTTCTCACTTTTATTATGAAGTGATTAAAACTCAATGGAATATAAGTATAATCACAATATTATATAAACATATAATAAATAATATTATGATAATAATAGCTTGGTATTGATTGTTATTGCGTTAAGTCGCAGAGTTTATTTTAAAATTTAATATATTAATACTGAAGAAATTAATTTTTATACGAATACGTGTAGTTCAACTGTACTCGTAAAGAAAAAAAAAAAATGAAAAGTACGTATATTTACAATTTGAATTACATATACCCTGTTGTACAATTTTAAAACTATAACTAAATCATGGTGATGCCGACAGTTATATAAAAAAAATATTATATCTAACTCAGTGTTTGTTCTCCACGGTCTAGGCTGGGTGCTGGGGAAAGAGACTCCTTCATTATTGCCCTGATTTCGCTGATTGGCTTAATAAGGGCGATCAGAACATCGTCATCCCTTCGCTAAAAAAAGTAAAAAAAAACAACATGTTAGCAACAAAAAGTAAGTTTATTTAAAAATAAGGATATTTGTCATAACTCTATAAAATGAAAATTTATTTTTTTTATTCTTGAAGATATAGTTTATGATATTCTTTAAGAATATCATGGTAAAGCCGACGTTTTAGCCCAACCATATGTGCCATATATTGGGATGCAACATATATCAGAGAAATATTTGTCGAGTTATTGCAAAAATTCAGAATAATACAAACCCTATGGCACGTCAAAAATACACTTATGATTTTATTTTAAGCAAGGAAATTTTTTTAAATTACTCAGATTTTTAATTATGAAAAGTGTCACTTAATCAATTTTAAAAATAAAACAAAGAAAGAAAAGTAAATTTTATTCTGAAACATTCACTCCCCAAAGCATATTTACATTTTCCTGACACTATGAGAAAATCAATAAATAATTAAGTAACACAATAATTTAACCTTAATATTAAAATAACAAAGCACGAGTTAACATATTAATTTATACATAAATACATATCAGTGCGTTCACATATGTGTACTGACAGTGCCTTCCTTAGGGTGAGGCCACCGGGTTTAGAAATGTTAGAAATTAAAATAAAATACAAAACTTATTAAAATAATTAATTTTAGCATATCAATAAAGCAACTGTATTAGAGAATTGTTGAATGAAGTAAAATTCAAATATTACATAATATAAAACCGCTGAAGAAATAAATTTAATTTTTTTTGAAGGGGTGGGAGATAGCAATATTGGTAAAACGAGCCTTTCAGTTGGCAGAATGACTAACTTCAGTTTCAACATTTTTGAGGAAAGTCATTTGAGTGATATTTCTTTTTGGAAAATTTATAATATCTTATTATTGAGTAGGTTGATTCCAAAGCAGGTGTTTGCAGTGTTGAAATATAGAACTGTGAATAAAGATATCAATTTTCCCACTAGAAAAATTCTATAATTAATTATAAAAAATGTTGAAGTTGGGATTAGTCATTCTGTAAACTTAAATAATGCTCATCTATAAGTATCTGAAAGATAACAGTCAAACGGCTGGATTATCTCGTTATCTCGTGTTAAACGTATGGACAGAAGAACAAGAAGTAAATAAGTCAATAAGGCAAGATAGCTTTTTGGTTGTAAAAGTTTGGAAAATGAATACACCTAGAAAATATAAAAAAGGGAAAGCAGTTTTAAATATACAAATTAACAGACAAAAATGATATTTAATTAATCTAATAAACCTAATTGATATATATTAACAAACATGGCATAGTTGATAATGTATTATTATGACTACATTTGATTAGGAGCAGTTGAGGAAGAAAATGGTGCATAATGAAACGAGAAGTATTTAACATATTTTGTAAATTCGAAACGTCTAAGTTGATTTAGACATGGAAATTCTTCATCAACCTACCTTGTAGAAACTACATCTTGTTTATTTTTTTTGTTAAAATGATCCGATAAATTTTAATTCAACCCTTTACTAGAGTTTTTAAAAAAATAAATAAATAAAAAACTATTGTTTGAATTTTTTTTTATATGATAATAGTACTTTTCAAAATAATCGCTCAGAAAATTTGTCTGTTTTCGCTCTAATTCTGTTTCTAAATGGAAGAAGATTACAAATGTATAATGATCTTTCATTATACGTATGGCATAAATAAAAATGTTTTTTGTAAGAAGGAACTTCTAAACAGAGACCAAATTGAACAAAGCCACAAGGGTATTTCAAATAACACATGTTGCTTATAGGTCACCTATTGTGCCTATTGGTTTGGTTTGATTGTTGTGGTTTGGTTCAATTTGTGAGGGCTGGCCGCAGTTCGGAATGATTAGAGGTCTCAATATTAAAATTTCTGACATTAAAAGTGCGGAATTATCACTGTCTTTTATTCTAAATGTTTAATGTCTTGTGAAGATTCATTAAAAACATATGGATATTTGCATCAAAGAATATTTTAAATAATGCTTTGTTTCACATATTGAAATCTTAAATGGTGTTAGTTTTCAGAATTTGAAAAATGAATGATCCGATTAGAAATACAAATAATAAATCATTAAATTTCATCATTAATTAAAAGTTTTTTAATGTATTTTCTTTCACATAGTTTTTTTTTTTACTTCCAGAGAAGCATACCTGTAGAAAACATATACCGTTTTCACCAATTTACAATCCTCCAAAATATCAGTTGGCAGCGAAGCAGTACTGAAAATACTCATCTTTCTAGATTCGCCGTTGAAGCTAAATCGCGCATACTTTTCGTGATTTATAATAATCTGGTTTTCACCAAGTCAGATCTTGATGATTTGTGCGGATTAACTCCGTAATGAAATATACGACTCGCCTGTCACATAACTTTCCCTGTTCTAAAATTTATTTAATTATTTGTCTCGTGTCCTCAAAAACCTTTTTTTTTTTTTCTTGTCAGTGTTAAACGAACCTTCTTTACTTTTAGCAGATTAAGGAATAGGAGATATAAGCTTTTCAATTAAAAAAATATTTATAGATTATTAATATCAATAAGAATACTAACACAACAATAAGAGATAAAAAACGCTTCTCCATCATGTGTCTTGTGAGATGTTCGTATGCTATTTAGAGATCAGTTACGTATGATACGCCGTTTTACGATTTTTTTTCTTTGTAGTTAATGAAAGAGCATTATTTTTACGACTCAGTAAAAAATGAGTTTACAAACAAAATATTAATTTTTCCTACCACTAAATAAATTAATTTAACAGAATCAAATGAAGTATACACCATCTAATAATAAATACGGTAGTAAGTACTATTTCGATCAACGGCTTTGCAAGAAGGGGATTTGACCGAGATCACGCTCAACAGCCAGGTTTCCCTGACTATTTAATTAAGGGTACTCATTTTATAGAGGGTTGGTATTCCCAAGATCGATCCACCGCCAAAGAAACAGAATAAATAGTTTATCTACCATCAGCCGGATCGAACCTTAAACCTTGAGCATTGGATGTCAGTGCCCTACGATTTAACTTAAAAGTCATACCTGATTTATATATAAAAATTTAAATCGATCTTTGATGTTTATTGATTCAACTAAAAATATTGATCACTCACTGAGTGATACGATTTTACATAAATAATAATTACTAAATTGTGGTAAGAAAAATTTTGATAAAAAAATAAATATCATCTTTTACACACAAATTAAATAGAATATTAATATGTATGTATACGTTATTAATGTACAATTTTATTTATTTTTTATTTTTTATTCTAATGAAATTTACAACTGTATTACATGGAAAATACAACAAGTAAATGTGACATTGTTAATATGACATGTACAACATGAAGAGAAACTACCTATTGGTAGAACTCAAATTAAAGTTCTATCTTAGAAGGTCCCGAGGAGGAAGCAAGGTTTGAAACGAGAGGATTCGAATGGTTCTGCAGTTTGTTATGGAAGGATAGGTATCTGGATTGGGCCAAATAGGAAACTTATGGAACATTAAGGTCTTTATGGATGATTTTATTTGTGACAAAGTAAGGAGCGTTGAGGATTTTACGAAGGATTTTGGATTGTAAGGATTGGATACGAGAGGAATTCGATGGTTTAGTGGAGCCCCAAAGCTCAATTCTGTAAGTCCAAATAGGTCTTATTATTGTCACATATATGAGTCGTTTGTAATTGATTGAAAGCTTAGAGCGTTTGTCTAGCAAGTGCTGCAGTAGTCGATAACGTCGGGCGGTTTCTAGTAGTTTCAGTCTGGTATGGGGGTACAAAGTTTTTAATATTATATTTATGAGATCCCTTTAATTTTGTATGACAGCTGCTTAAATATATATGTGTATATTTCTTTTTTTTTTTTTTTTTCTGTAGCTAAAATGTCTAATGAATTTCATAAATAAAGATGCTCTGTTGCTCACAATTGACAACCATATTCACCACCTACTACCCCAGACTCAAAATATACCATAGAGATTATTATAAAATTATATTTCCCATTTAAAAATATATTACCCAAGAATATTTATTATTGTTAATTGTAATTATTTTGTTCAGAAATGAGTTTTGTCAATAAAAATAAAAAATAAATAAAAATGAAAATTGATCTTAATAAAAATCATCGAAGGATTCTGATCAGATTTGATTTTTTTTTTTTATCGATTTCAATACCTGGTATAAAAGTCTATTACCGAGAGCAAATTAACCATATTTGGGTATTTTTTTTATTTATTAAAAATATCAACAAGTATGTTTATATATTAACCGTAGTGTCCAATGGATCATCATAGAGCTATTCTGCTCCATTTACTTTTTAAATACATTTTTAGTACGTAATAGACTATCATAAATAGCAATAATATAATTTTTAAATCTACACACTCGATAAGTAAACCATGGCAACCATTGCCTTTAAAAAGCGGTAGCTGATCTGAGGAAAGAGCGCCCTATCCATGAAGATGAGGAATGTATCGATAGGGATTGAGAAATCCTAAAATAGTTAATCTTTTTATGAGTTTATCTTGAAAAGAGTTGTTACACACATGGTGCTTTTATTATTATTAATTTAGTTGTAAATTGAATTATATTATTATTGCGATCATGTCGTATCCATGAGCATGAAACCTCTATGAAGAAAAGGTTTCAAGGGTCGTCCTAAAACTTCGTGAATGGCTTCATTTTATCGTAACCTAAAAAAAAAAATCTCATCTACTAAAGTCCTCAGAAACTGGTCGTTTTCTTATTAAATTCATCAGTTTAATTAGGTATATATACCCATTTTCTTTTCAATTTAATCGAATTGTGATTTGATCCCAAAACCGAAAAAAAAGTTGGTCTACTAAAATATTGGACCCGTATGGCCTCTATAATCTAGGAAACGCCAAACGGCCCAATATTTCTTTAGGCCATCTATATGCTAGATTTTTTTTATCAAATTATCTTACGATTATCAAGTTTAAAGCAAGTGGATGTTGATGTGTTTTTAGTACCTAATTTAGTTCGAAATTTATATTGAAAAGGTCATAATTTTTCGTAATAAAAAAGTTGTACGTGGGATACAATGGGAAATAAATGAATAAGAAATAAATGAAGTTTTAGACGAATGTTAATAATTTGATAAAAAGGGGTCTGCACCACGGGCTAACAAGCAAGGTAGCTCTATATCGAATTTATTTTAACGTCAGGCGAATCTAAGAAAGCCCTTTTAGCTATAGAATTCAGGTTTTTCAGTGGTTTATCTTATTTCATTTATACCATATTGTAAATGAAAGAAGATAAAAAAAAACAATAATAATAACAATTAGTCATCATGCTGTTTATGTAGTAGTTTAATTTGAAATAAATGTTCTAAAAACTACAATTTCCCACAAAATAAACATTTATCCCCTCAATAATCTTTCAATACCAAAACTAGACTTTGGTAGTCTCAGCTTTACGTAAACGAAGCATTAAATCTTTTATATTTTCTAGCTGGAAAGGGTTGAAGATCCACACATATATATGGCAAAGCTCGTAAGTAAGAATTTTAAATTTTTATTCCATTTATGCTAAAGGTGAGATTTTGTAGTCTACAACTAGCTTGCTACTATGGAAAATAGCTGAGAAAAATAAAAAATGGAATTATATTAATAAATTATAAAGAAATAATCAGTTTTAATGAACTTTTGTACAAAAACTCAATTTTTACGTAGGACCTTTTGCAATAACATTAACGATATATACATACATACATATATACATATATATATATATATATAGTGTGTGTATATATGTGTGTGTGTGTACTGATACATAATTTTGGTGTATAGAATTCATTTGGCTCATAGTGCCTCTTCCCTCTCAGTAAATTCCTGTATCCACAACTGCTAAGAGTTTTGTTCAAATTGAGTCAAAAATATCTAAGAAGCTTTTAAGGCCCACGACCATTTTGGGCAATCTTTTCTGGCACTCTCAGGATGATTTAATCGTTATTGGTTTATCTGGGCAGCAGCTGCAATGTTTTTTCCCCCAACCCAAATATAACCTATTTCCGTTTGTGTACAGATGCGAGATTGATTAATCTTTTTTGCTCAGAATCTACGCTTCGACGAAAAAAATAAGGAACTCCTATATACGATCAATGGTTACTATTAACCTTAGATTTGTTTAACCAACGTCCGTGTTCTCTGAAATAAATACGCCAATCTCACGATCATAGTATCGACATGTCTTTCCCCGGGTGAATCTAACATCCTCTACTCAACAAAAGTCTAAACAATTTGTTTCCTCTTTCTCAGAGTTTTTTAAAAATAATTTATCTTAAATGGAAATCGGAACGCTTAAACTGTAAGGAAGACACCACATTAATGGACATGATATGCATGTTAATATATAATTTTTACCTGGAAAAGAATTTCTTTCTCGAAATAGACAAATCCTTTTTTCTTCGCTGCAATCAAAAGGCCAACAACTTTGTCATTTATTCGGGTGTACATCTGAAAATAAAAAATAAAATCAGCAAATAACGAACTAGATATTAAAAATAAAGTGCGTATTCACTAAATAATAATAATAAAAATATTTATATATCAGCAGCAATTTAGTTACAAAATTTAACTTTATCGTATATAGTGAAATAATTATAATAAGATAGTATAATTATAATAAAAATATAAAAGGACCATCAACAATCATCGTCCTTGATACGGCTACAACCTTCTCCAATTCAAGTCTTCAGTCCTTTCCACAACATCTCGACTTTCTGACATTTACATCTCTTCTCACAAATCTGCCCCATTTCAAAACTCCTTTATTGCTCGCGCTGTCAATTTCTGGAATTTCCTAACTACCAAAATTCGGCATTCCTCCTCCATATGCACATTCAAAATCCTCCTACTCCAATTCCTATCCCAAAAACAGTCAGATACTTGCTAATTTCTTGATATTATACATTTCTATTAGATCATTCATCATCAAATGATAGTACTATTCCATACTGTAAACTTCAATGGGGATATTACAATATCTTCCTACTCTTAATGCCACATTACAATAAGATAATGATCTGTTTACATATTATTCATGATTTAAATACTCTAACATTTTATATTGTACGATTCGTCTTTCTTTTGTTAGCAGAAACACAGAGCTTATTTTAAAGAAGAACTCAATGTATTTTTTAATATTTTTTCTCAAAACTGTATGATTATAATTTGTCCTAATGCACATAGTTTTAAGTGTTTTGAATATAGATTTATTTATTTAGTTTTTATATAGGTTGTTTAACTAATATTTTATTATTTTTATTGATTTATTTAGGCCAGATGTAGTCTTTTAATTCTATACTATTTTGTTATCTTAAAGGATTTTTGTTCCAGAATAAAGTTATTTTCTATTTCTAATATTTTATAATAGATCATGTTTCATACAAAAATTAGTTTTTTTTTGAAGTGGAAGCTTGCATCTTTGAGCACTTTTTGCAATTTTTTTTTTTTTTGCGGAAGGTGAATTAGATTGAACCGTTAGATATGCGATGGGTAACACTCGGGTAAAGTCGACTGGGGTTGACTAATCAAAGTATTTTTTCTTATGGATTAAAATATCTCAAAAACTAAAAATCGGACCTGCACATTGTTAGCGAGATAAATGATCACCATTTCATCCTATTTGTGATGAGCTATTATTTAAAATTTTATCTTAACGCAACGCCGTATTATTGAGGCGAAAAGGAAAAAACTAGTATGATAACGACATTAATATAATATCTATATTAAAATATCTCTGAAACTAAAAATCGGACTTGCATTCTGTGAGCCGGGAAAATATTTAGTATTTCATTCTCTTTACAATGAGCCATTATTTATAATTTATTTTTCATATTTTTAATCTCGCCTCGTTGATTTTTCACTTCTATCGTGTAGTCTAAAGAGTACACATATTAGTTTTTTATTTTTGGGGAATTTCATTTTTGGTTATAAAAGAACGATGGAATTGTTTTTAAATCATTTTCATAACTTAATCTGGTACAATTTTCCAAATTTCACCAGAACCTTTCTCATCACCCAAATCCCGTTGTACAATCCCTATCAAGCACCACCCATCCCGACAATCCCCTTCGTAGGTTAAAGCGGCAGTGGCCACGAGACCTTTTGTAAATATGGATATTTTGGAGTTCTAGCAATGGCCAGATTCTCCACTGAAGTCATTAGTGTCTGTGGCTGCAGCGCTCTTACTCATCCTCCGCTGGTTTTAAATACCAGTGAAGTGGCTGAGGGAGAAGCGCAGGGATCTCCTAAGCCTCCCTTTTCCCTCCACATGTGGGTGGACAAGATTGGTTCGGAGATCACCTGGCTAATTGTAAATAATGTATATAGGTATGTTTTATGTAAGATGTTTGTTTTACTTTTATTTCTATTTTTACTTACTTATGTGTATATATATTACGTACTTTTCCAAGGAAAAATCTTTCGGGCTGAAGCCTCCTCCCAATTAAATCCTGGATCCTTTTGTGCTACAGTTAATCCGATGTTGATGAAGTATTATGGGTTTTTGCGAATTGATACTTTGAATTTAATCCACTTCTTTCATCCTTTCCTTAACATACTTTCATTTCAAAAATGGTTCATTACAATTTTATCAAATTCTATTCAACAATTGAATTAGTGTAACTGCTATGCTTATCGCAAGCTTTAAAAAGAAGAGACAAACATTATAAAAACGTCTGCAAAATAAGGTCAGTACATCTTCCTCATCGTTTTCAATGGAAATATATAAAAATATCTATATTACAAGGTGTAAAGTTTTTTCATGAGGATACAATTTCTGGGAGCTATTTTCGGAAATTCAGTAATTCCACAACATTAACAGGTTTGATATCCACGAGTTTTGTTCATCAGCGAATGCTAATATATGAAAGAGGAGTTCTGCATTTGCGGATTGCACATTTGATAATTCGTGATTAAAAACATCCCCGTGCATGCTGGACTAATATCACTACTGTTAGAGCAAAATGTCGTATGTAAAAATTGAGTGTTTTACAGGAGAGCATAAAAACTAATTATTTCTTTATGATTTATTAGTATAAATTCATATTTTATTCTCCTCCGCTATTTTCCAACGTAGCAGACTGTTTATTCAAGTTGCAGAATACAAAATGTCACCTTTAGCACAAATAGAATAAAAGCTGAAATTTTTTAAACACAACATTTTTCACTAACAGTAGTGCAACTTATGTACTTAATACTTATGTTTTCACTCGTGAAATGGATGTAACTGAAAATCCTTAGGAAAAATTCAACTTTTAGTTTGTTCAGAGCTAACGAGACCAATAATTTTCTTAAGTCAGAATTAAACTATACATGCTGGAATATAAAAATATGTGTGAAGTTGACACAACTTTGGTAATTTAAGAAGGAAATCGAGACTACGACGAGCTGGTTGAACTTCAATAGAAATAAACACAATCACAAATAAGACGTAAAAATTAATTCAAATTTACTGAAAATTAAAAGAAATCTAAGTAAGGATCGATCAAACAATACACTATAAATTAACTTTTTGAATAAACCTAGCTCCCACTCCATATGATCAATTGCTTCCACATTTCACAATCATTACAATGTTAATAATTATTTATATTAGTTTTAATAATTAAATAGCATTCAATGAAATTTTTACTTATTTCTATACTATTCTCCAAATTTCTTGAAGTTTGGGTCAAATCGAACGAGTAGTTTTTAATCTACAGGCGAATCAAATAATAAATTTCCTGATCTGAAAGTGGAAGTATTTTTTTATTTTATTTTTTATTAGTGGGTGGGATTTGATAAAATTCATACATGCTTGATCATCTATTTACCAATCAATAACTTCCCTCCAAATTACAGCGAAATTGAACCGGCGCACACTGGGGTCGGTTGGAAAATGGGTTTGGGGGAAAAACAAAAGTTGCAATTTGGATGTTTTACTGCATTAGTGACAAACTAATATCGTTTCCCCTTCATGTCGAGTAATTTTTAACTTAATTATCGCATTAATAATGCTCTGATGTGAGATGATAGGAGAAGAAATGAGAACCATCAATTTTATATTTAGAGCTGGTTTGCCGGCATGTTTGTTCAAAACTAACGGTATGTGCTGGGCAGAATTTGATACTTCTTGTGAATCGTAAGACAGCTGAAAAATTCTAAGGCATTTCAAACAATTGCGAGCAAATTTCGCAAATCACCCGCAATCGCCCGAAAAAACAGATATGCCCCATCATTAACACAGATTTGAATTTATAAAAACAGTTTTAAGACCTTGTCCCAACTTATCACCCTGGAAGTTATTGAGGATTTAAAACTTTTTATTTATTTTTTTCCAGCGTGTTCGAGTTACTATCAACCCAAGTATTGACTAAATAATATTTTATTTACCACTAGTAGGTCCGTGCGAATAATTCGCAGAAAATTTTGTTTAGTGAAGAAATAGCAAAACAATATGGAAATAAGTAGTTCCTATTTATTATGTAAGGAAGGAATTAATATTTTTTTCTTGGTTGATTACAATATTCCATTAAACATAATAGACAAAAATATGTCTACAAATTGTTTTGCTAAGTCCTATTTTTAAAAACTGACTAGAAAGATAATAAAGTAATAAAGACAAAATAATGCCCCGATCATAGGATTTTCTAAATTATTAAAAAAAAATGTAAGAACAACCAAACGTTTTTAAGAAATAATAAAGTTAATATATCAGCCAAGAAAAGAAGTGTAGTAGACTATTCTACTCCTAAATGCAATATCTTTAAACAAGAAGACATTATAAGTATATAAAAACTAATGGACTGTATCTTTGTTAATAATTGTCCGATGTTTGCGATTTTTTTGTTTTGCAGATAATTTAGTAACATATGTAATTACCATAGGTACAAGAAAAAAATTCGTACTTTTTGAGTTATTCGCAAATGAGTTTCTTTTCCTTCATAACTTTTTTCCCAGAACTTTCGGAGGGATAGGACTATTTTTCGCATGTGAAGGAGAAGAATATCTTCAAAATGAGTGGTCAATCATTGGATTTGTTCAAGAATTGACGAAGTTATGGCGCACCGACAAAAAACACCTTTTAGAAATAATATATAGGATACTGACGAAATTACAAACATATGAGGAGTTTAATACATAATTCAAAAAGAAAAATTAATTACGTTTTTTTTATTACATACATGTAGTTTTATATATTTATATTTTATTATAATATTGCTGTTATCAAATAGGCAATAAATTATACAATATCTAAACCATGTAATGTTTACAATGCGAACCAATAAGAGGTGGATTTTAAACATTGAATTGGTATCTACTGCGAATATATTTACGAAACACTTATTATTTAACATAAACCTATTTGGTTTGTTTAGATCAAATGTTCTATAAACAAAATTCTTTTTAACATTATTGCTCTAACTAATCAATTGCTATTTACATCAAGTATTTTATATTGAATAATAAGTGTTTGGTGTTAAATAATTATTTCAAGCAATGTAAGTGTTTGAAGTATAATTATTTCAGGTAAAATAACTATGATAAAAATATACGGTTTTGCAAAAGTAGCAGAAATGCCCACTTCTATTCAGAACTCATGTCTTAACAACCAGAACTGTTGATTTGTTATTATTATAATGAAGAGGATGCAATACCGACTTACATGGCAATATTGACGTTTTTCTTTACTGTAGTCAATACTTTTTTCAATATTTAAGCCATCTTTATAAATAATATGACAATATTTCTCAGTGTAGATCCTTTTTTCGGCTTTCATGATCGATGGATTTTGATGAATAAGGTATCAAACGAAGGACAAGTTTCATGGCCAAGTGACGAATCATAGTCACATCCTTCCTGATGAAACGATAAAATAAAAGGGATGGAGGGAAAGAAGCTTTATTTGCGAATAACTCCAAAATTGAACAATTTTGTAGATTATTCGAAATATTAATTGATCCCCATAAACAAAAATAAAATAATCGAAATCGGACCATTATTAGCAAAATTACTGCCTATAATTATGTACACATGCTTTGACTTATCATTATGAACTAACTAATGTAATTCGACTGAGAAAAAGAAAATTATTACCTCAATCTCGTCAACTAATTTCTACAATATATTGCCAATTTTTCACTGACCAATATATTATGCCAATTATTCACATGGGCCAACGAGTTTATTTAAATGCTTTTATATTTTATGGAACTTTATAATTAGGTGTTCTAATAACATGTTTATGTTTAATCACTATTAAAAGTTATATCTGTAGTTATTAATGATAAATATTTCATCGATGATCTTTGAACACAAAAGAAACGGGGTGTGTTGGAAAATCAACATTAAATTTTGCGTTATTGATAATAAAAATGTTATATATTATAACATTTCTTTAATTTAACGAAAATAGATATTTATTTAAATGCTTTTATATTTAATGTCACTTTATAATTTGGTGTTTCAATAATATGTTTATAGATTATAGTTAACTCATTGATCATAATGAATTCATCCAAGAAGTTGAAGAAAAAAAAAAATAATGGATGTTTGAAAAGCAACATTAAATTTTGCGTTATCAATAATAAAAATGTTATATATTATAACGTTTCTTTAATTTAACGAAAATAAATATTTATTTAAATGATTTTATATTTATTGGTACTTTATAATATGTTGTTTCAATAACATGTTTATAGATTATAGTGAACTCAGTGATCATAATGAATTCATCCAAGAAGTTTAAGCTAAAAAAAAACAAACAGTAGATGTGAGAAAAGCAACAATCCATTTTGCGTTATTGATAATGAAAATGTTATATATTATAACGTTTCTTTAATTTAACGAAAATAAATATTTATTTAAATGCTTTTATATTTAATGGTACTTTATAATATGGTGTTTCAATAACATATTTATAGATTATAGTTAACTCAGTGATCATAATGAATTCATCCAAGAAGTTTAAGCTCAAAAAAACAGTGGATGTTGGAAAAGCAACATTAAATTTTGCGTTATTGATATTAAAAATGGTACATATTATAACATTTCTTTAATTTAACGAGAATACAAATTTATTTAAATGTTATTGTATGTAATGGTAGTTTATAATATGGTCTTTCAATAACATGTTTATAGATTATAGTTAACGCATTGATCATAATGAACTTATCAAAGAGGTTTAAGCTCAAAAGTGTGTGTGTGAAAATAGTGTGTGTATGAAAATCTGTTTTGGTAGAAATTTGGGTTATTGATAGCCAAAATTTATTACTATTGTAACCTTTTTTAAATTATCTGTATCCGGATATTAAATTTATATCATAAATGTTTTTATTTTTTATGGGACTTTATAAGTTGGTATCTTAATTACATATTTTCGATTATTTCAACCTATGACCCTAGTGATTGATCATAATTATTTTATTGTTTTCAATTATGCAACTATATATAGGTTATAATTGGAAAAAAATACAACAACACAGCGTCAAACCTCCAAAACGCAGGCAAAGAAAAAAAAAGCCTCAATTGGTGAAACAATGACTTTTTTTTTTCTGTGCCTACATTTTGTGTATATAAGGCTGTGTTGGTTGGAATTTTTTCTATTATAAGCTAATATTCATTTTCTCTTGATTAGTCTGTTACTGATTCATATTAATACACACACACACACACACACACACACACATATATATATTATTTCCTGATTAGATTTATCAAACCTTTTATGATTAGATTTGAATTGGAAATTGGAAAGAGTTACATTTGATTTGGAAAGATTTAATTTTGAAATGGAAAAAGTTTCATTTAAAATGGAAAAGGTTACAATAGGTTTGGAAATGCTATATATATGTATATGTTACTATATCATATTTTTATATAAATTATAATTATGTTTATTTTCGTATGTTTGAATGAATCTTTATTTTTATATTTATTTGAGGAATGGGCCAACTGCAGGTGGCAGGGTATTCGTGTTCGCAATTTTAAAGAGACACCGAAAGCGAACAGATACATCTACGAAAAGCAGTACTTTCTGGGTCTGAATGGCCGAATGCCCTAAAATTAAACATTAATTATGCACCTCTGCGTGGAGTTCCAGGTGTCAGCGGACAGGTCAGAGAAGTTGGATCTCTCTGCCGTAAATGCGGCAGAGAGTCTGAAACACCAGCCCATGTGCTGGGAAAATGCCCCAACAACTCCCTCCTCATAACACGTCGTCACCACCGGGTCAAGTTCGAGTTGATGAAGCTCCTTAGGGAAAGGAAATTGACCTGCTTTGACGAGGTATATTGCGATAGTGAAGGCTCTACGAGATATGCGGATATCGTCGCATTTCCCAAGACAGGAAGGACAGCGCTGATCTTGGATCCAACTGTCCGCTTTGAGAGCAATGACCTCGATCAGGCGGATGAAGTGGAAAGGGAAAAGAAGAACACGTTCGATAAATGTATACCTTTCCTAAAAGAGATATTCCGTGACACCTTCGGAGAGAAAGAATTCACCGTAAGAGGCCGCTGGTTTGGGTCTCACGGAAAAAAGAACATGCAGCTTCTTCGAGGAACTAGGTGCCGCCATTATGAACGTAGCGGAGTTGGATGAAAATATAGTTCTCGACTCCCTGAGAATCATTCACGACCACGTGCATGGCTGAGAGTTTTAATTTATGTCTTTATTTATTTATTTAATGGAAAATTTGAAAAAAAGATAGATAAAGATAGATAAAGAGAGAGAAGTGAGATAAAGGGAAATCAAATGTTTAAAAAAATAAAAAAAGGATATACAAAAAAAAATAATAGTACACACACACACACACACACATATATATATATATATTGTATACTATGATCATACATATTGTTAATCCTATATAATTATATATTATTTTAAAAATTGTCTGTAGTGATTAATAAGTATCTGTGTTTTTAGCAACCCAATGTAATTGGGCAGCACCATTTTATGATAATAAAGTGATTCTCTCTCTGCTCGCCCTCAATTACTTGATAGCCCAAAAGAGACTCTTGAGGCTTTAACTTGATACTAACTTATTTTTTTCCTTGCCCTCCAATGTAATTAATAAAATATTTTAAAATCTTCCCTTAAAACAAATAAAGATTAAATAGATAAATATCGATTATGTAGAAACTCATTTGTTAAATTAGTAGAAATACCGTTAGACTAGAGGGACACTGTACCTTTCCAATACATAAAATGCTTCACTTTCGATACTTTAGAGCATTCTGTCAAAATTTATATGAACTTTTCAGTTGGCAGAATGACTAAATAATGTTACTTTAGAGGAAGCTAATATTGATAATTAGCCATTTAAGCCCTGTTAGAGAACATGAATCAGAATAATAACCACATTTTATTTTAACATAATTAATTTTAAACAGATACAATGAATTTAATCAAGATCGTTAGATCGTTAGATCTAAAAATGTGTTTAGACCATGATATAAAGTGCCACTTCTGGTTAGTCGATTTTGACGACAAAGTTTGCTGTAACATCCCTAGCATATAAAAGCCTTAAATATGCAATTTCACTCCCGTACGACTTTTCATTTTTGAGCTACACTGTTAACACTCACACACACACCATTTTGCGGGACTTGGTTATTTGTACTCAAGGGACCTCAAAAGTGTATTTCCGTTGAAAACTCAGATTCAAAAATGTTCACGATCGCAATACTTACCCTTACTATATATTACATATATATGTAAGTTAAAGTAAAAAAACAAACTAACTCTACTGATGTTATATGTTGTTTAGTGTTGCCCAAATGCGAGACCGAGACGAGTATTGGTCTTGCAAACTCCGCCTTGGTCATGGTCTTGGTCTTGCGCAAGACTCTCGGAACAGTCTTGCAGTTATTTATTAGCTTATTGCTGTAGAAATATCACTGTAATTTTTTGGATAGGAGAAACCTAACTCAGCTCGAATGAAAAATTAGAGGAGTTAAATGCAAAATCATATTGGTTATACCAATTATTAACATATAGTAACTAAAATTGTCAAGTATTAGTAAGTATTTTACCTTAATTTTGATTTAAAAAATCGATTTTTTTTACCATTCAAAAAAAATCGATCGGTCTTGCAACAGTTAGGTAGCCTTTTTGCAAGACCAAGACCTATTTTGGGCAACACTAATGTTGTTGCGGCTGTGAATCGTGTATATATTTTCAAATAGGATTAATTATTTTTTGTAGGTGTCAGGCTTGAACGTTAATGCAAATAAGAGCCAATCGAAACCTTCTAAGCAAATATATTTGGCCTGTACAAACATCTGCCTAACCTAACTTATGTTTATATTTTCAATGCGTGAAATTTAAAACCATTTTTCGGTGTTTGCATGCAGCCCTAACTTATATTACTTGTTTTAGTGACTTTTTAAAAAATATAAAGTAGGTCTAAAAATTAAAGTAAATAATAAATAAGGTTGAATATTTTATCTTTATAAAATATACTTCTTGAACAACTTGGAGTCATAAAGAACAAGACTAAAAACGAGCTGAAATTATTATTTAATATGATATTAGAAAAGTAACGAACAATAAAATAAAATAACCTAGAGGAGGCACTATTGATTTTTGATTAGCAATATCAAGAATTATTTTTTTGAAAATCTATTTTTATTACCTTCTTTTTTTTTTTTTTTTATCTTTTTTATTATCACCTGTCATAATGGTAATGACAACCAGTGAATGTGAGGTTGATTCGGAAAAAATAATGTCATGAAAGGCATTACGAGGATCAGTGCCCAGCGGCATGATATCTACATCAGGCGAGGAGGTCCCTCTTCCAGCTCCTCTTCAGTCTCCTACAGACGTTACCTGGCATATTCGTAGTGGCCATGTCATTTATAAGTGTATTAGGATGTCCTTGTAAGTTACAAGTTACTTGTAACGACAATAGTATTAAATTTGTCAGTTATATCTTAATTCGTTGCTACGGATTACGTGGCGCTGAGCCCGATTCCTTGGGGGTGAAAGCGATTTTATATGAATTATGATGTTCTTATAATAAATATCCGCGGTTCTGTCAATTAATATTCAAGATAGTTCAGATAAGAGTTTCATAAAGGAATGATAAGAAAAGAAATTCACATATCAAGTACATCTTCTTTTAACAGTTGTACAACCCGTCATGCCACTGAGTCATTACTCATTGATCAACAGCGCTAATTAATTCCTGGGATAAAACAAACGATGAGTTTCTAATGTCAATTAAAGAATTAACTTCCCCGGAAGTTTCCGTGAGACCGTGAAGTTGGTTTAGACCTCGAGGAATCAAAGAAAGTATGGGAAGATTTCACTTTCTACGACCGATAATTGTTCTTAATTATAGGTTGAGTTTTAAAGTGTAGGCATTACAATCATGACATTTTTATCGGATTTTCTTCAACATTATTTGTATGATTTAGCCGATAATAAGAACAGGGCATTTTTTATTTTATATATTTTTGTTTTTGGGAGAGGCGGGAAGGAAATGGCGCTCTACTTATTTAAACAAGTAGTTGATAAGTTATTTTCACTACTCTCGTCCACTTTTAAACAAGTTACTGAAAAAATACGAATATTAATGTGAAAAAAAATATTTAAAAAACAATTACAATCGCCATTGATCATAATATGTTTTATATTAAAAAATCTAAACACCTTGTTCATAAATATATAAACAGTTATTATTATTTGCTTCTGCAGTAATTTGTATTATTAAAAAAAAAATCATAGCAGATAACGGCATTTTTTTTTTCAAAATTAATAAATAAAACTACTAATTTTTGTAATTTATAACTTTTATCAGGTAACTTGGATAAACATGATTTCTAAAATTTTTATGAGAAAATCTACGTTTTTTTCTATTAATAGAATTTAATTTGAATTAAATAAAAACAATGAAATCATCAAAAATTTAAAAAAATTTATCATTATAAATAAATTGGAGTATTTAAACATAATTATTACATAATTTATTTATTTATAATTTCCTTTACAATGTATAAGTTCAATATAGTTTTGATAGGAGTATTTGGATTATATGATATATATATATATATATTTTAACTTTTGAATATATTTATTATATTAGAAATCTTTTTTATAGGTGTCTTTTCATAATATAAGATGTATATATATATAGAGCAGGAGTAGCCTTGCGGGCTAAGGCGCTTGCAATAGGTAGTCTAAGCTAAGTTAAGCAACGCCGAGCATGGCTAGCACTTGGATGGGTGACCCGTCCACCAAGGAAAGTCACGCTGCCCGAGATTCCTCCTCCCCCTCCCCAGGTGTGTGAGACCCGTCAGTCTACTGGAGGCAACTCACACCAACCGGGCGTAGGATCGATGACCCTACCCTGTACTTTAAATCGGGAATCTGTAGCGCCCACCGAATATATATATATATATATATATATATATATATATATATATATATATATATATATATATATATATTTGCCGATTTTTTTGTTACTTTAAAACGCCTTTCATAAGATATTTAATATATTATTTATACTTTAATATATATTACATCATTATAAAGAAATAAAATGACTTATTTATCGTTTCAATAAAAAATAGGTAAGGTTACCTTACACTTTAGACTTTAGGACTTTTAGCCATGATAGCAACATCTATCTTATAAACTCTACTTTAGTATGGAATTTCTCATCTTCATAGTATTGTTGCATTATTAGGTTTCAAGTGATAGATAACAGTACCAATCGCAGGCTAGACAGCTACAGTCACGTTAACTATCAGGTGTAGACGCAGTTAACTGCCACTATCTAACCTAATCAACTGTGTTAATAATTATACGAGATTTTTTCAATTTTTTTTTCATATAGGTATTGTTGTGTTTCTATTATTTCTGATCTTGAAATTGATTCTACCTTGAGTTTTTAAATCATATAATACTTGGAAGAGGAATAAAACTATATAATTTACATTTTTATCAAATAATATAGTCTTATCTATATAATTATTAGCTTAATTATATAGATATCGATAGATTATATTACATAGATGATAGATAATTGATGACCTCCAGGCGTAAAGGAGGCTTTTCTGGCTCTCGAAGACTGTCTATAAATGAGAGCAAATCCAAGTATATGGTTGCTGGCATAAATACACCACATCCACAGATCTCGATTGGTGACCACGCAATCGAACAGTCCAACGATATGTTTTTCTGAGCTCTCAAGTAAACGCTGATAACGATGTGTCAGAAGAAATATCAAAGAGGATCCTGGCGGCAAATAAATGTTATTTTGGCCTGCGGTGGTATCTAAGTAATCGCTGAATCTCCAGGAAAACAAAAGCGACTCTGTACAAGACGCTGATTCGTCCTGTCCTTACATATGGACCGGAAACTTAGAGCTTCTCCAAAACAGACGAAAACAAGCTGTTGGTCTTTGAAAGAAAGGTACTACGTCGCATTTATGGAGTACTATGCTCAGGTACCGATTGAAGACGACAAGGGTAATGCAAAACTAGCCGCAATACATAATGACACGGATGTAGTCCGGATCATTAGAATACAGCGTTTAAAAAGGGCGGATCATGTTGCCAGGATGGATGAGAACAGCTCAACCAGCAAAATTATGCTGACGCGTCCAGAAAGAAAAAGAAGAGTTGCAAGACATTGCGCTGGATGGATGGGATCGACGCGAATGGTAGAGCTCTTCTTGGACTAGCTAACTGGAGGACAACTGCAGAGAGAGAGAGAGAGCAGTGGGTGAGACTACTTAAAGAGTCGAAGACTCAGCGATGTGTTGCAGCGTCCATGGAGAAAAAGAAGAAAATTTTTTAAAAGATAGGAAAAGAGTTGAATTTTTAAAATAAAGCATATTACCACCATATTTTTAAAAAGTCATCGGGTTTACTGTCATCTTGTAAACTAAGCCATTGTCGCCGTTTCTCGACGATTAAATGAATATTTTTATTTTATATAATTGAGATATTATAAGCATGATGAAAGCGAAATACCAAAGCTGTAGAAATATTATTAAATGTTTCCCGATTTTTTAGCCCTCAAAGAAGTATTCAAGAATACCATGAACATTTCAATAAATATGAACTGTATACACATATTTAGGAAAATACGTGTTTAGTCTAATATAAATACGAAGTAAATAAATAATATAGAAAGTAATCTGAGTTTCAATGAAGAATTTATTCAATCTTTTTTTTTTTTGAGCCAGTAATATTTAGAGAATCATCCTAATCTATTTGGCACTTTAATTATACATCTTAAATAAAAAATTAAAAGTTTTTTTAAATAATAATACATCATAAAATTATTAAAATAAAAATATATCTTTTTATTTTATTATTATCTAATATAAAAAAAGTAATGAATTATTTAATATTTAGAACTATAGTGTACTGTAAATTCATAATAAAATGTAGGTGGTTTTTTAGTTTATATATTATTTACCCTTTTATAAAGAGAATCGGAGTGATATGGGTAATAAGAATCCATTTACATTAATCGAGAACATGATTACAATTAAGATTTAAACCACAATCTAGTTACAACATTTATTTAATTCGCGTTCTATTTTAATTTTATTATATTATATATTTTGTTGAATTCATGTTCTTCTCATTGAAATCATTAATATTAATTAGATGAAAGTTCCACAAAGAGTTTATGAAAGATAAATAATGACTAAACTTAATGAAGAATATATGGATAGTTAAATTCAATTTTTTTTATAACTTAAGTCTAATAAATATGTGTTTACTTATCATTGATTATCAATTTATATTTTTAAAAGGGATCAAAACTGATATTTTGTTCTATTGAAGACTTATTTATTTATTCTTTTACCATATCATGTTTTTTTGTGTGTTAATTGTTTATATTAATGAACTTTATTTATTAATTATATCCTTCAAATGAATCATTCTCTGGACAATTCTTACGAATACCTGTTGCATTTTAACCTGCTTATACTGTGAAAGTTAGTTTTGATTTCATACTTAACTTTTATTATTATTTTATGATATCTGAAAACCAGAAAACACTAAGAATTGTGCAAGAAAATTCGGCACTTATTATTATTATTATATTTATCTTTATTATTCTCCCTTTGGCGGATTCAAAGCTGAAGGTGGGAGACAAGTCCAACCACCTCCAGTTATAATATTTTTAGATATTTAAATATTTTCTAGTAACTTATTAGGAACTTCTCTCCCACGGATGTGCTGATATTGTTATTATTTGGAATCGCGATATCTATTAGCTTTGCCTTCTTTGTTCTTAAATCTTTGTTCTTAAAATTAAATATAATGAGGATATCGGGTCTGTTGTGACGCACTGTATTATCCGTTATTATAGATTCGTTGTTATCCGTCATTATTATTATTACTATGATAAATTCAAACAACTCTTAGTTAAACATTAAAGCCTTTGTTAAAATTTAAAGGATACAGGTAAGAAACACACACCATAGACATAATGAAAAAAGTACGTCAGTTCCTGATTCTCGAAATTTTTTGAATAAATAATAACCGAATGTTTCTCTTCCAAGATTGCTTTCGCATCATACTTCATTATAAGCAAGTAATGTGTAAGACAAAAATCGTTAAAATAGTCCCATACAGTGAAGTGGTGTACAGATACTATTGCTCCGTTGGATTATTGTTTATAGGATATTAATAAAAATAACGTTAGTGGTAATAATATGGTAAAAGTAAAATAATATGGTGATTGTATAATGATATTTATAATACGCCATTAAGTTTTACAATTTCGTTATTTTAAGTCTACCGGCTTAGAAATTCAACAAAATGTAGCTGTAAATTAAAAAGAATATTTATTTTATTGTTAACGTCATATTCTATTATATGTTTATTAATTGCTTGGACTACTTTTTCTTAGAATTTTATAAACTCTGGGTTTTGTGAAGACAGAAGAAGTCTTGATATACCATATCTTTATTTGGAAATTAAAATCTATTATAATAATAATCAATCTAGCCCAACAGCTTGTGTAATAATACAGTAAAAAACTAATTGGATGATATTTTTAGTAAAGTATCATAAACCCTTAGAATT
Organism: Nezara viridula; assembly: GCA_928085145.1. NCBI lineage: Eukaryota > Metazoa > Arthropoda > Insecta > Hemiptera > Pentatomidae > Nezara > Nezara viridula. The sequence continues at coordinate 62,094,701 of OV725079.1, read as the reverse complement.
ATTTTCTTTTTTTCACAGCTCAGGACAGTGAAAAATACCTTCTGTTGGATAAGTGCCAAGATGGTTTTAAGGCAATTTATGAATTACGATTATTATTTGAAAAGTTAAAATTAAAAATAAGGTCGGATGCCCTTGAAAAAAAAACGTATATTATAAGAATAATGCATTATATGTAAGATTATTTAAATAAAGAAATAAAAATTACTTTCTATTCTATCCACACCATTCGTCACATCATGCTACTTCATGAGTAGTTAAATTGTAAATCCAAAATACAGAACTAGTAGATTATGTGAAATGTTACATGAGTTGATGAATGATGAATATAAATATAAAATCCAGGTTCCATATTATTTTCGCAATTGTTCAAAAAATAATTTTAAACTCCTTTTAGATTGCGGTTACCGCAAAAATATTTGTATTCAGTCAATGAGGTCAAACGTCATTAAAAAACGTTGTTTTTCCCTTACCGGTTGCATTGGAGAGGGTTGGTTTACACTAAAACAAAGTTTAAACGTCTAATAAAAAACATTTGTGCTTATTTTAATCGAAATTGGTCAAGTTAATTTAAGTTTTGGATGAGTAAAATTTATATTTCTAGATTTTTTTTATCGGACTACCTTTCCTTCGCTCCTAATAAAATTTGGATTGCATTTAACTTGGCTAATTATTTTTATTTATTTTTTTTTATATATTTAAAACATGGAACCCACATACTAGACTTAAAAGACAAGAATTCAACTGTCAATATGGATAGACTACAGAACAGAAAATCTCAAATTTCTACTGACTACAAATTAGTGATGACAATACAGAAACCTACTTGGATTTTCGGACTGGAACTGTGGGGTACAGTAAATATTTCTGACAACAAACAGATTCAATCCTTTCAATCCAAAGTCCTTCGAAACATATTTGATGCTCCATTCTATGTAACTAACAAAACCATAAATCATGACCTTAGTATCCCATTTGACAAAGATCTTATCCCTGAAAACTTTTCCAAATTCCATCAAAACCTTAGATATCATCCAAATCCACTTGCACAATCCCTATCCCTCTACCCATCCCAACAATCCTCGAAGATTGAAGCGGCAGTGGCCCAGAGACCTGTTGTCAGATTATATTGGAGTTCTGACAATGGCCAGATTCTTTACTCAAGCCATATATATCTGGTATATGGCTCCATATAGCTCCTCTGCTCTACCTCCCACTGGTCCTTAATACCAGTGATGCGGCTGAGTAAGAGGCGCTGGGATCTTCTGGAGTCTTTCCCTTCCTTCCGCGACTGGGGGAAAGGCTTAGCTCGAAGATGTTGAGTGAAAGAATTTAGTAAATATTTTTATAAAAGTATGCGTGTATTTATTTATTTTGATGAGTTTAGTTTTTTTTGTTTATATACATTTACTTTTAGTATTATTATTTTGCTGCTTATTTATTGTACATAGTGTGAATAATTATTAATAACTATTTATAATTGAATAATTATTTATTACTATGACTATTGTCCTAAGATGTGACAGATTGTAATATATCTCAATAAAGTTTTTTTTTTAATTTAAATTAATAATATTATTTTTTTGTGTTAAACAATTTCAGAGACAGTAACCGCTGTATTTATTTTCCAAATATTGACAAAAAGAATATTTTCCGATAAACATATCTTTAATTTTATTATTTTATTTGCTTATTTAGAAATATTACATTCTGTCACAATCAAGGACATTTATAATAGTGTTCAGAGAACTAATTTGAGTGTGTTCTCTGAACATATCGTTAATTATAGTAGTTCTTTGTAAGTTGAGTCTTAGATACCTTTCTAAAATTATAAATAGGTATAATACGAAACATTGATATCTTACTTATAGAAAAATAGCATAAGCGAAATTACCAAAAGAACGTTCTTCCAATTATTTATCTGCATCGACATTTGGAATCATAAACATCTCAGAATGTCCTAAATTGATAAAAAAAAAAAAAGTTTATAATTATAGTGCTTTAATTCAATTAATAATACCAAAAATTGTATTATCCTTTAATTCATACTAAATTTCAAGGTTGAAAAATTATGTGATTACGAAAAAATAAAATCAGGTGTTATAATTCTTCGTATATTGGACTATCCTAATTTCGACTTTAAATTCATTCAGCAAAAAAAAAATATATATATTCAGTAATATGTAAACACATTATCTCGATAAAATTTTGTACAATTGACAAAAGCTATTTTTACTATTGCAGGAGAAAAAAATTGTGTTCGCTATTATATAACAGATGAAAAATCAATTGATAGACCCTCCTGAGACACACCCAGCCTCTATAAAGTGGATAATCTTAATTAAATAATTAAAGTGGGAAACCTGGTGGTTGAGCGTGATCCTGTTCCGATCACCTCCTTTTAAAGCCGTTAGCCTTAAAATAGTACTCCTGAACCCAAGAACCTTCATGGTTTGTAGCGGTACAGACTTTTTCTTTAATTTATTTGTTTTCATGATATTACTGAATATGACTTGATTCAAGTACCAAACATCAGAGAAATAATCTAAGTAAAGTTATTTTGTCAATTATAATATATTTCAGAAACATTGATCGTGTCCTTCGTATTATTCAATTAATGTTTTGTCAAAGAGCAGTGGTGAAGATTAGGTTTATTAGTCCGTGGCACAGTCCCCTTTTTACCGAATTATTAACATCCACCTGAAGCTTTGTAAATAGTTTCACCTCATCTTGACCTACAACTATTTATTTACAAAAACTCTTGGAATTGAGGCGTTTTCAATCTAGACGGGGGACAAACTTTGTATATTTAACTAGGTACTAAAAACTTGTGAATACCCATTTCCTTTCTTCTTGGATCGTAAGATAAATTGATTACAAAATCGATTAAAAAAAAGTGGCCTACAAAAATATTGGGTCTTTTGTCCTATATAAACTCGTTCTTTTGAAAATTTGGGGGTATAGGTCACGCCAAACGGCTCATTATTTTTGAAGGCCACATTTTTTCTCGATTTTTTGATCAAGTTATCTTACGATCCAAGTAGGAAGCAAATGTGTATTTACGAGTTCTTAGTACCTAATTAAATAGACAAAGTTTGCCCCCCTTCTGATTGAAAACGTCCTAATTCCAAGAGTTTTCGTAAATAAAATAGTTGTAGGTACGATGAGATGAAACTATTTACGAAATTTCAGGCGGATGTTAATAATTCGATATAAAGTGGATCTGTACCACGGACTAATTAGGTTTAATAAAAACAAATGTTTTTAATTTTTAATTGATAAATCATGAAGCAACTATAAAATATCTAGATTTTTGATATTTATGTATTCCTATCTTAAAACTTAGGTATGAGAATATTCATGATATATGTCTGAATAATTTATAGGTTTAATAAGCTTAATAACGTAATAAGCTTAATAGTCTAATACGTTGATTATATATTTACGAACATTTTTGTGATAAAAAACATGGCGACATGAAGCTGTTTAAAAGGACGATAGAATAAATACACCAGAAAAAAAATATTTTTGAAGAAATTTAGTTACAAGAACAAATACAAATACAAATGCAATGCACCAAATATCATATAAATCGGATACTTGTAGGTCCAAAATTTATTTTTGTATTGGATGATATCACATAAAATGTCACTAAATGAATATGTCCAATTGTTTCTTGTACCATATTTAAGAAACGATGATTTAATTAACTAAATTCCTCATAGCTAAAATTGTTAACTATAGTTACAGATTCCTATACTTTAAAAGGAATAAGGATCGCGAGAAAAAACAAAATGATACCTGCAACAGGTAATAGAAACTGCATTTGGTTAACACCTAATCTTATATAACTTGAGTTTTCACTCTTATTTGGCGCGTTAATTATTTCAAATATTTGAAAAAGCTTCAGATCTCAGGCATACTGTCTCATTGTTAGTAATCTGTGAGTTTTGATCGTATCAATATTGAAAAATTGAAAACATTAAAGAGTCAACCGTTGTATTTAATAATTCTCACACAGAAGGCTTGTTAAAATTCTTTAATTTCAATTAATTATGTATTCGCAGTTTTTAAAATATTGCAAAATACAGTTGAAAAAGGCGAGCTAATTACTTTTAAGTTCCATTTAATTAAAGAGTTCAATTCGAATTCGTATCTATTCACTTTCATTCATCTAGTAGTAGAAAGCAATCATATTCATTTTACTAACTTTAATTTCCAAAATTGGAACTTCATTTACGTTTATTTAGCATAGTAAGTAATTTAGCATAATATATATCCCTACAGTTAATAAATCTAAAAATAGACGGTGTTCCTATCGATTCTTATCGATATAGAAAAAAACGGGCTATGTTTCCCGATTATAAGAAATAGAGTCACGCAGCACCATTTAAATAAATATATATTTACTTCCATAAATAATTAATAAATACAGTTTAAAAAATAATATTAAAATCGTAATAGTCCGTCGTACAGACCTCTTTTTATCGAATTATTAATATCCGTCTGAAATTTTGTAAATAGTTTCATCTCATCGTAACCTACAACTATTTTATTTTACGAAAACTCTTGGAATTGGTGCGTTTTTAATCTGGAGGGAGCAAACTTTGTCTATTTAATTAGGTACTAAAAATTCGTAAATACCCATTTGCTTTCTATTTGAATTGTAGGATAATTTTATTACAAAATCGATAAAAAAAGGGGGCCTACAAGAATATTAGGCCGTTTGTCCTCTATAACCTCGTAATTTTGAAAATTAGCGGGTGCAGGTAATGCCAATATTTTTGAAGGACACCTTTTTTCTCGATTTTGTGATCAAATTATCTTATCATACGATCCAAGTGGAAAGAAAATGGGCATTTGCCAGTTTTTAGAATCTTATTAAATAGACAAAGTTTGCCTCTAGACAAAGCTATTTACCAAGTTTCAGCCGGATGTAAATAATTTCATAAAAATGGGTCTGGGCCACGAACTATTATTAATTTGATCCTTTACCATTATCACCTGGCGTATCACAGTCTATAAGCTTATTGCATTTTTTGTAACGTCGATTTCAACAACCTCTCCAATGTTTTTTTTTATTGTAATACAAAAAATTAAAAATTAAATTAAAAAATTAAATAGACAAAGTTTGTCCCCCTAGAAATTGAAAACGCCTCAATTCCAATAGTTTTCGTAAATAAAATAGTTGTAGGTTACGATGAGATGAAGCTATTTAAAAAGTTTCAGGCGGATGTTAATAATTCGATAAAAGGGGACTGTACCACGGACTGGAAGAAATGGCATCCGGCTTATCACTTAATACTTTAGAAATATTAAGTGTTAAAAATAACCAACAGATCGCTACTGTTAGTGCAAAAAGTCGTAAGTAAAAACTGAGTTTTTTTAAAGAGGAGCATAAAAATTAGTCATTTCTTTATGATTTATTAATATAAATTCATATTTTATTCCCCTACACTATTTTCCATAGTAGCAGACTATTTATAGCAGTTTCAGACTACAAAATGTCAGCTTTAGTACAAATAGAATGAAAAATTGTAACAAACAATCTTTTGCACTAACAATAACGATATTTGTTTTATAAGTACCCAAATTTAGTATTTAGAATAGTAATTATTAATATAAATTTGACTTAAGATGATTCCAGATATTGTTGCACCTCATTCATATCCTGTCATCCGGAATAAAATGTATTTCTGTACCCACACTCACAGTTCAAAAGATGGGTGTTAAATTCCACAGGGTTTAACAGCTTTTTTGTTAGGTATTTGGCAAACTTTTATTCTCAAGCTTAATGGGTCCTATCCAATTTAATTTAATAACAACTCTCACTCCTGCCAAATATTTTTCATTATGAAGATTGATGAAAAAAAAAATCTTCAAAAACCCTCTTGGCATACTAATATTTCACAAGCATACAAAAAAATGAACAATTAAGAATATATAATGTTAGTAATTTAATCCATCGGTCTGATATAACAAGTACTGAAATTACTATCCCACACAGCGAACCGATTTTATTTCTTTTAATTTCTTAGATACTGTATTCGGTTTCTAGGTTATAGATGAATACAAGATATTTCTGCTTTTAGTCGATTTTATAAAGTATATAGATTATTTAAAACATCATAAAAAATAAAGAGTAGAAAATGTATGTAATAAAATGTTGTTGAAAATGTATATAATTTTAGATATTTTAGACAGATATTTTTTGTACCGTTTTATTGACATTTTCAATAAATAAACAAATAATGAATAAAATAAATAAATAAAAATTAAATTCAATTAAAAATGTCTACATAGAAAGCAACCTTGCAGGTTATCACATAAAAATGAGTTTTGTGTGCTACAGAACACCTATGAAATTTTGTTTTAATTAATTAATCGATAGTTGATTAATATTTTTTATCGATAAAAAATATTTTTTTATTATTTTAAGGTTTTTTTTATAGCCGGAACTCCGGACTGTCTCGTTCCTCAATAATTTATTTTTAATTTGAATAATAAGTTGTTTTTTTTTAATTAAAACTAAAATCATTTTATAGATTTCAGTAATTATCAATTCAATGCCAACTTTCTTCAGTTATTAAGTTTAACAATTTTCTCCGTATTTATTATTTCTTCCATCTTAGTAGTAAGTCTTTTTAATCATTTCTTTTTTTCGTGATTCATTTGACATTAATTTACTTCCAAATTTTTAATACCTCTTTTATGGTTAATTTATTTTCCTGTTTTTAATTTGTAGTTCCTAGGAATTATTGTTTTCTCTTTTTAAGATTTCGATAAATTGATATATTTTATTTATTTCTATTACCCAAAAAAGAAAAAACACTACGTCCATTTTTGTATTTACACAGGGGAATCAATGTTCTATAACTTTGAGCTAATAAAATTTGTTTCTCAGTTAGTAAATCTTTACTACGTAGGTAAAGCACACCATGTCACATATTTATATTTGAGTTTTTTAAATTTTTGAATAATTAAAATTTTATGTCTTAGCTACTAAATTATTTAATAAAAAACAAAAAATGGAAATGGTGTTCTTTAAATCCGTGGTAAAGATTTAGATAATTATTTTTTCATAAGCCCGGACGAAATATTTAATTATTCCTATTACAGCTATTAAAATCGTAAGACTTCAATTTAATCCTGCCAACCATCTTTCAAAGATTAGAAACATGCCAAGACCGAAATATATTAATTTTTATAGATATTTCGATGTATTAGAGGACTATCGATATTTTCTTCTCAATATTTTCAATTTCTGCGTTGAATTATGATAGCTGCCTCAACTAACTCAACATTTTGTTGAAGCAGTCCCCAACGCCATCCGAACTGGAAAACTGTAGGGAACCACGCTAGCTCATATTTTTGTCAATATAGCTTGTTACTTTTTTTAATAAAGCTTATGACCTTACTTTCTCTTGGAGAAAATTGTTTCTAATCAATCGTACGCTGAAATTAGAACTTTTTTATTTAATCATCATCAAGCAGAATGCGCTTTCCGACATTTTGTTTGATGACATCATACTAATATTTTACCGAACATGGTATGTTTTCAACTATTCGAAAAAAAAAAATGTTCTCTTACTAATGTTATTAGTGATTTGATTACTTTTATATTTATTTGATATTGGATTCTATTACTGAATCTATACTGATAATTACAATATTTTTCTTTTTTTAATTTTATTAAGTTTACATATTATTAAACCCGCATAGTGATTGTGTGATAAAGATGGAAACTGTATTTTATTAGGAATGATAAGAACAATCGTTAAAAAAAAAAATTAAAAACCCTTTTTAAATTAATTATAAAATTTTCTTTTTCTTTACAGAACTCTACCCTGTTAATGAATAAATATTTTACGAATCCGGTGATTCAATCAAGTAAACATTTGCTTACTTTCCTACCTTAAAGCACTCAATCACAACAATTCATCTTTATGATTGAACCTTACACAATCCATTTCCATTTTGATAAATTGAGCGTTTCAGTTGACAGAATGCCTAACACCAATTTCAACATTTTTTTAGAAAGTCATTTTAGTGATATTTCTGGCTGGAAAATTTACAATATCTGTACAGAGAGTGAGTAAGTTGATTCCAGAGTAGGTGATAGCAGTGTTGAAATATAGAACTGTGAGTTAAGTTATACATTTTCCCACCAGAAACATCACTAAAATTAATTATAAAAAAATCTTGAAATTGGAGTTAGTCATTCTGTCAATTGAAAGGCTCAATTATTTTATTTAGGAAGGAACGATATAGTTTCTTTTAAAGATATGATAGTTACTTTTAGTTCTTAATTTAATTATTTTATTTATTTATTTTTTTATTTGGTAACATGCTTGACTTCGCGGGGTTCTGTGCCATAAATTACGAATACTCTTTTATTGTTATATTAACCTTCAATATGCTAACATCCAATAGATCATTGCACTGTTACATCACCACTGTCATCGTTGGCTATGTTTTGATCAGACCTTAATTATTTATTAAATTAGCCTTTCAAATTCGTTCTTTATCTAGTTTCGGAACCATTATTCGCTCTATTCGCTGTGAGGCTTCATCACTTCACTTCCTCAACTTCGCATAAAAATAAAATACAACAGCATAAACCAAAAAGAAGTTCTCATTTTTGTATTACAATAAAAAAAAATTGGAGAGGATGTTGAAATCGACGTTACAAAAAATGCAATAAGCTTATAGACTGTGATACGCCAGGTGATAATGATAAAGGATCAAATTAATAATAGTCCGTGGCCCAGACCCATTTTTATGAAATTATTTACATCCGGCTGAAACTTCGTAAATAGCTTTATCTCATCGTAAGCTACAAATATTTTATTTACGAAAATTCTCGAAAGTGGGGCGTTTACAATCTGGAGGGAGGCAAAGTTTGCCTATTTAATTAGGTACTAAAAACTAGTAAATACACATTTGCTTTCTACTTGGATCGTAAGATAATTTGATAAAAAAATCGAGAAAAAAGGTGGCCTTCACAAATAATGAGCCGTTTGGCTTGACCTACACCCTCAAATTTTCAAAATAACGAGGTTATATAGGACAAACGTCCCAATATTTTTTGTAGAACACTTCTTTTATAGATTTTGTGATCAAATTATCTTACGATCCAAGTAGAAAGCAAATGGATATTTACGAGATTTTAGTACCTAATAAGTTAGACAAAGTTTGGCCCCCTCAAGATTCAAAACGCTCCAATTGCGAGAATTTTCGTAAATAAAATATTTGTAGGTTACGATGAGATGGAGCTATTTACGAAGTTTCAGCCGGATGTTAATAATTTTATAAAAAGGGGTCTGTTCCACGGACTATAAGGATGTACTGTAAAATACTGATTTCGAATGTACCAATTCATGTACCAGTATATAGGAAATTATAATACTCACTGTCATCTTTTAGATTTTGTTATATATGATGTAATGTAGAAGCTAGAGCAGAGAAAGAATGCGACCTTGCTCGAAAATAGATGATCGGTATTTAGAAAAGAAGTGGTTTGTGAAAGAGAGACTAGGAAGGGTCTGGGCTGAGTCAAGTTGGTCCAAAGCCAGGTCCTTGACAGAGCTCCACCATCTGCCAACCTTCGTCCCATGTCGGCGCCTCCTGGGGGTTGACGAGATACGGCCGTCCTCCGCAAGTCTGGCATGGGAGGAATTTCGATAAGTAGTTTCCTAGTCAATCCCGTAAAGCAGAATTATAATTTACTCGTAAGATAAAATTCTAAAGAACAAACTGGACTATCCAGAACTAAATGAATTGGACGATATCCAAAGACATATAAGATAAGTGTCAGAAACCTGTACCACTGTAAGTATACTTCCTTAAGCGGGCATTTCTCCTTTTAAAAGATACGAACTGTGCTCCTTAACCTCCCTAACCACTATCAGGACACACCGTTGGATGACACACATGGAGGACACACATAATCTAAAGAACAGGCAAATAATTCAACAGATATATCTAAAGTAACAAGATCAGGACGGATCGTACGTTTTTCATATATTTTTCATCTGTAAAAGGGGCGCCCAGAAGGGGTTTTCATGACGCAAGTTGCGCCTTCAAAATTTTTGAAAGGGACACATTTTGATGGCGTTTTGAATTTTTGAGGAAGTTTGTGAATCTCGTATATACGACTGATCACTTAAAGTTAAAAATTCACTGAGGAAGGAATCATACAAGTAGAGTTGCCAAGACGAGTCTTGGTCTTACACACTTAGTCTTGTTCTTAGGCCATTTCAATGGAGTAATATATTTTCGAAATGAAAAGTTTTAATAAAAATACAAGTGGAAGCATGGAACAGAATATAGGGTGTGTATCTGTATATAATATACGAACTTTTAAACCCTACTTTTCTTTGCACTGTTTTTAAGAAGAGGAAAGCAATGAATACCAGTAATGAATAATTAACTTGCCCCATTGGAAAATAGTTCCCAAGTTTAATAATTAAGCAATATGAAACAGTCATCCCTGAACTTATACCAATCCATTATTGTACACGCTAAAGACCCACTAGCGGATCCAGAATTTAATTTAATTTAAAAAAAAGACAGTCCCAAGGAATGTACTTAATTAATGTATATACAAACATTTTTAAAAATATTCATTAGTAGTTATTGAGATGCATAGTATTAAAAACTAATGAATTAAATGGATATCCACTGAAATGAAAATTATATTTTAAATATACGACTGATCACTTAAAGTTAAAAATTCGCTGAGGAAGGAATGATACAAGTAGAGTTGACAAGACGAGTCTTGGTCTTGCACACTTAGTCTTGTTCTTGGTCTTGGTCTTCCGCAAGAGTCTCGCAACAGTCTTGCAGTTAATTATTAGTTTATTACTATAGAGAGTTACTGTATTTTTTTAGATAGGAGGAACCTAACTAAGCCCGAATGAAAAATTAGAGGAGTTAAATACAAAAGTATATTGGTTATACCAATTATTTACATATAGTAACTAAGATTGTCAAGTATTAGTAACTATTTTGCCTTAATATTTATTCAAAAAATCGATTTTTTCCACTGCTATTGGTCTTGCTACAGTTAGGCGGCCTTGGTCATGCAAAGTGCAAGATCAAGACCGATTTAGAGCAACACTACTGATAACCATCTGAAAAGAAGATGGCCTCAAGATATCCTATTGTAAACATATTTTTTTTTAGAGTGCTACCAGCGGGTTGTTTCTCGATAAGTGTTTTGATGTTATTATATTCTTTTGTTCACATTTACTGAATGTATTTTTTCTTAATACAGTTGTAAATATCATAAGTAAATAATAAAAAATAAAATAAAAATTTTATTTGTTATATAAATTAGGCCATTATACACCAACATTTTATTTATTACCTATTTTATTACGACGTTTCGAGCATCACTAGGGCCATTTTCAAGTCTTATTGAGTCCTCCATTAAATATCCATTATTAATGTCATATTATTTTTTCAGAGAAAAATTAAATTTTCCTGATATTTAAGAGTTTCCCCTACGTCGTAATAAAATAGCTAATAAATAAAATGTTGGCGTATTATGGCGTCATTTATATAACAAAAAAAACCTCAAGACACCAATTCTAGGAAGAATGAACAGACAAAATAAAAATTGTATATTAATTAAATATATGTAAATTATTTTATAATATACTTATGCACAGTTAAATCGTCGGCACCATGTAAGTCGCGAATGTGCAACGTTGGACAGTTATTCGTTACTTTAACACGCTGCCGACGATATAACCAACCCAAGAACAGTTTACAGCTTTAGCGAAAGGATCTGATTTCATTAAATAGTTGGACAAACGGTGTGTTTGCTAATTATAATTGCTTTATTTTATGTACATTTTAATAAAAAGTCATATTTGACAGAATTTAATAATTAAACTTGTGTCATTGTAAATACTAGTTATTGTAATATTAGGTGGATTACTGCATATGACAGAGAAATTACTTATGCAATTTAAAGGGATATTATGACGAAAAAAGATAATGTCACAAATTTTCGGCACCACATTGTAGTAACGGATGCAAATAATCACATTTTTCGATTTCGTTCGTTCATCATAGTACTCCATTCCCATCCTTTGGCAAAATGTCGAATCTATACTGCTACAGGCAGACCGAAATCAGTAATTTCATTTTTATGTATGTAATGACATATTTGTTAGTAAAGAATGATCATAATCAAAAGTTTACATTAGACAAATTCATATTCTTTATTTAAACATGGTGCCGACCGGAGACGCCCAGAAGGGATTTTTATGCCGCAAATTTTCCCATCAATTTTTTTCTCGAAATTTCAACGGGGTTATGAATTATAAAAATGAAAAGTTTCAAACCAGTTAAAAATCGGAAAACTTGGAAAAAAAGAAAGATAGTTTATTCGTGTATGATCTACAACTTTTTAAATTATCCTTTCGCTTGCACTATTTTTGAAGATGAGAGCAATAAAATATTTTGTGAGTGGCGCATGCGCCATTGACTTTGAGAGGATAGACGCCCATGATTCCGACGATATCTAATTATTTAAAATTACATAATATTTTATTTTAATGTCTTTCAAAAGTTAGAACCCCATGGATTATGTTTCTTTGAAATTGGAGACTTGCACTTATAGGATCAATGTTAATTTAAAATGTGTGAATAATCCAGTATACTGCTGATCGGAAATATTGCATGGACTATTTTAACTATTTCTATTTAAATATTACATAACGAATGGCGGTTTTGTTAATACTATTCTGCCAAATATCACTGCTTGCGCATATATATATATATATATGTGTGTGTGTGTACTATATACATAGATGTTCAACATTTTAAAACAAAATATGTCTATTTACCAAAATTTTGATAACAATGACAAATGAATGAACTTTTGCGTCGTAAGCGTTTTAATGAAATTAGGAGAAAGAATATTAAATATGTCTAATATTTCATTATTCATAAATAATTATTGGATGAAAAATAATTTATACCAGAAAAAAACTTTTAAGACCATTAAGTGTACTTCTAGAAGGTAAAGATATATTTAAGAAACATTACGCTGGATGTGGGTATTGCGGTAAGAACACGCTAAGAGTCTAATCCATTTTGAATCCGAGAAATTTATGTTAAGTGACCACTCGTTGAGGTGTAATTCAATATCGTTATTAAATTCTAAACATGTCCCTGTATCAATTGCAAGTATACCTTAATGTTTAAATAAAGTCTTGAATTGGGGCTTAGAATTGAAAAATTATTTGAAAACCTTTATTTGATTTTCAATGTATCTTAATTATTACTGTAATAATCAGTGATTTTCAACAAAATGAAATCCTACATATAAAAATTTTTTTAATTTTTTTTTTTTTAAATATTGTTTTTGATATTACAATTGGAAAAGAAAATATAAGTTTTTCCTGAAAAATTCTTAATAATAATTCTGTACCTCAGAGGTAAACGACACCATATCCATTTTTTATTAAATAATTTAGTAACGAAAAAAGAAACTTTAATAACAAGTACAAAAACGCGACGTAATGCCCATTACATCCTGAGTACATATTTAGTAAAGAAATGAAAGAAAGAAAGTAAATTTTATTCTGGGACATTTATTACCCTCAGAATAACTACAATGAACAGAGAAATGATAATTGTGAATAATTAAATGACAATTAAAAATAAATTAATTTACAAAGTTGTCTAATCTTAATATTGAAATAAATTAGCATGTAAATTTTTCATAATATTAGAAATTCATAATATTCAAAATAAAGACACTGTAGTAAACATATGATCTTGAAGTAGACATATGAATTTAAAGATGATTACATTCGGTTGAGTTCACGTATTTGTACAAACAAGCAATATGACACATACATAGATAACTGCAAGATATCGGTATAGTGTAACTGACATCTCTAAAGTACAAAATAGCTTTATTTTAAATATATTCGGAAGATTGGTTACTGAGGAGATGGAAAAAAAATTATATTTAAATGAGGTCAAGGATGAGGAATTCCGTAAAGAAGAAACAAATTTTAACAGCTCAATGATATGGAAAAATGGCTGCCTGGACAAATATAAAAACGCGGCATAGTGTCCATTACCTCCGGAATACAGATTTATTAACAAAGAACTAAATTTTAATAGCACAAAATTATTGGAAATTGGCTGCAAGGACAAGTACAAAAATGCGGCCGTGTCCTTTATCTCCGGAATACAAATTTAGTAACTAAGTTTTAATAACGCAAAGTCGTTGAACATTGGGTCCCTTGAAGGAATACAAAAATATACATGGTGTTGTTTACCTCTGTGGTATAGACTTAGTGCTTACTTTGAAAATAGACGACTCATTGAGTAACAGAAAAATGTGCATTTTAATTGAAAAAATAACACATTTTGATTGTTTAATTCTTTATCATCTGTTAGAGCTGCTTTTCCTTCTATAGTTAGAGGGAGAAGCCTGGCTTGGGGTTCCCTGCCTGATTTTATATATTGTTTATATGTATGACTGTGTTTTTATGTTTTTAATTTATTTATCTTTAGGTTATTTTATTTCTTTATTGTACATAGTTTTTTTTTATTATTATTTAGTTATTATTTTACTTTTGTTAATTTTATATTTTCTGTATATATGGTATGAATGTGTTCATTTATCACTATAATCATTGTCCACGAGACAGAATATTATATGTCTAAATAAAATTAAAAAAAAAAAAAATTCTTAGCATAGACCACTCACACAAACAAATATGGAATAATAGAAAAAAAAAAAATTATTTTTCTATTTTGGAGGAGGCTCACGCCCAAAAGTTTTCCCGCCCTCTGTTGATCCACTTGCTATGAAGTGTAGCTAAAGTTAAAGACGCAACCTCTGAATATAGAAATGTTAAATATTGATCCACGCGGTCGGCCGCTGATCGGAAGGGTCATGGTCTGTATTGGTATTCGACCTATTTCACCTAGTGGCGTTAATATAGTGCAATCAGACAGATTGCGTGGAGCGTCCAAACTTTTCGCGCGAAAAGGCGTCTAGACTCCCGCGGAATCAGCACACTCTCGCAGAGGAATGCGCAGCTGGCGAGGCATCCTTCAATGTCGGCTATACTTTCCTTTCGGCATTGTGTCTCGCCCGTTCTCTGTCTTTGTCTCTCTTCTGGACCTCTACCAACAATTCTCTTTTCCGATGTTTCCTTATTAGAAGAAATTCTTGTCCGTTCAGAAAAAGCTATTAGTCAGTTTCTGAAATAGTTCGCCGCCCACGTACAGATTTTCGTGTTCTATAATAAGAACGTAATACGGGCTAAGGATGATTGATAATAGCCAAGAGTTTATAATAAGTCTCCAAAGTAAGTGCCAAAAGTAATTCACTTGTAACTTTAAGAAAGTAATAGCTTCATCTCATTCTAACCTACAACTTATTTACTTACGAAAATAAAATCATCCTTAACGATCTTAATGTTCCATATGTTCCCGATTCATAAATGATAAATTTCTTATTTATTGGATTTATGATGTATTAATGTTTGTTTTATGAAAACTCTATTTAAACAAATGAAACAGTGAAGAAGAAAATTGCTAGAATGGATCTATAAATATATAATAATACTGTAGATATATTATTACTCATTTATTTTAGTTATAAATGTAGTGAATATTTATTATTAATTACACACAAACCTCGATAGACGGAATTATCCATTGCCTATGTGTTGTTGCTTGTACACACACACATATATATATATATATATATATATATATATATATATATATATATATGTGTGTATTTTACTTTGTATAATTTTTTTTAAAAGTATAATAAACACGTTTTCATTCATTCATGTTCCCGATTCCATATGGCCCAACCCAGATACCTATCCTTCCATGATAAACTTCAGAACCATTCGAACCTTCTCATTTCTAACTTTATTTAATGTAACCATGTTAAAAAATATTAAAACATTATACCTTTAAGTATTATTGTTAGGGTGATTACATTTAATAGGACTTATGGGTAAACATCATTTCATAAAGGTAGTTAGTATCTTACTTATATATGAAAAAAAAATGTTTGGGGCTGAAGCCGCCCCTCCCCAAAATAAAATCCTCGATCCACTAGTCTACCAATCTGAGGCATTTGAAAAGAAGATGGCCTCGTGATCTCCCGATTTAGAAGTTTAATTATAATGCTACCAATGGACAATTTATCAACAAGTCTTTTTATGTTATTTTTTTAAGTGAAAATTTCTTTAGGCGTGTTTTGCACTGCATTTGCAGACTGAGGAGTCAGATCTCCTATGTGTAACGCTCAGGAAAGTCGGCTAATTGGCCTATTTTTGCATATGGATTAAAATATCTCAGATACTAAAAATCGGACCTGCATACTGTATGCGAGAGAATCGTTCAGCATTTCATACCCTCTGTAATTGGCTATTATTCCAAATTGTGTCTTAACGCGACGTCGTGTTAGATAAGTGAAAATGGAAAAAACAGTGCCGGAAAACATATTATAACCAGTTTTGTTGAAGCTACGGATAAAAATATCTCAGAAACTGGAAATCGGACCTACATACATAAGCGAGAGAATTGTTCATCAATTCATCTCCTCTGTAATGAGCTATTATATATAATTTATATTTTATATTACTAACCCCCTTTCCTTTGATGTTTTCACTTCTATCGCGTGGTCTAAAGTACACACCTTAGTTTTTTTTCACTGTATCACATTTACCACATGTATTTTTATTTTAATATAGCTGTAAATATATATATATATACGGCCCAGTCCTATAAAAATATGGTTTCATAAAAACCCTTGAAATATTTAAATATTTGGTAATTTTAAAAATATTGAATGGCAAACTAGTAACAGTAATTTTAAGTTTAAGATTCTGGATACATCGAAGTTAAACATTATTATGAACAAGCAGGTATCCTCAGGGCTAAAATTTTATTGAGCGCCGAAAAAATAAAAACGTTTGAAGGTTCCCAAATAATTTCGTAAATTTAGTTCGGTATGAGTCGTGAACGAAAAAATACGTTGAATTTTAGTAGATTTGGAACCATTTTATTTTTATTTTTAGTGTGAAGCGGAAAATGATACTTCTTGGATATTATCAGTTAACTCCTGTAAGGCTCACCACTAGCGGATTCAGGATTTAATTTGGGGGACACCCCGAAATCATTTTTTTTCAGAAAAATAACGATAATTACTTTGGAAAAAAAGAAAGAAACTAGCTACCTATATGAAATTGTGTTTTAGTAATTCCTGAAGCCCTTTTAAATGTAATTACACGAACAATAATACTTTAAGAGATATTTTTAAAATATTTTTTTCCATAAAACATGGTTATATTTTACCGTTTTAGGGAGGCAGTGTTCAGCCCCAAAGCCTCCTACCCCATAGATCCGCCCATGAAGCTTACCATAATGATGTTTAAACGCAGCTTGCAGATTTCGGCTTTATTGAAGTTTGATGAAGGTATGTAGGCCGGGTATCGGCTGCGGGTAGTGTTGGCCAAAATCGGTCTTGGTCTTGCACTTTGTAAGATCAAGACCAAGACCGCCTTACTGTTGGAAGACCAAGAACAGGACTGGTAAAAAAATCGATGTTTTTAATAAAAATTAAGGCAAAATAGTTACTAATACTCGACAATTTTAGTTACTGCATGTTAATAATTGGTGTAACCAATATACTTTTGCATTTAACTCCCCTAATTTTTCATTCGGAATTAGTTAGATTTCTTCTATATAAAAAATTATAGTAATATCTATTTAGTAATAAGCTAATAAATAACTGCAGGACTGTTGCGAGACTCTTGCCCAAGACCAAGACTGAGTTTGCAAGACCACGACTCGTCTCGGTCTCGCGTTTGGGTAACACTAGCTGCGAGCCTTCTTGTTCGTTTAGAATTTTAATTTTAAAAAAATCTGATTTTACCACCGATTCCCAGATATTACAAATGTGGCTATTTCAGAGTTACCTACTAAATAAAGAACACACCACATACAACACCCACATATAATGTAGTCACTAAACCAGATTATCGGGAGTTAAAGGGCTTCGAGCTCATATTGACGTAAGCTACTTTACCCTCTTTGGATGTGCTGGCTTCCTTTCAGACCTGGCTAGAAAATGGCTATTGTTGTTACAGAGCGGGAGCACTCTCCCAGTCCCATTACACAGGGCATAATGGATCTCATTGTTTAGAATCGTTTCAATGAGAATGTTACTCTTTGCCAACAAAACGATCTCGGGTTGGCATTCCACTCCACGCATCAATTCAAATAAAACGGAACGAAAGTGAGAAATAATTATACCATGAAACAAAGGAAACTTGGCAGAAATATTAATTGTATTCCTTGAGTCCTTTGACTAGGTATAAGAACGTATATTGTTCAGCGGCTAGCATCACTAATATGATGAGCCAACATTTTTATCATATAACATTTCTTTTTTTATATTTAAAGTTGTATTTTCAGTTAGTTATACTAAAGTTATACTAGGAGTGGGATAGCTTACTGGTAGGGTACTGAGCTTCCAATGCTAAACGTCCCGGGTTCGAACCCAGGCTTATGGAAGATAATTTATTTATCTGTTTCATTGGCAATGGGGCAACCCTGGGTCGGGAAACCATCCTGGGGCACACCCAGCCTCTATAAAGTGGGTACCCTTAATTAAATAATTAATTAAGGGGAAAAACCTGTCGGTTGAGCGTGATCTCGGTCAAATCATCTGCACAACCGTTGACCTAGAAACAGTGCTTTTCCTATATAGTACTGAACCCAAGACCCTTCATGGTTTGTAGTGGTACAGGTTGTTATACTAAAGATAATAGCGTTTCCTTGCGAAATTTATCTTATTAAATATCAACCCTTATTTTACCTAATGCATTCGAATTATAAGTTGTATTAGGAAAAACCTGTTTATTCGTATTTTTAAAAAGTTTACTTTTGTTCTTTCTGTTGACTTAACTTGTAGATTGTTCTTTTGCCGCCTCAACCAGCTTTCTTCACCTCTGCCTATCTTGAACTTTTCCTTCACAGTTTTCTGTATGCAACTTTTCAGTATTTTCAAGACTCCGTCGGTCCTCTAGGAAATAGTGGTCAATCTCTACAGGCTAAAATCGAAACATTCGCTTTTGACTGAGCGCGACCTACTTCAAAACGGCTTTCACGGCAACGAGTCCCGTTTTTTTTAAAATTTACTCTATTTTATGAGGTGTAATACATAATCATATCTACCTCAGTTAGGGTTTCAAGGGATATGCTTTTAGTCTAGAGAGGGAAGGAGTAATCATTTGAATTTAAACCGAAAAAAAATACACTAGAATGGGCTCTCCCCTTTTAGCCTTTTGAGGACAATTGACTAGCCAATAGAATGGCAAAACAAAGGAAGAATACAGAAAACCAAGGTGAATAGTCAAAATCCGGAATTTTCAAACGTGATAATACTCCCTTCTTTATAAAATACCAATGGTATTACTGCCTCTTTTATCAAGCTCCAATGGCCGCACTAATTTCTCTAGCAAAACCTGAAGGCCTAGCTGCCTCCTCAACTAAGTACCAAGGGCCAAATCACCTCATTTATTCCAAGGGCCAATCTGTCTCCTCTATCAAGTCTCAAAAGCTAAACTGCCTCCCCACTAAGTCCGATCAGCCATACTGACTGCTCAACTAATTGTAAGTCTCAATCGTCAAAGTGGCTCATCTATTAAGTCCTAATGGTCACACTATCTTCTCTATCAAGTCTCAAGAGTCAATATGCCCTCTCTATCAAGTACCAAAAGTCCAAAATCCAAAGTGGGTGGCGCAACTTACTCCATGAAACCCCCTTCTTGGCCCCTCTGGTCCAAACTGACACCTCTAGTATACCTAAGGGCCACACTATCAAGTCCCAACGGCCACACTGACTCATCTACGAAGTATCGAGGACCATCATTTTACCAACATATCCATATTATTAATTATTGTTAAAATGTTTAGTTTCATTATGAATATCAGTTATTATGCACATTAAGTAACTATCGGACTTTAAGTAAAAACATCTAATTATTATGTCGAATTGAACATATATATTTTGCAATTATATATCATCGTTGTCAAGAAGGGAGTTTCATAGTACAAGTTGTGCCATCAAAATTTTTATGAGAGCCACATTTTGACAGAGTTTTGATATGTTGAGGAGGAAACATTTTTGGAACGAAAAGTTTCAAATCAGAGGACAAGAGGAAAACATGGAACAGACCGCAACAAATGTAATATATGATCTATGATATTTTAAATCCGACATACACTTATACTAATTTTAAGAAGAGAAGAGCAATAAAATATCTTGGGGGAGGGAGAGGCTTAGGCACTATCGACCTTGGGAGCATGGGCGGACGGACACCCCTGATTATATAGGTATCATTACTACCATCGACCACACTTTTATCACTAGGAAAATGCGTTACGATCACAGATATTCAATGAATAAGATGTAAATGTACATCTCATCTTCATAGATTATCAGAAAATATAAAACATCTTAGAAGGGAACGGGGTCGAGGTGGCCGAACGTGCTAATGTGAGTGTGTGCGGGGGGGAGAGTGTGGACTTTTAACACTTGAAGTAACCCCTGACCTCTAACAGGAAAAACAATTCTTAGAAAGGAAGGAGCTATGTGAAAACTTGACTATTATTTGATGCTCTATAAAACATATAAAGAGGCTATATCAAAAAAAGGAGGTTTACAGGATGACCTTTGATCCCCAATACTATACAAAAATGCGATGAAAATAACTGTAAGAGCTGAAGAATAATTTTAACAATAATATTATAGCAATGCCTTGATGTTGCACGACGTTATAATAGAATGGAATACAAAATATCAGATGAAGAAATAGGAAGACTAAAAAGTTAAGACTGTAAAGAAAGCTGCTTAAGACATATATAGACAAGAGAAACTATACATTCGCATTCAAAAATCTGGACTTGTGGATGCCTATTTTGGTAGAGTCATAAACTAATCTCCTTAAGTTTTTTATTATTTATTTATTAAGTAAAAACCATAACTAATGTAATCTTCCAATTAATACTTCATACGCTCTTTTCTGTTGACTCAGCTATCATTAACACTTTACTTATTTGCTGATCCGATAATTTTGATAAATAATAATAATTATTAAGTAACTAAATATGCGTCCTTTAAAACACAAAAAAACACCACTCACACACAAACAAACACAAAATAAAAACATTTATAAACAACCCGTTATTATAAGGAAGTTCTAGACAATGCCATATAAGGTATACAAACTCGCAGTCCTTGTTCTAAAACTGTTATAATAGTTTTTAGACTGCACAGTTCAGGAATAGAAACCAGAAAATAGTTCTTCGGGCTAAAAATGTAAATGTAAACACCCGATGATATAATTTGGTCTAAAAAAAGATAGACCTGATTCATTATACGAGTATAGTGACTCAACGGTCTAATACTAGATAAACAAGAACTCCCAACATGGTTGGAATACTGAATCGAGTTCCAAACGAACCTTCGGTAAAATTAGGCTAGTTTAGGGGTGCAATGTTTGTCTTAAACAGAATTCAAAACCTGATTAAATATATCAAATAGTATCATTTAATGTCAAGTTTTCACATTTATTGCTATTTAAGATAATGGGGGATAGTAGAGGCTGTACCCGAACACCAGTTTCTTTTTCTTTTATCAACATTTAGTTTTTCTGCAACTTACAGGGGTCACAGCTTTACATTCACTATTATTTAAGAGACTTAATGTATTTTTGTCCGATCGAAATTTATTTTTTTCGGGTTCGATTTAGGTTATTTGCTATTAAGGATCGATGGAGGCTGTGTGTGTCCGACAACTTCTACGTTGAGTTTGCTTTTCCCGTCATATTTCTTCTGAGGGATCTGAGAGATTATGGATTTTACATTGGCTAGCTGTTTAATTTGATAAATTTAATCTTTTATTTAATCTGGAAATTTAAAATTTAATTTAATTTAATTTAAAATCTAATTTAATTTAAAATTAGAAATTTAATCTAAGGACTTATTTTTAAAGGCTGAGTGCGCCCCATCGAAATTTAGTTTTCTTTACTTCGTCATTTCGAAATTCTGCAACTTAAGGGACTTATGGCTTTGAATTAATCAATAGATTCTGTCCATGTCTACTTTATCTGTATTTAAAGAAACTCCAGTAGTGGCAGAGCTGAACCAATTTACTTGTCGTAATTTGAAAAAGATAAATTTGAATTTTTGTATTAAAATAAAACAGAAATGAAATTTAGTTTTACACAATGTGTCACCTTATCTTCCTACCTTGAGTTATAAATTAATTTATCAATGTAATAATAATTACCGTCAATTCGATATATGTCCGTAAAATAACATCAACCACCTACTATTCCACAAAAAGTTCCAAGATAAGTTTTTTAAATCTCTGAAGTTCTGAATTACACAATTAAATATAACGGATATGCGCTCTGTCAACAAACACTTTTTTAAAGAATTTATCGACGTTTTAGAAAATTAAAATAAATGTTTTTTTTTTTAAATCCCGATTTTCAAATTTCAAATTTTTGTTAGAAAAAAATACAATCTGCACTTTGTTGCCAACGCATACCAATGTTAACTAGAATAAATTTATGAAAAAGACAAATTGAGCAAAAATAAAGAGTACTATAAAATAAATAAAAACAATAAATGCAGCGAAACTAAAATTGTCACAATTATATCTATAAAAAAATAGATTAAAATCAATCATGGCGGACACAACCACTAACATTTTTTAGAATAATAATTTATTATTTATTATTTTGATAAAATTCTCTATCATTCATAATAAATAAATACCTTCATTCTACATATAAAAGTTGAAAATGTAGGATATATTTATAAAGAATCGACATTTCGTCCGTAATTTTTTTTCCAAAGAAAACCATTTCTACCACAGTCTCCTACAAACATAATCATTTATGATTTGTGGGATTATTCCGAAGCTATTGGGGATACCAACGAATCGCTGATGCTTTCACTAAACTTTTCTTTTTCATCTTTCACTTCTTCTACTTTTCTTTTTCTTTCTTTTTTTTTTTTTTTTTTAGTATAGGGAAAGTCGTGTGAATACAGAGAAACTTCCATTGTAAAGCGAAAACTTCTGAATGTCCCCATGAATGAGTTATTGAGAATCGATTTTCTTATTCTAATGGATTCTGATCGACGAAAATTAGTAAAAAAATGAATTTATGTTCAAATTTCATAGGCTTGTTTGTTTCATTGCGTCTTGTTTGAATACTTGCAAGAAATATGTGTACGATGAAAAAAAATTCTGAGTTGGTGAGTTTATGTATTTTTTTGGAATAACAATTCATTCTATAAAGGCTGTCTCAATTCTTAGTGGTCAAACTCTTGGTGGCGATCCACACAAAATTTCCAACAAAGAAGTTCATTTGATGCATGGGCCGAATCCGAACAGAAAAAGGAGTTAAGACCTATTTTATGTTTGCTTGAGATGGTAACGTTTTTTATTGAATTATCTTGAATTGATAAGAAGCAGTTCAAGATAATTAAATTCTAAATACTTCATCGTAAAGTGGACAAAATTTTATTTGTGAAAACAGTGACTAAATTTACTACAATCAGTGATAAAAGAAATTTTCAGGAGGTCTAATTACGCAAAGCCTACGATATCTTCTCCTTTAAGCTCCTTTATGTCCCTTGTTTCATTGACCTTAGTAAATCACACTCCTCGCTATGTGTATATATAAATATATATACACTTAATTTTATTTAGGAAACATATGTATATCATTTTTTTTTTTTACAATTTATTTCTTTATATATCAACAGTTATTTTTTTATTTTTAATTTTTATATATTATTATTTATTGAACACGTCCACTGTACTTTATGAATTTTTTATGTATTAGGTTAGAAAGAGAGAGGAGAGAATGTGAGTGGGAACATGTATAGGGGGAGAGAAGGAAGAGAAAGGGTACAGAATGATAATAAATGAATGAAAGAAATAGTGAAAATTATAAAAAAAAAAGGAAAAAAAAAATAATATATATATATATACGTATAAAATATTGTATACTATGCTCATACATATTGTTATTCCTATAATTGTATAATAATTTTAAATAATGTCTGTAGTGATTAATAAGTATGCTGTGTTGTTAGCAACCCAATGTAATTGGGCAGCACCATTTTATTTTATTTTATGATAATAAAGTGATTCTCTCTCTCCATCACTACAATGCTTTGCCTATAAAATTGATTTTGCGTTCCTTTCTAATTCCATTTAGTGATTATTATTGCTATTATTTTAGTTCCAATATTGTAGAATTGAACCTCTATTACCCAACTGTTCTCGTTAATATATCCTCAGAGCTATTATACTTAATTTATTACTAGTGTTATGTTATTATTCATTATAATAGGTCTTTTGGCCAGATTTATAGTTAATTTATATGAACAATATTGTTATTCTAAAGGAACGTAGTCCCAGAATAAAGATGATTTTTCTATTTCTATTTCTATTTGTAAATTTATTCACTGTAAGCAAAAAAAAATTGGCTACTTTACAGTGTGTTGAGAATAATTTAATTATCTTGAACAGTTTTTGATAAATTCCATATTATTTAATAAAAATCGAGACAACCTTAAAAAACCCACAAACTTGTTCTTAACTTCCATTCGGAATCGGCCCAAGCATCAAATAAACTTTTTTGTTGGAAATTTTCTCATTCTCCAGAGTTTGGGCATTAAAAACTCAGACGCTCTGTATATATCGCCAAGCTGTTTGTAACAGGACTTTATGGATCCGTTAGTGAGGAGGAACACTTTTAATATCGTCAACGAAAGAGACGTGAAAAAACGACATTCGATGAAATAGAAGAATGACTATCGACGAATTATACTATAATGATACATTTTAGAAAATTTTATGAAGCATGTTTGTAGGGTCTTGAAAATGGCTCCCGAAGCCGAAACGTCGAATAAATAATATATGATGTAAAAACTGTTGTACATTTGGTGACCTTTGGCCTAATATTTTATTTTTAAAAAATTGTTATTTAAAAAAATAGGAAAAAAACTAAGTTTATTCCGAATAAATAGCACCAAATTATGAAAATAGACACAAATTTAATGATTACCCTTCTCAACCCTAAATTTACTTTGTTATTTTGAGTTAAAAGAATATTTGATCGTTGAAATAGGGCAGTTTATGTAGGTTGACTATATTGTTTTAATAAATAGTTCTTATATAAAAAATTGTATAATTTAAATTGAATCAATCTAAATATATTATTAATTTTAAAGAAATGTAAATTACTGGTTGAATATAGAACCACAATGTATTATGTATATAATTCTTGAAGCTGAAGACGGGAAAAAATATCCCCGAAACTTCCAAATAAAAATGATAAAGAAAATACTAATTATTAACAAATATAGATTACGACTGTTTATATTGTTATATTAGACCAATGGGCAAGAATTGAGAAGAAAATGATTATTTAATATATTATTTCGAGGTTTTCGGATGAGATGTGCGATTTATATGAGAGATAGGATTATAAGCGGAATGGTAATAAATTACTAAGACAACAATAATTTTAAAAAATTTATAATATCTGTACAGACAGTGAGTAAGTTGATTCCTGAGCAAATGATTGCAGTGTTGAAGTATAGAAATGTGAATAAAGGTATAAATCTTCCCAATAGAAAAATGACCAAATTTTATTTTTTTTTTTAAATTTATTTATTGAGTATTACAAAAATCTGTCTCTTGGACATTAGTTATTGTGAAGTATGATAACATTCACACTATATAACACCAAAATTAATAATGAAAAATGTTGAAATTGGAGTTAGTCATTCTGACAACTGAAAGCTCATATAATTCTTAGTCCTCAATAGAAGGACGAAGTGTATCCCCGAAACCTCAAAATAAAAACGGCAAAGAAAATGCTATAAATTACGGTTCTTTATTTTGTTAAGATAGACATATGGGCAAAAAAGTAATTATTAAATATATTAGGCGACAATCTATTTATGAAAATATTTATTGAGTAGCTCCATCATTTCACAGTAATTTCTCGGTGTTCACATTATGTTTGATTAAAAAAAATAATAAATATGTTTATATGTTTGGTTAATAAAAAATAATTCAAACAAAGAGCTCTCTTTATTAATCATTACTAACAAATAGTTAATGCAAAATGTTCTACCGGAAACTATGTCTTAAAAATTCTGTGTCCAATTTTAGTCAGACGGAATTCACGGCCTACAGATTATAAATATAGATCGAAATGTAGGTTAACATTTTACGCTGAATGTCTAGAATGTAATAATCCATTAATATTAATGAATGTGTTGTTTCAGATAAATTTGATAGAATTTATAAAGATAATGTTTGACATACTGCTTTTTTGTTTTTGTTTTTGCTTTTTTTTCACTTTGAGAAGGTATGAGGAACTGGATGCGTTTTTGGCTGCTATCCTGAAAATACTGACAACTCTGCCAAAAATGCTTTTGATTTATTGATGCGAGGGTACGATTTTGGAAATACACTTTGGAATTTATTGCTTTTTATTTTTTTTTTTTTTTTAGATAAAACGTATCAACTTCGGGTTGAGGTAGGTTTTTCCCTTGCCAATTTATGTAGTGAAGTAAACAGGAAAAAGATGAGAAACGTCATTATTTTTTTTTAAATGGTAGCTAATTGCAAACGAAAAAAAAATTATTTTAAAAACTTCATCGTAAATAACGCATTATTTTTGTAAAACATCAAACATTCACATGATACATTTTAGATAGTTCGTATCAGACAAAAAACAAAAAATAGATAATTTTATTATCAGGGGTAAAAAGTTCATTTTATAAATATACAAGTTCACATATCAACAGCCAGAGGAAAAACGAAGAATGTTCATTTCTTAAGAGAGAACGAGATTTGAAGTCCCTTGGGTTTTAAAAAATACCAAAGAAGACAAGTTGACGAAATTTTAGTTACACAATGATATTAAAACCAGTTTTTTTTTATTCATGGCCTTGCCTTAGGAAACTTAAATAATTTTAAATTTTGCTCAGAAAAGTAGAATTTAAATTTTTTCCAACGTGATTTTCCCTTTGTACCCACGATATCTAGTTGTTAAAACATCAGTATGAAATGCTTTAATTAAACAAATATCAGAGACAGTAAAAAAAATTAAAGTTTATGAACAGGGGAGTTAATTTCGAGAAGCACATTGTTAGCATAACACTTTAGCTCCGGGATTTTATGTATTTAGTTTTCTAATAAAACATTGTCACTTAGTGTAGCAAAGGAAGATTAAATGTTTATTTATATTAAGTTGATTTCATTTTATTACGTTTTCAAAATATTTGTTTTATGAAATTAATTAATATTATCATGTAATCAACCAGACTTAAACTTATCAAAGAATACTGAAGGCATACTTTATACTAAAAAAGGAGGACAAATCATCCCCGAAACGTTCAAATAGTAATTAAAAACCTATAAATATTATTGTATTTTTTAAAATGTTTATAAGTGAGCAAAGCCGTGGAAGAGAAATAAAATATTTAAGAAAGCCCTAACTAAGAAAAGTCTAGTCTACAGCTACAAAATAAAAATACAACAAAACATATTATATGTAATACAAAACAAGTACTACCACAGAGTAGTATTCTATACGCAGATATATTTTAAGGGATTTTGACTAATACTGTTTTTAATATGATAAATGTTTTGTTTTCTTTAAAAGAAAAATAATTTTTGAATATGGATCTTGGAGCCGAAACGTTAAAAATACTAATTTTTAAATATTATAAAAAAAAATAAATATGTAATAAAAAACCGTGAGATTAAAAATGATTTTTATTTAAAATATATAGAATAAAATAAAATAAAATAATAAATAATAAATTAATAAATAAAATAAAATCATATATAGACTAAATATAATATAATATTTAATTTCCTACTAAAACATGGTTATAGAGATGCGTAAAGGGAATTTTATATAATTATTTATATTAGGAGAGCTTATTTTTATTACTTTTTAAAAATATTTATTTTAGGCTTAAATAATCATATATATTCGTCAATTCTTCATCAAATCCAATGATTGAACACTCATTTTGAAGATATTCTTCTCCTTCACATGCGAAAAATAGTTCTATCTCCCCCGAAATTTCTGGGGAAAAATTTATGAAGGAAAAGAAAATTTATTTGCGAATAACTCAAAAAGTATGCATTTTTTTCCTAGAAAACAAACAAAAAATCGTAAAATCGGACAATTATTAGCAAAGATACAGTCCATCAGTTTTGGTATACTTAGTAATGTCTTCCTCTTTAAGGATATTGCATTTAGGAGTAGAATAGTCTACTACACTTTTTTCCCCGGCTGATATATTAACTTTATTATTCCTTAAAGGCATTTGTTTGTTCTTATATATTTATTTTTTAATGATTTAGAAAATCCGATGATCGGGGCATTATTTTGTCTTCATTACTTTTATGATCGTTCCAGTCAGCGTTTAAAAATAGATCCTAGCAAAACAATTTGTACAAATATTTTGGTATATTATGTTAAATGGAATATTGTAATCGACCAAGGAAAAAATAATTATTCCTTCCTTACATAATATATTGGATCAACTTATTTCCATGTTGTTTTGCTATTTCTTCAATAAACAAAATTTTCTGCGAATTATTCGCACGTGCCAACTAGTATTAATTTAACATGCTTTAAGTTAGTATTATTTCGCACATTGAATTACAAATAAGCATTCGATCTGAATACTAGCCCTGACTCTCAGTTCCTAGTTATTCGAGAAATAACAAACACCCAGAACAGTTGCTTTTCGATAAACCTTGTTCCGAAAATACTCCCTGAGGTCAGAATCATTGAGGAATCTGCCCTTGCCAGCCGGCGAGAATTATGACAAACATCTTTCCGACAGCTGCGAATTTTACGGTTTAAATGGGTCCCTAGAAGATAACCGCTTTATAGTCTGCTGCGTAAGTTTATTTAAAAAGAACAATAATAATCCATGATACCGTGAATAATGATTTTTTTTCCGAAAACTCAATAATACAATAATTACTGATTGAATTATAACAATTGACAATATATGAGTTGAACCCTTTTTCTGTAACTGTGTTCCATTTAAAGGCTTTATCGTAACGGTAAGTGTATATATTTTCTTGTAAACAGTATTTAACATGTTCAATATGTGTCATATTACTAACTTCTTAACTAATTTACTAGCTAACTTATGGTATAAAATTGGAAGAAGATACTAAGCTTTATGCCGCCGAACTGTAGTCAATGCTGGAATCAGCATATTGAAAAGCGGATTTAGAATAGTCCGTGGTACAGACCCCTTTTTATCGAATTATTAACATCCGCCTGAAACTTCGTAAATAGTTTCATCTCATCGTAACCTACAACTATTTTATTTACGAAAACTCTTGGAATTGGGGCGTTTTCAATCTAGAGAGGGACAAACTTTGTCTATTTACTTAGGTAGTTAAAACTCGTAAATACCCATTTGCTTTCTCCCTTTTTTATCGATTTTATAATAAAATTATCCTGCGATAATAACAAGTAGAAAGCAAATGGGTATTTACGAGTTTTAGTACCTAATTAAATAGACAAAGTTTGTCCCCCTCCAGATTGAAAACGCCTCAATTCCAAAAGTTTTCGTAAATAAAATAGTTGTAGGTTACAAAGAGATGATACTATTTACGAAGTTTCAGGAGGATGTTAATAATTCGATAAAAAGGGGTCTGTATCATGGACTTGGAGTGGTTTCAATGAGTCCGTAAATTTTATGTGTCTTTTTCGAATGTAGTGTTCAATCGTGGGGAGTTTAAATATTTAGTGCAGTTTTTTTTTGTTATTTTATTTTATTTTTCTAACGAAATTTACCGTCATTTTTCTTAATATGCTGTTTTGGTACGCTTGGATGTGTTTTAGTGTGCTGTCAGTGAGATGTGTGAAAAGTGGTGCGCCGCACATCAAAATAGGTGGTAAAAAATACTTTTGTATATTACCAATTTAAGCGTTGGGAAAGTTTAAAGATGTTGGAGTCGACATGGTTTCAGTCTTACGGATTTTGCTTTATAAATAAATGTGGGCCGATAGTTTCCTATGTCAAGTTAATGTTAAGTTCGAAGACGAAGAAGAAGATGTAAACATTTTGTGGAATATTTCTTTTCCAAAATCTTAAGGAGCTCCTTTAGTATGATAACTATTAGTTACATCAATTTCAAGAAACAATCTGTACATGAAAAACATTAAGAATACTTAGTAAAAAATTATGAAGCTAAATCAAAGATATTTATGTATATACCAATATCCATTCAATAGCTGATTAGAAGGACTTTATTTCTTTATTTAATATCTCAAATGGTCCAATCTGTTAAATTTATAACCACTCGAGAATCAAAGAAACATTGGGTAGTGGATAATGAAAAATTAAATACAAAAACATGACCTAGGATTTATTATTCCTACAAAATAATTGAAGAAAATATTTCTAACGCCAAAAACAGCTAACTGTTACACAGCAGTTGATTCGGCATTACTGTTAAATTATAAGTGCATTTTAATTTATAAAAGAATATATAAATCTGTGAAATATTTTTATTTTTAAAAAACGTGTGTTTAAAAACAAGTCTCAACAAAGCTACTGCTTGCGTTATTCGGTACATTATCTCAAAATTCCTTCATATAGAGAATATGATTATTTTGTTGCATATAGATATTTATAAATAATAAAATATAATAATAACCAAAATGTGCAAATATGATAATTAATATGAAAAAAAACCATATTGAAGAATATATACTTACAAATTTCATATTTTTATTTTAATGAGCTGGGATATATCATAAATCAATAAGTTATTAAGTAATATAGGAAAACATTAAATATTATATTTAGTAATACCTACATTATTTTAATTTATCGACAAATCAATATATCAAAATCTGCACAAATTGATTTTTTTTTTCAAAAGGTAGATATGTTCAAATAAAGAGTTATCCATATCATCGGGTAGTAGTATATGTCTCATAAATACCCAGCAACAATGATATAAAAAAAAATCCTTTAACGGTTACACCAGAAGGAAATGTAATGAGCATCTTTTAATACAGCATACGCAACTGAAGAAAGAGATGCAAAGGGAGATCTGAGAAGTTAAAAATAATTCACAATCTTCTGGAAGAGCTTTAGTTTATCTTTTTGCCGAGTGCATTCTAGGTCTATCATATTGTTCTGAGTGAGCAATTGTATCATTGTTGCCAGTAGCGTGCTGTGACGTATAGTGTTAGACGGTATTGGTTTCAAGATACAATTGTATTTCCGGAGTGGGGAAGGTAGCCAAACCTTTTTTTTTAATAACAGTAATTACAGGACCAACGATTGTTTTATGAATGAAAGTTTAATATTTTCACTTGACAAGAACTCTCATATGGTAGCTGGAATACATGAAAATAGCTGGAAACTCATCAACAATTTTTTTTCTTTTTCTAACCTCCCAAAAAGTTTATTTAATTAAATTACCTATATAAGTATAACAATACCAATATATACAAAGTCCTTCCACTGCCCGAGAGCATTACCCATCAACATACATTTGCTTTCCACCTGAATAGTAAGATAATTTGATCACAAAATCGAGAACCAAGGAGGCTTATAAAAATATTGGGGCGTTTAGCATGATCTTCATCCCCAACATGTCAAAATAACGATGTTACATAGTCCAAACGCCATAATATTTTTGTAGGCCACCTTTTTTTTCGTTTTTGCGATCAAATTATCTTACGATTTAAGTGGAAAGCAAATAGGTATTTATAAGTATTTAGTGATTCATTAATTTAATAACAAAATTCTGAGAAATTTCGTAGATAAAAATTTGTAGATTGCGATAAGATGAAGTTTTAGGCGGATGTTAATAATTTGATAAAAATGGTTAATAATAAGGAAAATAATACTAACTATTTTAATAAATGAGACATAATATACCATTAATTACAAAATTAAAAGGTGCTTCCATTAATGTAAGCCAAGTAAATTTTTGTCATTAAAAAGCATGTTAGATTTCGTTTTTAGGGTCATTAAAACTCTTACGAATTCGTATATAAATTAAAAATATATCTCTTTTAGTACTTTTTTAATACATGATTTTCTTGAATGATTTTTTTCCTGCCATAAATTAAACCATACACAAACCCTCTGGATTTTCTACAATTCAACTTTAGTATAACTGTTAGAAAACTGAATTACTGCACTTCCAACCGACATCAATAGCTTTTGGATTTAATTTCTTTTAAAGCTAGAAATAAAGAAAACTTCCTTTAATCCATTTTTATTGTTATCTTCAGTTTTAATTTCTTTGCGAAGGTTGGATTTATACCATTTCGTGTAGCATACAGAGTCCTAAATCTCTAATAATTTTCGGGGAGTTCGGTTGAGCCATTCTAAAGTTATCACAATTTTGGAGTTGTTGACAAAATATTAAAGGAAAAAATTTGGTGCAGAAAATTGTAATTATTCGATTACAATAAAAAAATATTTTAAAGTTTTTCTTTTGTTAATAGAGGTGTTAAAAATATTTATATATAATAAAATAACTGTACTAGCACAACTATTGTACAGTATTCTATACCCGTTTTACATTTTTTTTTCTATTAACGGTTATACAGGGATGTCATGGGGTATGGATACCGTTACTCTATTACCTCCACCACTGTATTTATGTATCTGTATCTGGCAACAAAAGCTGTCAATGTTTAAACTATTAAAATTTGATTATGATATAAGTTTAAATCAAGACATGTATTAATTGCTAAAAAGGCCATTTTCGTAATACAACAATACGATATCGATGTTCATGAGAAAAAAATTACTCTTTTGACAACAAGTACATTCTATCCGGATTGAATCGTGCAGTTCATAATGGTACAGACCCCTTTTTAACAAATTATTAACATCCGCCTGAAAATTTATTAATAGCTTCATCTCAAC
Source organism: Nezara viridula (assembly GCA_928085145.1). Classification (NCBI taxonomy): domain Eukaryota; kingdom Metazoa; phylum Arthropoda; class Insecta; order Hemiptera; family Pentatomidae; genus Nezara; species Nezara viridula. The sequence continues at coordinate 62,061,647 of OV725079.1, read as the reverse complement.
ATAACCTACAAATATCTTATTTACATATATTCTCGGAATTGGGGCGTTTTCAGTCTGATATCGTCAATCCTTGTTTAATTAATTAGGTACTAAAAAGGCGTAAGTACCCATTTTTTTTCCACTTGAATCGTAAGATTATTTCAGCAGAAATTGGAGAAAAAAGGTGGCCTTAAAAAAATATTGAGCCATTTGGCGTGACCTACATCCCCAAAATGTCAAAATAACGAGGTCGTATACGCCAAACAGCCAGCGGCCCAATATAATTCCAAGAGTTTTTATAAATAAAAGAGTTGTAGGTTGCGATGAGAGATGAAGCTATTAACGAAATTTGATAAAAAGGGGTCTGTACCACCGACTATCATTCATATTTTAATTTTCTTGACGTTTCCCCATCTTTTTCCTTGCAACAGATATATCGAATGGTGTAGTTCAAAAATTAAAATTATCCTATTGAAAGAAGTTAGTAGACTGTTCTACATATCATGGGTGATAAATAATCAGGACGCAGTCTTTTTTTTTTTTTTAATTGTTTAATTTAAGTTTGTTTTATTTATGCCAACGTTTCAACCCAAACATAAGGGTCATCTTCAGCGCATGGTTTGAGCACTGAGGGTGTTCAAGTACTGAGTACTTGAACACTACTTGACACCCTAAGTTGAAACGCTGGCATAAATAAAAAATTAAAAATTAAAAAAAAAAAAGCCTGCGTCCCGATTATTTATCACCCATAAAATAATCCTAGTTCATTCAGAGGAAGATTAAAAACGTAAGCTTACCTCGAACAGTTCCCCAAAGGTTACGATGATCGTTCCATCATCTTCATTCTCTCCGTCTTCATCATCCGAACCTTCATCATCTTTCCTCCGCTTCTTAAGTTCCTTATTGTATGTTCCGAGATCGTAGATCGTCTCACACAGTTCTAAAATCTCTCTGTTGATGTGCGATTTGGCCCTCAAACCCCTCTCTTCTGTTTTCGAACCAGCAAGAGGTCTGGAAAAAAAATATAACAAATTATTTAAACCAAGAATTAAACATTATGATTAATATTATTGTTATATGATAGGTTGTAAAATATTATCTGTAATCTAAAGAATAGGAAATTTATAGTAAACTTCCATTCAAACCTTGAATTTAAAAAGTAAGTGCACGCACCATCTGATAACATACGTTTCTATCTTTCTAATTTTTAAACATTAATATATAACGTACAAATATTAAATCATAATTAAATTATTTAACAATTAATGTAAATATTTTCATATTTGTTTCAGTAAAACATATTCTTCGTTTTTAGCTGTTTTTTTTTTTTTAGTTATAGTTTAAATTCGCTTTTAATACCGAATAGTTAAAGTGATTTTTGTGATATAATTTCAGGAGTTTACTTTTAAAAATTTCATGAACTTTCGGAACATTTCGTAAACATAAACGTCTTTACGAAAATTGATTAAAAGAGGAAAGACCAGATTTATGCAAGTTCGCTAAATCTAATGATTAGCTGATGATACAAGCATTGAAAGTTAAGAGATTGTTTTTTTCTGTTTCAGAAATAAACTGACTATGTTTACACATTAGTAGAATTGGGATATGAACATTTTTTAAAAGTTTACTGATAAAATATCGATAACGGAATCTTTGAAATGATATGTACTTTATGAAAAGCTATTCTAGGTGGTATTATTTTAATACAGCAGTATAAAAAAAAAGAATTAAATTTCAGGTAACATAGGCACCTGACGCATTATCAACATAGAATTATTAAGTTTTAAAATGAACTTTATTTTATTAATTTGAAATATTGACAAATAATATAAGTTAGTAACAAACTAAACAAGAGACAGAACATAAATGTTAGGTTATAATTTGGAAAAATTCTAAACAGAAAAAAACAACAATTGAAACGAAAAAAAAACAGCTTATACAGCATGCGTTAGGATGTCATGTTCCCATAAGCTGGGTTTTTTTCTGTGTTGATGATACCTGAATTGCCGAAACGTTGATAAGTTGTTTTTCTTGCCTTGCATTTTGGAAACATAAGGCTGTGTGGTTTGGAATTTTACCAAGTCATAACCTAACAAATGCTGATAATTTTATTTATTTTTTTCAAATTTGTATTTTTTTTTGTTTGTAATACGGTTTATTAATACTTACCATGATTGATCAACGGACTAATATGACTTCTATTTTGTAGAATCGGAAAAGGGATAACAATAATTTTCTTTTAAATTATATAATCAAATGTTTCTAAAACTTTAATCGAAGGTTAATATTAAAAAAACAAACAATGTATGTTTTTTACAGAATCGAACGAAAGCTATGTCAATATTGGTTCTAATCGATTCATTATATAATTATAATTTATAATCTATTATTTTATGCGAATTTTCTCCACAACTAAAAACATTTGGCGGTACAACTGATTTTAATTTGAGTTTATATAATGCAAAAGCAATTGTTCAATAAATATTTCACATAATAATATGTGATTGAAACAAGTTATTAACGTTGGAATTATATAGTTGTCCTAAGCGGTCGTTATTTTGAATATGAAAACTAAATTTATCAAAATTCTGTAAGGTTTTATTCGTAATAATATTTTAAATAAAATATTTCATTTGTTTCATAATTGTTTCCAATACTTATGTTCGAATAATGTATTGTCTCTTAAAAATTTAGAACGATTTCTGTATTTTTGTAGAAATATTTCAATATTTTAGCTGATATTAAGCTCAAGTTCATAACGTGGGAATATATTCGTGAGAAGTGTTTGTACGAATTTTTACAATAGGAGTATTTCTTTAATAAGTGTGGGGATAGTTTTTGAAATTAGAATAGTTTTTTTGGAAAACTCAATAAATTATTATTTTATTTTAACAAATGTATTGAAATTTTAAAAAACTACCATTTTAAATATCCTTTCATTGTTTCCGTTATTAAATTTTCAAATTTAATATTACAAATCTTTGTATGGTATTCCTGTTTTTAAACACTAACCAATGATGTTTTATTTAATTCTGTTTAGTAGTTTTGGAAAACAATCTAGTGGTATGATATGATTTCAAGTGGTTTATTATAAATTTAAAAATATATAAAATAAAACCTTATGTCATCTCTTTGTTTTATTTTTTATAACCAGGAACATAAATGTTATTCATAATAATAAGAATTTGAAGTGTAAGGTTCGTTTTAACAACAACAAACATTTAACTTGTACTTTGTGAATTGATATTTTTTCTGAGGTATCAATTCATAAAGTACAAGTTAAATGTTGCTACTTATGAAAATAGTAAATTAAGCATAAATATAAAAAATGAAAAAATCAAAGATCAGCTTAGAATCAGATAAGGATTATGTAATTTACTACCTATAATATAAAGTTAAGCAAAATTTAATCAGATAACGAATATTTAATAATTAATAAAAAGTAATATTTCTATTTTAATCTTTAAAATAAACCTTAATTTATAGCTTTATATATATTGCTTATTGGGTAAAACCATTCATGTCTATTTATAATGAATGATTAACTATAATGAGTAAATTGTTCCAATTAAATTTATTTAAATCCTATGCTTAAATATTTGTAATAATTAGATTTCTTTTTCAAAAAATGTATTAATTTAATTGACAATGGATTCTTATTGAACAGAGGAAACAGCGTCATAACATTAAACAAATTTAGAATTTTTTTCGTATAATGGAATACTAATACTGATTTATGAAGAGAATAGTTGGGGTGGTCAGTCAAAAAGGAAATTTCCTTTTTGACTGATCACCCCAACTATTCTTCTCTTCATTATCCACGACAGTCAACCAATTACCAATTATAATACTGATTTATATTAATAATGACCTAATAGCATGAAATAAATTGCAATATTAATTATTAACTGTTGTTGTTTACTATTATTTAGTTAGTTGAGGTACTGAAATGTTCAACTCCAAAAGGATTCAAAAAATCTCATTAAAAAAAACCATTCATAATTTTATTGAATATTTAATAGTTGACCGTTGCATTATAAAGGAAGGAGATGGTCCGGGGTTGCGGTCATAAATAGGCTAAATAGTGGTAAAACTATTTTATTGAAAGCCTATAAAGGAAGGAGATGGTCCAGGGTTGCAATCATAAATAGGCTAAATAGTGGTAAAACTATTTTATTGAAAGCCTATAAAGGAAGGAGATGGTCCGGGGTTGCGGTCATAAATAGGCTAAATAGTGGTAAAACTATTTTATTGAAAGCCTTATAAAGGAAGGAGATGGTCCGGGGTTGCGGTCATAAATAGGCTAAATAGTGGTAAAACTATTATATTGAAAGCCACAATAAAATTTTAAAATAAAATTAAAAGCTTTCAATAAAATAGTTTTACCACTATTTAGCCTATTTATGACCGCAACCCCGGACCACCTCCTTCATTTATAATTTTAGTTCAACAGGACCATCTATTGTTAAAAAAAGAACATTTTGAGTTCAAAACATTTTTTTTTTTTTAATGTGCAAGGACTCCTTAGGAACACCTGTTGTTTTGAGAACGAATTCTATGACGCAAGTTTGTTGGCAGGGTTCTAAAAGAAATTATGTTGGTGTCAGATATAAACATCATGGGATTGTTTCAATGAGACCTTTTTTATGAATGTATTATGCCTATTTATATATATAAATAATATTTTGAAGTATGCATATATTTTTTATATAACTACAACGCTGTTACAATCTTCAGAGTGTTTGTTATCTATTAATGACACGTGATTGATATTGTGATTTATAATTATTATTTTACAATACAGTGCAATAGAATGCATTCTAATTCATTTATACGGCTACTTTTGTTATCTCTTTATATTTTCTATTCTAATGTTTCATTTTCTATATATTTATTTGTCCTATTATAATGAGAATAAAATTATGTTAAAACAATCTTACATATGTATGTTTAAATATATATAAGATTGTTTTAACATAATTTTATTCTCAGTATAATGTTTGATATGCATATATATATATATACATATCTGCATATCAAACGTATGAATGTTTAGTTTACACCTTTAATCATGCTATTGCTATGTACCAATGTGAGAATTAGCAGTTAAACGTAAAATTACGTTTCTTAATATAAATGACCAGACTTTTTTTTAAATATATTTTTTATTTATTATTATAATTTCAAGACCGATAGTATTAATATTAATTTCATGTTTTAACATATTCTTTTAAATTCAGGCATGGTCTTATCTTCCAAAAGGATGATCATATAAGGAATAAAAACTGAGCTAAATATGTGGGATGTGTCAGGGGAAGAACTGTTTCAATCCATTTGGTCCGTTTATTATAAAGACGCTGTGGGAGTTGTAATCATTTATGACATCACAAAATTTAAATCATTTGGCAATATATTAAAATAGTATAGTGATGTATCAATTCAAATCAATGCCTCTTTTGTTTTTATTATAGTAGGAAATAAAAGGTATGACAATAAATTGTAATAGTTATTAGTATTTTTATTTTAAACGAAAGTGTTTTGTTTGGTCAAATTTTTAGTTTTATTTATGTTTAGGAGCTTGAGTTGAGTAAAAGAAAGTGTCACTATTTTGGAAGCTGTGTTTGGCAGAATATTAGAAAGCATTCGAAGACAAATGGATTTAGTGCAACAAAGGAAGAAACAATACATATAAAAAAAGGTTAGCTTGCCAATCCATACTTGACCTCAATGTTTAATTTTAGTATAAATAGTGCAAAATAATAATGGTTTGTCAAAGTGTTTTGATCTTATTGTCAGTAACCCATACCTTGAGATAAAGCAATTAAAAGTTTCAATTTAATATATTAATACTATATATTTCTTTTTACTTTCACTTACGTATATATATGTAATATATAGTAAGGGTAAGTATTGCGGTCGTGAAAATTTTCGAATCTGAGTTTTCTACGGAAATACACATTTTGGGGCACCCTGAGTCCAAATAACAAGTCACAAAAAATGGTCTGTGTGTTTGTATGTTAGCAGTCTATCTCAAAAATGAAAAGTCGTACGAAACTGATATTACGTATTTAAGATAGGTACATGCGTTAGATGTGTCAGCAACATTTTCCTTAAAATCAGCTCACCGGAAGTACCACTTTATGTTGATGATGAAACACATTTTTACAATAATAATTAAGTGGTCTTTAATATCGTTTAGGTCTTATCCACGTTGATGTCACTTTACAGGACTTAAATGCCCAATGTTCATATGCCTCTTACTCTAAAGTACCTTTAATATGGTTTATTATAAATAATTAACCATCTCTCATTATTAATAGTTACAAAAAAATGTGACTTTTGAAAGAATCTGATTATTGAATCAAGGAGAAAAAAATAATAATGCTTATACAGGTCGAAAATGAATCTTCGGAAATACTATTCAAAAAGTATACGAGTAATATATCGTTGGAAAGCGGATTATTTTAGAAACGACAATACCTAATATAGAAAGTTGTACTATTTCATTGTACTTGAGTGAAAGAAGAAGTGAAATATAAAAATATTTCATAGATACGTTTATAACCTTAAATATATTTACTGTATGAGAAGGAGTTAGTCGAGAGTGCGGTCAAATAAATAAAAAAAAATTAAAATATATTAATTATTTTAATTTTTGCCGACGTTTCGACCCACTTTGCAGGTCGTCTTCAGGGCGTAGGATGTGGCACTGCGAGAGGCAGTTGAAACACTCAAATGTCAAATGTTTTTATTTATTTGACCGCACCCTCGACTAACTCCTTCTCATATTATATCAACGGTCAACCATCTCTACATCATTATGAATATATGTACTGTAGTTTAATAACTCTAGATCTCATTAAATATTTAAATATTTAGTTATCTATCGTCCGTTTATTACGAAAAATCATCATGTAACCTTTTAGAAAATTAAATTAGTGAATAATTTGATAAATTTTCTCTTTGCAATATTCCAACAGAATCCACTTACAATTAGTGTGACAACTTTTGACCTGTCTATGATAGACACTGCAAATCTTTCTATTCCGTTTTAATAAACTTTGCAATGGAAAATAATAGTTTAATAACTAATAGTCATACAATTCATAATCAAAGGATTGTACAACCCATAACCAACGAATTGTACAATGCATAATCAATCGGTGATATAATAAATAGGACTTTCGTTATTTCAATAGTGTTTATGATTCGTTACCTGCAATCTTAAAGCGTTAGCTCAGTTAAAAATGCAATGAAAAACATTTTATAATAGTCCAACATGGCCAGAAAATAATTTCAATTCAAAGTTGAGCAAAGTTCGAAGATTAAGTAAGTGAAAGTTGTGTGTTGCGCACACCAGATTTTTAGTTAGTTATAGGTTTTATATTTCTTCAATTGAACATTCAAAAACTTATAATCCTGTATGTTTCAAAGACTTGATGATTCTGCATTGAAATTCAGGAGTGTCTATGTTTTAATATTTAAAGATGGAATTTTACCGAATCCTTAATGGACATAATAATGACATTTCGCTACTATTAGTGCAAAAGGTGGTGTGTAAAAAAATTGAGTTATTTTTTCTACAGAAGAGCATAAAAACTGATTATTGGTTTATTAGTATAATTGCATATTTTATTTCCTTCTGTTATTTTACATAGTTGTAGACTATTTGCTGCAGTTGCAGACTACAAAATATAAGCTTTGCCACAAATGGAATAAAAATGCAAAATTGATACACACGACCTTTTTACACTAACAGTAACGATTTCTAGGTCTTTCATAACATTTTGTCAAATTTTGTTCGAGTTATTTAATATTAGAAACTTTGATACAGCATTTTTCCTTCCCTCAATATGGGAGCTTTTTTTCAAGTACTTAAACAACTCTTCAGCTGTTCTTAATGTTAATTTTTCTACTTGTTTTATGCCTATATTCGCGAAACTTGCTTTTTCCTTGTATAGGATTCCATACAAGATATTAAAATAATATATATAAATAACTAATAAATACCCAATTTGATAAAAATAACACAATTAAGTTATAATGTGCGATAGAACAAAAAATGTAAAAATAAGTGGATCATGAATGTATAGTATAAGTGTATATATATATATATATATATATTTGCAACATATATATTTGTAATTTCATGACCTATTATCCGATTATAATACGTATCTTAAGTTATAATATATAAAGGTCGAATTATTAAAAAACATTATAATATATACATACATATATATATATATATATATATATATATATATATATATATATATATATATATATATATATATATATATATATATATATATATTAATTAATTCATCTATCTTCCTATGTGAACTTTCTCACTAACTAGATGAGAATTATTGATACTATTGTAGTCGTTATTTAAAAAAAAAAAAGAAAAACTTGACTTTTTATCGGTTTCGTTGTTTAGGCAATAATCGATGACAGTTTACGATCTGAATTAAAATCAAAAACGCAATGTTTCATACAATCGTTTATCAATTATCGTTTAACTTGATAATTTCTAAATAATTAATAACTAATGCCAAATAATTACGTATTTGAATGATTAATTATAAATCATTCAAATACTATTATTAATTATATATTATAAAAGCAAGATGCCAAAAATTGTATTTTTTGCAAAAATTTCAATTTATTCATTTTACATTTCCCTGCCTATTAATATATTTTATTCCATCCTCACGTTTAGACGAAGGTTACAAAATATAAATTAATTTTTTAGCCTGCTTTTTCTAACGCTTTTTGACTTTTTCGACTTTCCGCCATGAGTCTTCTAGCAGCTTTTTTTTTTAAACATATATTTTTAAACATGAAAAGGCTACATTCTTGAAAATTAAAATTATTTTAATCAATACTAATGCAATGGTAATATTATTATCACAGAAAGATAATAAATTATTAAATATTTAGTTATTAATAAATAAATTGAGATTTGATTTATAATTGATATAATTTAAATTAATATTTTAATTCATTTATATTTTATTTCATGTTTTCAGCGTTTTGAAACTCGGTCTCTTATTGTACACACTGAGGCAGCATTACTGTAAGTTGGTTTAAAATAGTTTAAATATTATTATTTTAAACTAATATGAATTACCAATGCCTATGCCAAATCGGAACTATGAAATAATAAGCACATTTGCAATAATATAAGTTGTTTATATTAATTAATATAAATTTTTATTTGCTGACTATTTTCTTCACTTCTCTTGAAATATATATATTTATAAATTATTCATTTTACATCCATCAAGGATATAACTTTTTTATAAATTTCTTTCAAGGACGCACCTGCGTGTTTGGATTCATCCCTCCAAATTAATAATAAAGAGTATGTAAATTGGCAAATAGACAACATCAAAAAAATAAAGTAATACATGTTCACAAAAATGAGATTAGTTGTTTTAAACTTATTGAGACAATACTACTTAAAATAAATAGGAATATAATATTTTTCCATGAAATTATTATATTTATGACCTAATATGCCCATTAACATAATCTATATGCTTGTTAAGTAACAATATTGCAGCAACAGAATATCTTAGATGATTGTGAAAATCACAAAAAAAGCTTTCTTCATTGGAACAAATTCCATTAAATTTGTCTGACAGAACAGTTTAAAAATTAAAATGTATTAGCTGTCTATACTCGTTGCCTTAATCATGACAAATTTATATATATATATATATATATATATATATATATATATATATATATATATATAAAATAATTGTTAATAAGGATTTATACCAGTTTCGCGATTAAAAACTGAATTCCTAAATAAACTTGAAATATGGAAAAAAAAGTTAATGTAATTTTCCAATTCATATTCCAAATGACGATACATTATAGTAATGATAATTATAATAAACTTAATTTTCTACTTATATAATTTTTTTCTTCTTTAAAGATATATTTAAATAGTATGTATTCATCACACTATTTTTTCGAATATCTCGAAGTCTTTGTATTTTTTTTTTTAACGATACGATAAAGGTTTCCCCAAAAGACCGACATAAGTTCATTGTCGATAAATCGTTTAATTATATGTAAAAATAATGATATTATGTACGTTATAAACATAATAAGCGTTTCTATCTATCTATTTATCTGAAGGTTTAATAGAGATATGAAAACTCTTTCATATTTATCGCTTCATACATATAATATACATACACATGCAAACATCATAATAATAAAAGACAGCTATTAAATTATATGAACAAAAACGTTCAACACATGTTGGCTGTTCACAACACTAGCTTTAACTAACTAACAGAATTAGATCAGCTGTTGATATGAATGGACAGTCATTTGTTTAAACAAAACACGTCTGGTTCTGATAATTAAATAGCTATTAAGAGGAATTATTGTAAATTTTAAATATATTATCTTAGGTAAAAAAATTGATAATAAGATAAATTAATAATGTAATATTTTACAAAACAAAACAAAACAAATAATTAATTAAATTGATAATTTGTATTTAAATCTGGTAGTTAGTTAATTAAAATACAAATACAGACACAAGTAATGTACTCAATTAATGTTCAGCAAGTACTCTGTACGATTACATATTGTATATACATACATTTTTTTAAAATATTCAATCGTAGTTATCGAGATTCATAATATTAACAACTAGTGAATTAAATGGATATGTACTGAAATGAAAATTATATTTTAAAAATACTTAAAGTAAAGTATTTCACTGATCACTTAAAATAAAAAATTCACTAAGGAAGAAGTAACTAAAATTGTCAAGTATTAGTGACTATTTTTCCTTTATTTTCATCTAAAAAATCGATTTTTTTTTAAAAGTCTTGGTCTTGGTCTTGCAACAGCAAGGCCCTCTTTGTCTTGGTCTTGCAAAGTGCAAGACCGATTTTGGGCAACACTACAAACACAATACATATACAGTTTTTTATTTAAAATTTTAAATAAATAAAATATATTTCATTGAGGTACTTCGTCTTTCTTTATAAAATAAATGTATATTATGACCAGACACTCGTTTTTTTATTTATATTCAATTACAAAACCTAAATTTTTATGTAAGAAATAATTATTTCTAAATACGGTGACATTAGTACACTTCCTTATTACGTCATTGCCTTAAATTGGCCTGATGATTAACAGTTTTCCGGTTCGAATTCGTCTTGCAATAATAAGAGAGATAATAATTCTAGCAGGTAAAAATTATACCGGAAGGCTATTAGCTTCCAAAATTTCTCAGGTTTGGCGGAGAAAATTTCGAGAAAAAAATATATATAGAATCGTAGCAGGAAATCAGAAAAACTGCCAATTAGAGAAATTATTTTCTGTTTATTGCATTGTAATCTCCGAGTGCCGTGAGCTTTCGTACTTATCTATACTTTTTATCTTCTTTTTTTTTAATGTTCAGAAATACTTGTGTGGGAAAGATAAGGAGATTAAACGTGACTCAGAAACTTCGGTAAGTATGCTATCATATTTAATCTTGTTGATTAAATAGAAAGTTAGAAGAACGTTCGCCAATAATATTACCTCTAATATGTTTTAATTTATCTATAATATATGTAATTCAATGATGTATGTTTTATTAACTCTGGTGATTATTGATTTGATTTTATTTTTAAAATAATTTTTCAGCGAATCTGTTTACATTTTTAAATATAATATATATTACTATAGTCTGCAATAAATAATAAGCTTATTTAAAATTTTTGAAGATTCCGAACTTTATTTCCAATTGAAAATCGTCAAATACAAACCAGTATTTATAGATAAACAGAGTGTACTTAGTCAATTTTGGAGTATTTTGTTTTCGGTATCGAACTATTGTCATCAACATTTATTTTATTGTATTTAAGAATTTGCAAAAAATGAACCAGGGGAGATATTCTAAAATATGTCGCGTAGAAACCTTTAGATATGTCAACAAATTTGAGAGTTTTTTTTTTTTTTATATCTCCTAAACTACAACACTATAATTGTATGAATTATGACATGTGTCAATTCATGCGCTATATTGTCGTTTAATGGTGAAGAGATAAATGATGCCAAACAGTTTCTTTTACCACGAAGAGGCCTCTCTTCGTTGGGGGGGAACTGGCTAAACCAACTTGATCTGTGACCGCTTATAACAGAATTAAATTATTACAATTCTGAAGAGACAAACAAGAAGCTAATGTCTAAGGTCGAATCATTGTTTCCAAATCTGTCCAAATTAGTTCAGGGCAAGGAGTTTATAATGGAAACAAATTATATATATATAATTTGGAATAACTTGCCCTGAACTAATTTGGGCAGATTTTGAAACAATGATTTGACCTTAGACATGATCTTCTTATTTGTCTGTCTTTCTGAACAATGATTCTCGAAGTTTCAAGCTTTTCAAATTACAGAAATTTTTTGGTGTAATTCATTATCCCAGAAAAACTATTCATACGGTAATAAAAAAAGATAAACGATGAATAAAATAAATTAATTAAAAAGAGAAAAACGTGTGCTATTAAAAAAATATCTCCGTTCGATTATTCCATTTCATGAATTAAGGAACCTGTGTCATTTATTCCTATAATTTCTTGATCAAAGAAACAACAATTTTTTTTTTAAATATGTAAAACATCATTAATTACTGATTGATATTTACAGGACACCGTCATTAGAGTAATATAAGACGCACCATAACTACAAATAAAACAGTACTCGCAATTCCCCATCATCCTTCTCTTGAAACGCACCCTGCGTAGTAAAATAGGACGTATTTAATCCCTGTCCTACTCCTTGCTCTCAACACCACGTCGCTGAGGGTTAAAAAAAAAAAAGATACCAATCATTTAATTTAATTATCAATATAAATATTTCAATGAGAACAAAACAATATTTTCGTAAAAAGGAACTTTAGGGTGATTGCATGGAAAGCTAAAAAAGTGTTTTGTTTCCTGCTTTTAACTTTTTCAATGGTTATAAATATTATATATTATGAATGCATTGTAAAGTATTCGTATCTTCGTAGTATTGATTCTGTGTGTCTGATGCAAAATACATACTTATTTAAAAGAATTCAAAATTGTGTAATTATTATTAATTATATTTAGATTTTTACTTTCGGTCATCAAGATAATTTTCTCTTTTTTATCATTTTCACGTGACGTCATCAATAGTTTCCTATATTGTTTGTTTATACTGATTAATAATTGCGGAGACCAATTAAATACCAAAAGAGTCCTCCAATATTAGCAAATCAATCGTATGCTGCGTTTTCTCATAACAAAGATGTCAGGATACAAGCTGTTTTGGGATAAATGTAGTCAAGTACACACACATGTAGTAAAGTTGTGTCATTGCGTGATTTCGTCAAATCTACATATTAAAAGTAAGATACAAAACTATTGTATTTTGTCCATCCACGTAAACGTATTAAATAAAGTCATTTCCTACCTATGTCCCCAAAGGTGCTCAAGTAACTAAATTCGGACGACGAAGACAAAATATTTATCTGAATGATATTGTTTTACTTACAGTACCACAGTACAAGTTAACATAAGCACGTGCCAAGAAAAATATATAGTAAATTTATCCTAAAAAACATTATTGTTTATTTGACAGAACTTACAAGGCCACATAAACATTATTATATATAGATTGTTTATTTTTCCAGAGTATTTACCATTATTGAACACACAAAAAAAAAAAAGAAATATAGTGAACAATTGTTATAATTCTTCTATCTTGGTTGTTTGAGTCAGAAAAAAAAATGAATACAGTGAATAATTCTTGGAATGAAGAAGTTGAGGGCAGTAGTAAATCCAGGATTTAATTTAGGGAAAGTTACGATTTTATCTTTTGATTTTTTTTTTTTTTAATAACGGTAAATACTCTGAAAAAATAAACAATCTTATACATAATAATGTTTATGTGGTCTTTTTTTTTCTTTATGATATTTACAACTGTATTACATAAATACATCAAGTAAATTTGGACATAATTGATATAATGACATGAATACACTTGCTGAGTAACTACCCAATGGTAGCAGTCTAATGATATGACTACATTAGGAGATCACGGGGCCATCTTCTTTTCAGACGCCTCGGAGGGTTATCAGGAATTGAAGAGGAAGCAAGGTTAGAAACGAGAGGGTTGGGATGATTCTGAAGTTTATTATGGAAGGATAGGTATCTGGATTGGGCAAGATCTGAAACATAAGGAACATTAAGATCTTTATGGATAATTTTATTAGTGACAAAGTAAGGAGCATTGAGGATTTTACGAAGGATTTTGGATTGTAAGGATTGGATGCGAGAGGAATTCGATGGTTTAGTGGAGCCCCATAGCTCAACTCCGTAAGTCCAAATAGGTCTTATTATAGTCAAGTATATGAGTCTTTTGTAATTAATGGGAAGTTTAGAGCGTTTGTCTAGTAAGTGCTGAAGTAATCGGAAACGTCGAGCGGTTTCTTGTCGTTTCAGTCTAGTATGAGGATTCCAAGTTAGTCGTTTGTCCAGGTGGAGTCCTAGGTATCGGATTTGCTCAACAGGGATAAGTGGAGTATTGTTAAAGGAAACTGTAGGACAGGAAGTCGTTGGTTTACGTGTGGTCTTTTAACTCCTGTGAAATAAACAATAATGTTTTTTGTGATAAATGTAATTTTTCTTGACACGTGCCTACATTTATTAGCTGAAATACGAGCATTACAATTTACAAAGAGTATATATTTTGATTTTTAATTATTTAGCACAGATCATTCATAGAAACAAATATGGACAAGTGAAGAAAAATAGGTATATATTTTTCCATTATAGATGTTAAATATAAAATGATCTGTGTCCGACCATAGGCTGAAGCCTTCCAACTTCAGCCTGTGGTCACAGGCGGATCTACGGGAGGGGGGGTTTTCGGACTGAAGCCCTTCTCCCCAAAAACGGTAAAATATAACCATATTTTATAGGAAAAAAATAGTAAAAACTATCTCTTAAAGTATTATTGTTCGTGTAATTACATTTAGTAGGACTTCAAGAATCACTTAAACACCATTTCATATAGGTAGTTAATTTCTTTCTTTCTTTTTTCAAATTAATTATCGTTATAAATATATGAAAAAAAAATCTTTCGGGCTGAAGCCCTCCCCCCAAAATTAAATCCTGGATTCGCCAGTGTGTGGTTGAAGGCAGTACTTACAGAGCAGGTATGTTTGATTTTGATATTTACTATCAATACATTGTCCAATAATATAAAAGGACCCTTCTTTGCGCTGGAGGATTTACGTGTCCAGAAGTAATTCTTTCCTTCACCGAGATCGTGTACAAAATATCCGCTACACGCATTTTCCAATACTTGTCTTCTTATTGTTCATTGCGATTTCCTTATGTAATTATGAGCACGTGTGTTGCTTTATTCATTTATGAACTAGTTTACTACCAAATACTTGTTTCTTCATAAAGGAGCATAAATTAACAAATTTCAATTTGATAATAATAAGCATCATAATTTTAAAAATTGAACAATTGCGATTGCTTTGAAAATTTAGCTTAGATAACTCACAGTAACAAATATGGAACAACATTTTTTTTTTCATTTCCTTTTTTTCATCTCTCCTCCCCGCCCCCCCCCCCCATAGACCCACAAGTGCATGCAATATAATTTCATTATTTTATATTACCGCAAACCTCTTGTAGGTTTGCTATCACAAATACCAATTATATGAAATCAATCTCAATCGAAGCTTCATATCAATATCACGGAATTCCGTATTGATTGATATCAATAATAATTCTTTTGTATAACACTTTTTAGAATCATCAAAACAAAAAAACTTATAATAATAATTTTAGTTGAACGTTATTGTGTTGAGCCTTAAATAAGTTGAAAGTTGAACTTTCCAAATGGTATCATCTACTATGAACATCAATTTCATGGTTAGGAGCAATTTTTACTTGAAGTGGATACAATAAATTTAATCTCATAAATATTTCCGTAATTATTGATCTTATCAAAATAATGAATAGGACCATTATGACAGAGATTGTAAAGTACTTCAATATTGTACTGAACAATTTCTGCGAAAAACCAAATAGTTTTTGAGATATTCTGAAAACAAATATCATTTTTCTATCCTTCTCATCCTCTCCCACCATCAAAACCCGACGCGGGATTCTTTGAGACTTTTTGTCAGTTATTATGGGGAGGGCAATGAAAAATTTCTGACTAGTTTCATCTCTATTTTTTTATGTTGGGGTCAATCCGTAATTTTAATGGACTATTATATCAAATCACTGTTATATAAATTTGAACATCGATAAATTTATGACGGCTGTCAAAACTGTCTTAAAACTGTTTGTGGGGTACTTCACGGCTGTCGATGATATAATAAATAAATTTAAATTCGCTAATTTATTATATCATCGAAACAGCTACCGTTAATATAAAATAATGAACTTATATTATACTAGAAGATCTATGATAATAAATTAATGATTTTTTATTTTGATCAATATTTTTTACTGTGAGTGATTTAAGCGAAATACTTAAAGCCATCACAGCATGTTCTATTTTTTAAATTATAGTGTTTATTATCTTTCTGTTTTGTTTATTTATTTTTACTTATTGTTCACAGAGTGTGAATGAGCTATTCTATCACTATCACTGATGTCCTTAATTATGAAAAATGTAATATTATTCAATAAAAAATTTGAAAAAAAGAATTATAATGCTTATACAGCTACTAAATGTAAACATGTCTTATGAAAAAAAAAAAAAAAAATTTTAAATCATCCTCAAAAAGTATTATTGTACTTGTTTTTTTTTTTTAACAGGATTTCAACTATCAATTTATGTAAGTTGGTTTCTTGCCTTTTCTTCAAAAGTAATTAATTATCTTTATATGCATAAAAAAAGACAACTTAAGGCTGAAGCACACCTCAGAATAAAATACTGGATCTGCTACTGTCTCTTTAGTACAAAACAAAAAATACTTTCTGCATATAAACGACATAAGACTTACTTTCCGTAATCTTCGTCGGAAGGTCTCGGCGACGGGGACCTGCTGAACTTGCCCGAGAAAGGGTTGAGGCTTTGTGCTTCCAGGTGCTTACTCGCCTGTTGGTCGAATTTGTGGATCATATCGTTGAGGAGTCCTCCGACGGGCATCTTGTATCGCGGTCACTTAGAGACTGTCCTCCCTTGGCGGCTCCTCGGGGTTATAGCTGCCCCACCCTGGACCCTCGCCAGCCACCTCCACCTCCTGCGGTAAACAGCGTCTCTCTCAGGACCGGAAGGGAAAAAAAAGACTATTCCTTCTATTCGGTCGTCGTTACTTCTTTCAAAACAAAGCTAAATAAAGACTGCACGCCAATGGTATCACTCGTCATATAGACATGTGATCATTTAAGGATTTACAACTGGCGCACGGTGGGACCAGTAAGGGAAAACTCGTGACATCTATTTGAATCTGTCTAAATCTTTTTTTTTTTTTTTTTTTTAGAACTCCAAAAACTAGATCAGCTGTTTTATCGATACCTTGTGTTGTTGGCGAAGTTTCCGAGAATATTTCCAGTTGGAACAATAGAAAGTTTTTATTGAATATTTCAATCTAAAACAAAAAATTGAATTAACCGATATCACCAGTTTTCCCCTACTCCTCCCACAGTGCGCTGTGGCAACACCATTAATACACATCTTCCTTAGTCACAAAGATAATCACTATTTCTCTGCAATTCATTTGGCAGATAGTGAAAAGAAAACAGCTCATATGAAATCCAGGAAAATAAATTTATTTGACTTTTTATTCTCAATAATGTGATATTAATTATCATATTTGGAATAAATTATAAGAGAACTACAATAAAATTGTAATGCAGTTCCAACTGTATTGATTTGCTAACTGACCGAGCATACTAATCTATCTGGTGTGACAATATTTAACAATTTAGCTACATACATTTGTATATAAAAATGTCCTTTGTTGTTTCTTTCCTTTTCTCATCACATTCTTCTCATTCTACCGCCCAGATCCATAAAGCAATGACCTGATTTAATAGAGGTGATGATGCAGGATTTTCAATGAGTCAAAAATAATGGACTCCGCAATACTCTGTATCTCATTTCTTTCAACACCAAGCTTTTCCAAAAAAAAAAAGCCGTTGAAAGAGGAATTGCTCCACTACTTCCAAACCAAAGTACTGAAAAATTTCTCTCTCCAAATTCCTCTCTATATTTCTCTTTCAGTTACGGAATGCATTTTTCATATGTTTTCTCCTTCTCAATTGTATCTTGAGATCTTGCTGCTCATCGTTCGTCTCATATCTAATTGTAGGATCGGCTAATAAGAGCCTCCTTTCCTTTTTCATTAAAGGCCAAGGTGTCTACCTTTATAATATAAATGATATATAATCATGATATATAATATAAATGACAATTTACTTAATATTACTAATTGCTTTTTAACTGAAATTTAAATGGTGGAATGTCTATGAAATAAGGGAGTCAGATACAAAACTTAGATTATTGAAGTCCTCTGTTAAAAAAGTATTGACATACAGTGGGCTGTTCAAGCCAATCTAGCTGGACAAAGTTCAAAATATCGAGAGTGAATATTTTTATGGGAATTGACATAAAACGTATAATTATGAGGAATTAAAGATTTAGTAAAGAAAAACAAACAATATGTGTAAACAAATTAAGAAACATTCAAAATTGATAGTCGATGTTTAAAAATAATGTGTACATGCCTGATTGCTAAAAATTTCACATCTCTCAGTTAAAACGTGTTTCAAAAATGTGGATTTAAACTATGGAGAGAATCTTTTTTTTTTTTTTAAGTTTTGAATTGAATTCATAAAATTTTTCGTTGATTTATAAATAATGTTTTTGAATTTGCTTACAAACGTGAAATTAAGATGCATTTAATGTTCCTTTCCATAACGTTTCTGGAACATCAGAGAACATCATAAAATATATATTTCCACATAAGTGCATTTTTTAAATAATAGAAATAATATTTTTCATTTAAGTTGCGAACCGTAGCAGCTGTATTCACACATGAGACCAAAAAGTAATTAATAAAATGAAACAGAAATGATGTGGTATATCCTATGAATATGTACAAAATAAAACAAACTTTGGGATCCTACTCAATGACTGACAGAACTTAGGATGATTCAAGACACCAACATTACAAGTAGCAGTAGTGATGATAAAAGTGACTTGGACTAATTATATTGTAGATATATATGGTTTTAGCAACGTGGTGTATCAATTATTTACTTCTATTAATCAATAATTGATCATTTATTAATCTGATTTATACATAATATGTTATTTTAGCAAACTATAATGTTTAAGAAATTCTATTGATTTCTTACTTTTTTATTAGCAGAGTCAGAAATAATATATGGTGTCCATTCATATTTTAATTGCGTATAATAAAAACGTTTCCAAGATTTAAACACTCTTTTTCACACTATGTAAAAACAATTTTTATTAAAAAAATAAATTTATTTTGACTTCTGTCCCACTAGATTTTGTATACAGCTCACTGTAAGCAGTGGAAACATAATTAAATGTAAATCTTCTTCTATGCGACCATCACAAAAATAATCGCAAAGGTATTCAATATTTATCCAGAATTCATAAAACTTGTTTTCAGCAGACACCCAAAAAATTAATATTTTTTACTCTGAATTATTATATTACTTTTCTCATTTCAAATAAATTAAAAATAACAATAATTATGGCTATTGGCGGCTTATTGCAAAAAGCCATAGAGTGACATTTCATTTAATAAAATCACTAACTAAACAGATAAAGTTTGCTTCTGTGGAATCGGAGTATTATACTCTTGATGTAACTATATTTATATTTAACATATAAAAGTTTTTTTTTTTTCCATTAGGATGCCATTACTGTGGTATTTATAAATGTGGTCGTAATCAAAATTTTATATCTATCAAAAATAAACTAATTGTATGTGACTATTTACGGGAAACCGACGATATAAATGATAATGTATGAATTACAATGTTCAATTGAAAATTCTTGGTGATGTCAAAAATAAAACTTCTTTTTTTATCTTCTACATATATTTTATTATTTATTTATAGTCTTATAAAAATATAACAGTGGCAGATTCAAGAATTTGCCGATGGAAGAATGACTATTTACGAAGAGGTGAATTGTTTCACTTTGAATTGTCCACTATTTAACCAGTAAATCAAAAATTATTATTGTAAATATTCAGATTTCTTAATTAATTCATTGATTTTTAGTTAATTTTTAAAGATAATTTTTTCTCACCATTGAGGGTAGTGGGGACCTCTCTCCCCCCACCTCTCTCCTTTGGACCCACTATTGAGGTATATTATATTAATATTTGTCATATTTTCTTAAATATTTATTGCTTTGACGTCTATTATTCAGCTTCTTGTTCTTCTTAAAACTGATGAAGACCGACAACTTAAACCGAAATGTAGGAACGTGATCCATTACTGTATGTTTTATCTCTGTCCGCAACTCCAATCATTGTAATACACTGATATACATTCATGATACATGATATAAATACATGATAAATTTATTGTTATACATCATCTCCTTACTTAACATTGGTTATATTTCAAATATCAAATATTCTGGATATATTAAGTTTAGCATCATCAAACTAATTGTAAAAAGACCGGTACAACTCAATATATAAATTTTTGGATTATCATAATCATCTTATTGAAGTATATATTTGTGTGAGTGTGTGAATAGTGTATAATGGCTAATAACATATTTATACTCTACATTATACTTAACATTACACACTACACACAAACTAAAGTAAAGTATATTATAGAACAAAAAAATCAGTGTTTCTTCATTTTTTAAATTATTACTTTTCCTTGTTTTTTTTGTTTACTGCCTTATTTTTAATGAAAAATGTTATTGAAATACATATATTTTTTTAATGTAATTTAATAATTATTTCTGATTCTATAGCAAACTAGATCTGAAAAATGATGAATAGTGTTGTGATTAGAGAGTGTTATGTAATACGGAACTCGTGGATTCAGTCATGTAAATAATAATGTACTATATAAAATGGTAAAGTTTAAAAGTTTGTAAAATAAAAATTAAAGATGTCCAATTCTAATAAATAAAATGTTTATTGAAATTACCTTATTTTTTCATTATTTTATTTTTCCACATTTTAAACAGAAAACGTCGATACATTTATACATGATTATTCATTTAATTATTATTATTATTGTTATAACGTGTGTTCTATTTTAGATACAAAATAACGTTTTGGTGGAAAAAATATTACTTATAGAATGCTGTAAACTTAATTTAAAATTTAAAATTTTTTAAGCGAGTAATGCTTTTTGTTGAATAGGAAGCGATAACTTAAAAAATATTTGATTTAAGTAACTAAACATTGCTCCATATTAAATTTTAAAAAATTAACTTTAAATGAAAGTAGAGTTTGCCATTGTTACAACTATTTAAAGAGGACTATTGGACAGACAAACAGCTAAATTCCTTTTAAAAAAGTCTAAATTATTTGTAATTTTTTTGTCACTCTTTAACTGTACTACATTTACTTCACTTTTAGAAAAACTTTCTCATTTAATTAGCTTTTAGTATACATTAATTTATTTGAGACTACTTAGGACAAATTTTGAGAATCATCTCAAGTTGTGTAAAGAAATGATGAGATTTTCTATCCAGTCACCTAAAAGTATCCTTGTTTTCAGCAAAAAGACTACAATTAACTATTGCAAAGCTTTTATTTCTTTTATTTCTGTGATATGGTATATATTGTAATAAACACAATTGCCTACAAAAACATTTTATTTATAAATATAAAAAATTTAAAAATTATAATTTTTCAAATATTTTTCATATAAGATGGATCATGAGTCTAGTTTACTATAGAGTAATGTTTAGTTACTTAAATCAAATATTTTTTATGTTATGGTTTCCTATTTAACAAAAAATTTGATTTGCTTGAAAAAACACAAATCTTAAATTTTCTACTTTTCCGCTAAAAATTGGACAATTTTTTTCAGATCTTTATGTCTGCTATCAACCTTTTAAAGATTTCCATCTTCTTACGGGACATCCTGTTTAGGGAACTCAGAGTGAAAACTAGGGTGTAACTTCATTTAGAACTATTAATTACCATGTTTTTCCTGCCCATCAAATCTGTAAAATGTATACCATTTGCATCACTTTCCAATTCCTTTTACAACTGTGTATAGTGCCAAACAATGCTAATGATTTTGACAAAATTATCAGATCCAGCTCAACAGTCTAGAAAAAAACCTTGGTCTATTGAGACAATCGTTGCTTAAAAATTGTATACAAAATAAATTTATAAAAAGGTACATGTATAAATAGTGTACTATATTATATAAACTTAAATGTTTTTTCACATTGAATCTGTTCCTGATAATAGATTAGATTTTAGGTGTTACATCATGAATTTCATACACAATAAATAAGTAAATAATATATTTGCTGTTTTTAAAATTACTCTTAAGATTAAAAACAGACAAAATTGTATAAAATCGATTTTGATCCACTTAAAATATTATCAAAAACAATCTAAAACTTTATGATTTTCTTTATATTTAATAACTAATTTTAACTAAATAACTTTTTGAACTGTGCAACTCAAGAGGTGTTATTTTTATAGTTTGATTAGGTAAAAATGGTTCAGATGATTTTAGGCATATAAATTTTAAATTTCATAAACAAAAATCAATAATAATAAAAAATAAACAAAATAGCACAGTATATTGCTTTATAATAATTACCAAAATATAAAAAGAACATCAACATAGATAGAACATAAAAAGAACATAGATTTATGTCATCAAATGCCAAACCGATTCAATCTACCTTTTTTGTGAAAATTCCACAAGTTCTCATTGCACCAAACAAACCCATATTGACAAAATTTACTCAATCCAGTATAAATGTAGGTCCAATCTCAAGGGGTTAAATATATGAAAAGATAAATCATCCAATATTTTGATATCTTCTGCAAAATTGTTTAAAATGCATAGTGCCGCTTTTGAATCCAATTGTCTCATACATTGTTTTATACTTTTACAAATCATTACAGCTAAACTCAGTTATCTGAGATAAAAACAGTTTTGTTTCTTCTAAGTTAAGATTCATAGATATCATAACATTAATTATGAACCAATTACAGCAACAAAATAGGAAATGAAGATTAAGCTTTATTTTCTAAAGCAAGTATATTTAGAATATATTTTTATTTTTAAACTAAAACTGATATAGAGCAGACAGAATATGTGTTTTTTGCACCAAACAAACCCAGTAGAATATGACATGATAAAAATCAAATTTAAAAGTGGATGCAATTATTTATTTCAAATAGTCTTTACATTTGTAGGGATACATATTACCTACTTTTTTAAATTCTTGTATAATTCAAAAGAGTGAATTAATTAAATGATAATATTTATTTTGATTGAAAATATTATGCAAAATAAAGAAAAATAGGTTTTAAAAGAATGAATGGAACTTAGGGTTTAAAAATAAAAATGAGTTCATAATGTTAATAAACCTAACGAAATGGCTGGTATGGTCAGTAATAATAATAAACTACTGAAGTTGAAGAATCAAATAATGAGGAATCGAATTATGCCAGTTTGATACTTTTATAATTATTTAAAGTTATTAAGCAATAAATAAAAAACCGAAGCTATAAATAAACGATCGCATTTAAAGTTTATTTTGTTTCATTGTAAAAGAATAGTTATAGACATAAAAAACAAAATAAATAAATAATAGAATATTGACTATTTATAAAGCTTAACAAACAGTTAATCTGGACTGTGATGGAACACCCTTTTCTGTAAACATAATGAAAATCGTCATGAAGTTTTAGAAATTAAAAAACTAATTATACTTGATTTAAAAAAAAAAATAAAGAGAGTGGACTGAATTTAATCTACTATGAATAGGTTAATGTAAAATTTTATTTTATATTTGGTGTAGAATAACACAGCTAAAATTATAAATTTTAATATTATATCTTTACACTTAATTAAATATATTTCATAAAATTCAGGAGTGGCTTTATGTAGGTTCCTGTTCTTCCAGATCTTGGCATGGGGCTGATTGAATGTTGCCTTTAGCAATAGCATTGATTTCTTTTATTGGTTTCAGTAAGGCAATGAGGACATCATCATCCCTTCTCTGTAAAATAAATGTGAATTTAATCATATCGTCGGCATAATGTTAAAGTAACGAATCTTAACCTGTCCATCAGTGCACATACTTTAACATGATGCTGATAATATATAGGTACTAAAAAATTAAATCAACATAACTATTTTGAAAATATTAATAAAGTTAGTAAATATTAATAAATTTATAATGAATCTTACAAAAAATATCAACAACCTACACAGAAAAAGGACAGGGATTCAAAAACTATAAACGGATTAATCTGTGTTGTACAATGAAAGGCAGTATTTTTTATTCCTTGATTATGATTTAATATTTATTCATTAATATTTCCATAATTTCTGAGCATCTACACCAACTAAGGACAGCAATGATGATGAAAAGTATGACCTCTATGACACTGTGGAATGCATCATTAATGCAAATTACCACAGGTCAACTGAAGGCTAAGATGAAAAAACAAGGCTTATTATGTTCAGAAAGTGTAGTATTTGGATGAAAACAGAATTTAACAACTAGGATGAAAACATAAAACTTTAATTATTTTGTGTGGGTTTTGCCTGGACTTCCTTCACTACAACTCTCTATTCCGTACCTTTCTTCGGCATTTTCTTATTCCTAGGCCATGGAGGACTTGTTCTAGGTCATCTAGCCATCTTTTCTGAGGATGTCCCCTGCTTCTGCAACCTCCAGGCTTTCCTCCTAATAACTTTTTTGGGATTCTGTCTGCCGGCACTCAACTGACTACTTCTTACGAAGGACATCAGATCTGGCTCACAGTACATTTGATGGAGTTCCGCATTTTTTCTTACTCTCCATCTTCTATTACCACAAACTTCCATTGGACAAAGAGGTCCAAATATTCTCCTGAGTAATTTCCTTTCTCATAAATTCAGAATCTTTTCACTCTTTTTTGTTAGTATCTAGATTTCAGAACCATATGTCACAACCGGCTTGGTTAGCTAAGTAACACCTGTCACCGGCATGAATCGTCGCTTTAATTTCTTCTAAAATTTCATCATGCTCAGTAATGAGAGATTCCAAATATTATTTCCCTTATAGAGATTCCCTTATAGCCCAGAACGTATGTCTGCCTAAATTTAGTTGCTCATAGGTATTATTCTGATTTTTGGATGTTCGCATGTACACTGTCTTGCAGTCATTTATTCCCATGCCGAGCATAGCAGTGGCCTTCGTAAACTCCTCAAACTTCCTCCCCCTCCCTCCCCCTAGTGCTGCTCTTGTCCTAGCTGATATCACAACATCATCAGCATAGGCTAAGTGCTGTGTCAGCAGATCATATATGGTTTCGTTTGGATTAGTCCATATGGTGTCGATGGCATATTTAAGAGCAATGTTGAAGAGAGTTGGAGAAAGAGGATCACCTTGTCTTAAGCCACTTTTTATTGTAAAAGTGTCCAACAGCCTGCCCTGTATTTTGACTTTCCAGCTAGTGTCTGATAGTGTCATCCGAATTAATCTCACTAATTTTGTAGCGACTCCTAGTTTCAGCATAACTCTTATTACATCCTTTCTATTAATGCTATTGTAGGCCTACCTAAAGCCGATGAAAAGATGGTACAGATCAACAATACATTCATATGAGTGTTCCAGCATTTTTTCAGACGGAGAATATATGATCTACTGTAAACCTACCTGGTCTGAAGCCACACTGATAGTCCTCCAAAATATTTTCTGACCATTTTTGTAGTTTTTGATTAAGTAGGATCGCGAAAACTTTATATGTTGCCATCAGCAGAGATATACTCCTGTAATTTTCGCACAAGACCTTATCCTCTTTCTTAAATATTGGACATATAATAGCCACATTCTACTTGCTTGGCATCTTTTCTGTTGTCCATACTTCTAGAATTAAGTCGTATAGCTTTTTCAGGATATCATCACCACCATATTTTAGTATTTCTGCATCATTACCGTCCAAGCCAGGGGCATCTTTTCAGTATCAGCATCTGTTGGTCTTTTTTGCAATTTTTGCCTGTATGAGATCCTAGCTAAAAATTGATCCGAATTTGAACCTGCTCCACGATAACTTCTCACATCACCTATATCTGAGGCATGCCTTGAATAAATAAGGACCTGGTCAATTTGATTTTTTGTTTTCTCATCTGGAGATACCCATGTCTCTTTATGAATACTTATATGGGGAAAACGGGTACTACTTATAACCATTCCTTTTATAGTTGCAAAATTGACTATTTGAATACCATTATCATTTGAGAGGTCGTGTTACTATGTTCCCCAATTGTGGCTCTTACCAATTTTGGGGAAATTGTGGCCTAGGTCATTCTCTGAAAATCGTCTGGCTTCTTATAGAGTTTGGATTCGTAACATAATTTTTTTTCCGGCATAGAGTTGTTAGCACTAGAGCCAACCCCCCACCTGGAAGAGCAGGTACTTTAATATAGCAGTTTCTCTCTCCTAGGCCACATCTTAATGAGCTTGGCCCGCCCATGGTTTTATATCAGAGTTTTCCTTCATTTAGGCTATAGGGCCCATCTCCCCAGAGTGCAGTTTTACGTCTTGCCCAGAATCAATGTCTGTTTTAGAACAACCCCGATTAATAATATTAGGACTGTTTTTCAGAGGGGCTATTTACATTGATCATTTAATAATTGGAGGATTCCTGATGTGACAAGAACAAATAAAATACTGTTGTACCTTTAATCTTGCGATTACTATGACTATGAGGAATAAGATAGAATGTAATGTTAGGTAAATAACAAAACTGATTTCTACCTGAAAAAGCATTTCTTTTTCAAAGTATAACAACCCCTTCTTCTTTGCTTGAATCAAAAGTCCAACAACCTTGTTGCTTATCCTTGTGTATGTCTGCAAATTTTGAATTTCATTTAGGACTTTAAGGAAAGAAAAAAAAAAATCTGTTCTAGTACATTTGTCATTATTTCAATTAAAATAATGTTATAATTGCTACTACAATCTGCTTTATCAATAGCTAGATCATAAAATAATTTTAATTTTTGATCTCTTTAAATTAATAGAATCATGTAAAAAAAAAAAAAAAAAATCAAAATGAAACAATACTAAATTGGTTTCATACTGAAAAAATAGACAAAGTTGTAAAGTTGGTACAAAGATTCAATTTATTGTTTTAACAATATAGTGATAAAGATTTTTTTTTTGGGCCTCTATACTATTCATCACTTGATCATTTGTTGGTTAATGCTATGCATACACTAAATAAAGTAAAATTGTTAACTATACTTGTACTTCATGAATCTAAACTCTAAATAATCCATTATAGTCAATTAAAACTTATAACAAAATTCAATTTCAATGTTTATTTGCTATAAATATAAAAAAATTGTGATTTATTTTTAAAAATAAAATAACACCATGATTCTATTAATTATAAAAAATCTAACAAGAACAATCAACATAATTTTTTAATCATTCTTTTACTGATTTATATTTATAATTAAATTTTGTCAAAATAAACTCTTACAACAGTTTTTAAAAATCATTTCTGCATAAAGGTCTATATGATGTATGAATATTCTAGTTCCTACCTCAAAAAGTTCTCCGAAAGTAACTACAATATTTCTGTCATCTGCGTCATCCTCATCATCACTTTCATTTCTCGGCGAATTCATTTCCTTATTCAGCATAGCAAGTTCATAGATGACATTGCACAACTCTAGAATTTCTTTGTTAATATGAGACTTTGCTTGTAGACCTCTCATCTCAGTTTTTGAACCAGCCTGGGGTCTTAAAAAATAATTTTTGTAGAGAGAAAAGCAAAGTACCAACAACTATTTTATTTAACCAGTAAAAAAAATAATAATTTATGGCATCATCAATGCCTGTTGTAATTATGGTAATATATAATATTGATAAATAGTAATTACTGTATTACAATAATATTGTATTGTTGATGTATAATTCATTTATCAAGGAAAATTTATTATTAGAATATTTAAATATTTATTCATCTAATTTATACTGCTAAATTCAACTACAAGTTGCTAAACAAATTTATTTTTTTTATATATAAAAATATTATTTAAATATTTTTGAGTTTAAAAATTATTACTTTTGCATGTTTACTAACTAATAAAAGATGAGTACTTCTGATTTATTTTATTGATGATGGGTAAACTTACTAGGATGTTGGAAAAACTCAATAATAATAAACAATTTTATTTTGTTTATTTCACCTTTTTATTTAAATGGAAAATGAATCATTTTTAATCTGTTATTAGATATTGTAAGCAACAAAACTATTTCTTGGCTAGTTAAATTGAACATAAATTAAATAAAATTCTTATTACCATAATTATTTTTCAAGTATTCATTATCAAGATTGGACTTAATGTATTAATTAATTTTTAACTATGATAATTAACTATAATTAAATTCACTAAATGTGTAAAAGCACGACTATAATCTATACACAAATAAAAAGTGTCCATCACAAAAAAATTAAACACTTATCCAACTACCTTCCATATTCCTCTTTAGAAACCTTTGGCCTAGGTCCTCCACTGAAGGATCCCGAGAAAGGATTGTTGCTCTGAGTTTTCTGATGTTTGCTTGCCTCATTGTTGAATTTGTTGATGAATTTATCTAAATGCCCTCTAAGTGGCATGATAGCAGATCAACAACTGCCTTTTCCAACCTGGACCTCTGCCAAAATGTAGGCTGTGACCTGGATGCATCTTTTCAGAAATATTTCATGATTCATACAAACAATATCAACAAAGTACAGCCACTTTCTACACCTGGATTGGAACCAACAACTGCAATAAACAAATTCAGGAAGAATTGTAAGGAGAAAACATACTAAATACTCACATTTCTAGAACTTTTTTCATTAAACATAACAAGATAAGTGTGTATGAAATAAAAATTATATTTATATTTACTGTATTATATTTATTAAAATATATTTATTACTGTAAAGATTTATTTACATTTCATACTACATACAATATTACATTTCATACTATATCAATAAATATAGTTTTAGCTATGTATTACTTCCTGCCAGCTAACACATCCTCCACTAGCCACAATTTATACTTTATAATTTAGTATAAAAAAAATATATATATAGTTGGCAAATAGCTATGCAATAAATAAATTTTAATATTTACAATAGTTTACTTTACTTAGTTGCTGGAGATAAAG
Organism: Nezara viridula; assembly: GCA_928085145.1. Lineage (NCBI taxonomy): Eukaryota > Metazoa > Arthropoda > Insecta > Hemiptera > Pentatomidae > Nezara > Nezara viridula. Next base: position 62,032,265 of record OV725079.1, on the reverse strand, counting down.
GTTTGAAATCCATAATTTTTATTTACAAAATCGTGTAAGAACTATTATGTTTGATTTTTAATTTTAAAATCATGCCTGATTTATAAATAAAAATTTAAATTGATCTTTAATGTTTATTGATACAATTAAAAATAATGATCACTCATTGAGTGATATTGTATTACATAAATAATAATGATTAAGTTGTGATAAAAAAATGTTGATCAGAAAATAAAAATCATCTTTTACACACAAATTAATATAATAATACATATGTTACATATTTTATTAATGTACTCATTTTTAGTATTATATTTTGGGAATTGATTTAATTGTGAATGTGGTACCTACTGAGCAGGTTACTGTTGAGTGGACAGTTTCATTGAAGTACGTCTTCAGCAACCTTTTTCCCACTTGATACCTGAGCACTTGAAAAAAAATCTTATTTCAACACTAAACTCTTTCAGCTCCATCTAGTGAGGCAGTTTATACATATATTTTGTAAGCCAAAATTTCTAACGAATTTCGTAAATAAAGATGTTCTGTTGCTAATAGTTGACAACAATATTCTCTGCCTACTACTCCAGATTTAAAATATATCATAGATATTATACAAAAAATTAAAAAAAAATTGTACTAAAAAATTATTATTATTCTTCATTGGAAAAATTTGTTAAAACAATTTGTTAAAAAAATTTGTTAAAACAACAGTTAAAACAATAATCATGATATGATTTTTATCTCTTATAATCAAAAATAAAAATCACTCTTAATGAAAATCATCAAATGATTTTTTATAAATTACAGATAAAAATTTTGATCGGATTTTATTTTTATTTTTTTTACTTATTGATTTCAAATGCTACTGGAGACCACCTATAGCATCAACATTAGAGAAAACCTTTAATCTTCATTCACGTTCAAAGAGCTACAATAATAACATAGAACATAAAAAACAAAAAGAGTCTCGGAAAAAAATTTAGTAAGAATAGATGGATAGGCAAAAAAATATTTAGAAAGAAATACAATGCTTCCTTACCTTCAGTAGTGAGGAAGCAAAAGTAATGTAAATGGTGTTTTATTAAATATAAAATATATCAATAAATTCTATTAAATTTATCCTTCAGTAGTGAGGAAGCAAAAGTAATGTAAATGGTGTTTTATTAAATATAAAATATATCAATAAATTCTATTAAATTTATCCTTCAGTAGTGAGGAAGCAAAAGTAATGTAAATGGTGTTTTATTAAATATAAAATATATCAATAAATTCTATTAAATTTATCCTTCAGTAGTGAGGAAGCAAAAGTAATGTAAATGGTGTTTTATTAAATATAAAATATATCAATAAATTCTATTAAATTTATCCTTCAGTAGTGAGGAAGCAAAAGTAATGTAAATGGTGTTTTATTAAATATAAAATATATCAATAAATTCTATTAAATTTATTAACTAATTACATTTTTATTCTTTTTTTGTGTGTGTTTTATGATGTTTAGTTTTTATTTAATTCCAGTATCTGAATACATCCTTCAATCTTTTTTTTTACAATAGTTCCCTTAAATTTTTATCTAACTGATGATCTTAAAGAACTGATTTCTAGGTGATTAAGTGTGACTGATGGATAAATCAGAACTAGTTGATCCACAAATGCCGATGTGAGGATATTTTGATTGTCAAGTCTTTATGAATTTTGAGGGTATGGCATCGAACATCCTAGATCTTTGGTATTTGTTGATTTTTAATTCTATACCTGAAAATAAAACCTATTAGCTAACTGATTAAAATTTCAACGAAAATAGAAAAACATAGAAATAAGTATATTGAATTTATGAGAATAGTTCTGTACTAATACGTTTTCATGAAAAAAATGTCACACTGATTGTCATACTTTATAAATCAAAAATATCCTGTCATAATTATAATTGGTTAATCATGTCATAATAATTGTTTTTATTTTAAAAGTACAAATAAATATTCAAAACATATTAAGTATTGAGTAATTTAAATAAAAATAGCTTTACTATTATTGACTTACATATATCAATATTTTAAACATATAATGTTCAAAAATGTACTGCTTATATTTGACAAGATATTTCATATCGAAGAAGTATTTCTTTTTAGTATTCCTAATAAATTAATTACTTTTGTTGTATTTTATAATTCAAAAATATTTTTCCACCAATTTCAGCTGGTATTAATGCCATAATATGCATCATAAAAAAGAAAAAATAATAAAAGATTTTCAGAGAAAAAATATTTAAAAGCAAAAAATTGTAATTTTAAAATTAATTCTAAATAATATGGAATGATAATTGTTGCATATTTTAAGCAGATTTCATTAATATTTTTGAAAATTCAAATGCTTTCATTTAATCTAATTATTTTTTTAAAATGATTAAAATGATTTATTGCCGGTAGGTTACGGTTACCCAAGTAGTCAGGAAATTACATAATGGGTATGTTTTATATATTAAATTTAGTGCATTATTTCAGTTTTATTTTGTTTGAATTTTATTATAAAGGATTATTCGGTCAGTTTTATTGTTTAAAATTGTTAAATTTATTATTTTCAGAAACTTCTGATATTTAAATTAATAGTAATAAATATAAAAGTGTGAAAAATGAAGTACTCAACAGTCATTTCAAGAAATATAATAATTTATCATCATGCATTACAATGTTATGTGATAATTAATAATTCAAAATTTATTAAAGAAATCTATCCATAATATTCTTGAAAAATATATAACTGAAACTTTTAGAATTAAATATAGGTAATGTTGCTCATATGATATCTACTAAGCAGGCTTCCCCCAACTCATAGAAGCACTGGCCAGACGAAGGGTCTTGGATGAGCACTGATCAGGACTGAGTTCTTTCATCAGCCAGTATGGGGCCATCAAAAATAGAAGGTAAGTAAAATGGGCAATCGGGTTTGGAGAGTGTCGCCAATCTTAGGATTCATCTTCACGTCTTTGTACTATATCTTTTTCGATTTAATTTCTCTTTCCAGTATTTAAGTCCGAAGTTAAATTGCCTGTATTTTGTTTACAATTAAGTAAAAACATTATATCTTGTTTCACAGCCTTTTGAAGTAATAAAAAAAGCATTTATTAGACTACCAAACCACCTTGTAGGTAATTTAATTCGTCTTATAAAACACTATTTCTTAATGAAGTACAAGTAAATAGTACTAAGTACTAATAGTATTACTAGTATAAAAGAATGTCTACCATGAATGTTTACCATTTGGTTATGTCTAGTTGTGGTATTAGGATAATCTGAGTATTTTCAAAATATAAGAGTTTTTTGTGTGTTTCTGCTTTGAATTTGACATAGATTGGATATTATTTAGTACTTAGTTATGAGCACGGGCGGATCTACGGGGAGGGGAGGGGGGGGGGCTTTCGGGCTGAAGCCCCCCCCAAAATGGAAAAATATAACCATGTTTTATGGGAAAAAAAATTTAAAAATACCTCTTAAAGTATTATTGTTCGTGTAACTACATTTAAAAGTACTTAAGGAATAACTTAAACACCATTTCATATAGGTAGTTAGTTTCTTTCTGTTTTTCCAAAGTAATTATCGTTATTTTTATGAAAAAAAAAGGTTTCGGGCTGAAGTCCCCCCAAAATTAAATTCTGGATCCGCTAGTGGTTATGAGTATTAGTGATGAACAATGTGAAGTCAGGGTGAAAAGACAAACAAAACATTTTAGTGCATTTAGACTTTTAAAACGTATTTGAATTATGGAAAAAGGAGATTCAATTATTGGGCCTCAAGAGGAAAGATGTGCTGGATACTAATGAGTTAATCACATTTTTTTTCATTTTTTACTGTTTTCATTACCATTTTTTTTTTAAATATAAAACTACCCATCTTACTTAATTAAATTATACCAAATAAAAACTTCAACCACCGGGGCGAATCCGGCCGGCAAACACCTTCAATCCAGCCAGGGAATGTTTCTTTGATAAGATTATAAAATTTGAAAAACTATTTAAAAATATGAAATTTAGTCAATTAATCAAACAATAGCTTACTACATCATTTATTTCATGATTTTCTTCTCTTAGAAATCTCATTTCACAGCTGAAGTGAAATTTATAAAACATTATTTTTCTTTTATCACTAGTCATCTTCCGGGGTACCTAGATGGAGGTCTCAAAGCGACCTGATGAACTTAATCGAGGTCTTAATGTGGCCAGTAGGTCAACAAGTTAGGAAACCCCTGGTCTATAGCAACACACATTGTTTATTAATAGTAATGAAATGTAAATAAAAAATAAATAGCTATAAGTCAAATATATTTTTTTTTATAAAAGAGCTCTCCTGAAAATATAAATCGAAAAAGTGTTTAAAAATAAATGCAATACAAATATTTTATCGGACACCATTCTTTTCGTTTCGATAATTTTTTTTTGTTTTCATTTTATAGAGAATTGAGGAAGCTTTCAGACACACCTGTGTTCAATGAACCAAAAATTGTGTTGTTTTTTTAGTTATTCGAAAATACAATTCTGAATCCATTGCTGTTTTTTTTTTTTAGCCTCTTTTCGGGAAAGTACGTTATATGCATAAATTAAAAGGACTTCAAGAAGAAGACTTTAGCCAAGTTTCATTAAACTCGTTACATCCATTTTAGCACATTATAGGTCAATAGTGACAAACGTTTTCAGCCTCGATTTCGAAACCAAAGGCCAGATGTTAATGAAATATATACATAAACAATCTTGAATTTTATTGCAACGTTGTATTAAAACTTCAAAACGGTGAAGAACTTGAATTAGAAGAGAGAATGGTGAAAATTAGCGGTTTTAAACAAACTAATATTTACATTTTTAGACACTGTTTCCAAAAAAAAAAAAAGTATTGATATCGCTAAACTTAGTGACTACATCTCGTAAATAGCCACTAAATAAAAAATAAAAAAGAAAAGGAAATCGGTTAGGAAACAGAGGAGGAAAAGATACTGACTGTTTTGTTTTTGTCTGTTTATATAATTATTATTGTATTCTATAGCATATGATGAGATGCTTGATCAAAAAGGCGTAAATTCTTCTTAAAAGAAAATATACAAATATAAACATTATTAGAAACTTTCCATACAAATTAAAACAACAGACTCGTACTTTTCATTTTTCTACTGTACAATTTATCATTATGATTATCGGTCAGGGCTCCATCTCATTTCAACTCATTTCCAACTGAGGAAGTAAATGTCTAGCCTCACTAAAATGTATTCGATGCATTAAGGCTTTGTGATTTTCGCAAGAAGACTTTAGTTTCAACACAGTGAAGATGTGAAGGGCCAAACTATTAGCTGGAGGCACAGGCGGATCTACGGGGAGGGGAGGGAGGTACTTTGGGGGCTGAAGCCCCTCCAAAATGGTAAAATAACCCAAGTTTTATGGAAAAAAATATTAAAAAAGTATCTCTTATAAAAAAGTATAGAAAGTATCTTAAAGTATTATTGTTCGTGTAATTACATTTAAAAGAACTTTAGGAATCACTTAAACACCATTTCCTGTAGACAGATAGTTAGTTTCTTTCTTTTTACCGCAGTAATTATCGTTATTTTTATGAAAAAAAAAAGCTTTCGGGATGAAGCCTCCTCCAAAATTAAATCTTGGATCCGCTAGTGGCTGGAGGATAAATTCGTTTAAATTAATTGGAAACTTGCAAATGTTAGCTGTATAAAAGATAAAACAGAAAAAATAATACGATATCAAATTGATTCAAATAGGTAATTATGAATTTTGTAAAAGTTTACCGTATATAAAAAGTAAACTTTTTGGCAATGGTTTTTACTAGATACAGTTGAACCTTGGCAATCGTTTTGAAATCTTGGCAGTGTACCAGAGAAGAAACATAACTAAAAAATGTTTTATGGGTACTATAAATATTTAATTTCTTTTATACTTTGTATTATTTTGTTAATTGTGTATCCGATTTCTAATTATCTGATTAGTTTTTATCAAGGATTTACTCGTGAACAACGTTGGGCGCCCCGAGAAACACAAACACCAAGAGGGAATTGATCATTTATATAACTATTCTTTGCTTTTTAATATTTTTTGTTTGTAAAATATAGATTTGTTGTTGTGAATAGGACTTATAAATAGTGTATCATTGTTACATAAATAGAAAGCAAAAGGTTTTAATTATGATTTTATCCAAGTCTCCTGAAAAATGACTTTGGCATTGAGAAATTGAATTCCCCGAACTCTGAATGAAGACGAGCAAAAGCATTCTGAACTGTTGAATTCGGCACGAAACAACACTTATGATAAAGGTAAAATCAGTCGATTCTGAAACTAAAAGGTATTTAAAAACAAACAACAGTCGATTGATTTTCTAAATTATTTAAATTTTAATAGCTTCAAGAACTCTTGGACACGTTAATCTGATGACTGGCTTTGGCACACAATACTTTAACAAATGGATAAAATATTCTGATATTACTTGAAATCTTCTTATTATAGGGCTCTTAAAAAATGTTTCATGGAAATCAGTTCAGTCGTTTTCTTGTGAATACAGACCGAAATGAAGTTCTCTACCTCAGTCGTTAATTAACGCGATTTACACAACAGTAAGAATATCTATCTACAACTACTATACCTGCACGTACATAGACATCAGTGGTAACACTAACCATTATTACAACTTTTAATTTAAATTTAATGGAATACATTTAGAATAATAATAAATGAATAGTTGATATTTTATAATGAATACACGATAAAAAAAAGTTTATTATATTGTTGATGTGAATATTAATTGGTTTTATTATTTTAAATTATTTCCAGATAATCATAACAATATTTTTCTATTCTGTAGGTTTTATAACTGGTGTACTGGTGTCTCCCCAATAAAAATAGAAAAATCAACAACAGTTAAGCTAAATGAATGAATAAAATATGTAAACTAAAATCAATTAATAGAATAAGAAAGATCGACTAGATGGCTAAGATCTAGAAGTATGTAAGCATTTTACCACGCCGTATGTTTTTATTTTTGAAATTGTAGTTTATATTAAATGATAATTACATGTAGCAACATATCCTAGAATTTTATGATTCATTAAGAAGTACTCTTCCATTTTTATGTGAAAATTTTCTAACAATTCCCGCGGCAAATTTGAAGAACCAGAGAATCGAGATTTAATCTCGCTGCCTCAAACCTTTCAACTGCTTTGTTAACGTATCTTTTATATTAAGATAGTTTGAGGCGTATACATTCAAAACCACTCAAACCTATTTTTCAACTTTAAAAAAAACTTCTTCAATGGTTTTTGCACCTAAACGAACTTGAGGAGATAGGATTTCTTCCAGAATAATTTAAATTATCTGTTAATGAACTGATTGGGTAAATATTTTTTTCACTGCATTATAAGATATTAGAAAATCTGTTAAAGAAAAATTTGACTTGGGCCGTTTTGAAATTCTACGCCTCAACTTTTTCATAGTATACTCACTTGAAATTAAAATTTGAATAGGGACCTGTATCGTTTTATTTTTGTTCGACCTGGCCGGTAAAACTTTGCTATTTTAAAATGACTATTTCTATCTTAGTTAAGGAAATGACTAGGGCATGACTAAGGCATGTCAAATAGGATAGCAACGCCCATTCAAGAAGTGCTCAAGTAGATATATTTATAAGTTTAACTGTTGTTTGGCAGAGCATTGGGATCCTTATCGATAAATGAACTTGGAGCCACATACTGAATTCAGTTCTGTATTTAACTAGAAAGATAGTTTTCGGAAAGTCTACTACGACCATGGTTCCCCAGAAGAGGGTTGCGTTGCGCCATAGTTTTTTTTTTTTTTTTTTTTTTTTTTTGAGAGAGAGAGAGAGAAAGGGAGGGGAGCACATTTTTTTTGGGAATTTCGAACTTTCGGATGGAACTATATTTCTGTGGGATTTCAATTCATAGAAATGTTAATACTAAAGAACAAGAGAAAAGAGTACACCAGGCCACAGCAAGTGTAATTATAAATAAACTACAATGCTTTTAATGCTACTTTCAATTTATAGTTTTTAAGAAGTGAGTAATATGTATATATACATAACTATATATAAACGACGTCTGGATTTTGGTTGACGAGGTTAGAAATGAGAGTTACAAAAACATTCTCTGGAGAAAGTTTTGGCGAATTAGCGTACATAAGGTACCTTGTTTATTTTAAACACAGCCCTTTTTGAACAAAGATCATTTGCTGGTATCACAAAATAATTTTCTTGAACAACATACAGAATGTCTAGTAATCTTCTAATAGTGATAACACTATCTATTGTTGGATACTTTGTGTTTACCGAAACCGAAAAAAAATTCATCAGATGTGCAGAAAGAACCTTCAAGACTATGTTAATGACATGCAGATAGAATTAGATAAATATGTAAATACTCATAGGATTAACCAGAACAATTTCAATTTATTATATAACTATATTTATATATTTTTAGAAGGGGACATATGCCATCTTCCTTGGATGGGGAGAATAATCACTTCTAATTTTGATTGTCATAACGTCTCTGAGAGAGTAGTAATAATGTTGCGAACGGTTAATTACTTACTGAATAGTGTATTTTAATGTGACATGTGATTGTGGCAAACTGCTCAAAGTGTCCTATTACATTCTCAATTGATTGCAGTTAGTTTTCGTGTTGTTTTTGTTGTTATTTTCGTTCGTGTTGTTGTTTTTTCGTTATTGTACATGATATAAGTAGTTTTAGTTATTGTGAATACGAACAGTACAAGTGAAGGTTAACCTCACGGTTTCCTCCAACACTGTAACTTTCCTAAATAAACTTTTAGTGACCAGCTTACAGGGCAGAATTTAGTGCATTCTAAGGTAAGAACACCCTTGAACATTAAGTGCAATTCTGTTAGCCAAAGGAAACTTTAATAGTCAATAACGACTTTAGGTTAAGTTTTATAAACACTTATTTTTATTAATTGCCCATCATTATAACTTATTTAGTAACAAATTTTGTCCAAATAACATTGCTGTGGCATGTCTAACAGCGTTGAAACAGCAATGGTGGAAGGATTGGAAGAAGAACAGATCTTAAAGTATCCAAGGTCTACCGCTAATCGGCAAAGAAAGGGATCCCCTGATTCCCGATGAAGAGTCTGGAAAGGCTTGAATAGAAGATGCTCTCCTACACGATGGACGTCGAATTCAAGAGAACATTAGAGTTTATATGAATAATACAGACAGGAATGTAAATCTTAAAGTTCAAAAGTACATCAATAGTAAAGTGCAACAATTGAATGATATCATGGGGACAATTAATGATAAACAAGACGAGCAACAAACTTTAATCCAACGTGTAATTAGAGAGACATTAGCGTTCTCTAATGTTTATGAAAATATAATTCAATCTATTGTTGAAAAATCAGTACCAATGGGCCTAGGATGGCTTTAGGCATCCACTACTGTACCACCAGGGCTACTGGTAGCACTAGGAATATCTCGTGAACTAACAGTAGCTAGAGAGGAATCATTAGCCGACACCCATGAAGGTATCACAGATACTGAAACCTTCTCCATTGTTAAGAGAAAGCGGAATAAGAAATAGTCTTCTGTTGTGACCAAGGAGTGTGGTTATAAACAGAATGTACAGCTAAAAAAATCATCTGAGGCATCAACTAAAAAGGAGTCGATTATGGCAGATGTTGTTAAAACTCAGCCATTAAAAGCACCGAATGCTCCAAAACCAACTTATCTGACCATAGTTGGCGAGGGAAAGACAGCGGTTGATATAATCAATGATTTGTCTCCTCAAACAGATCTTGAAATAAATGCCAGAATTGTTCGAGCAACCAAAGTTGGTTCCGTTTTAATTTGCGTGGAGGAAGATGCCCATGTCAAAAAATTACTTGATTGGCAGAAACTAAAAGCAGCTGGGATGGAGGCAAGACTAGCTCAGAAGAGGAAACCTAAATTGGAAGTTAAAGGTGTTTCACGTTCATGGACAGCTGAAAATCTAGAAAGGGTAATGTGGGAGAAGTTAGCTGCGAAAGTAGTCCTTACACCGGAGAACAAATCGGGCCATATTAAGCCACTATTTTCCACAATGGCCAAAAACCAGATCACAAATAATTGGGTGATTGAAGTGAACCCAGTAGTTAGGTATAACCTTCTGAAGGAGTAAATAATAGTTGGGGGTTGGTGGGTATTGAAATTCACTGATTACCCTGATGCTTCTCCATGCCTTCGATGCCAAGGATACGGGCATACTAGAGCCGCATGCGAGACTAATGGTATCATTTGCAAGTGGTGCTCTGCATCTGGCCACATAGCTAAGGATTGTCCTGGAAAAATAAATAAAAAAGCTTCGATCTGCGTCAACTGCGAAAGGGAAGGTATCTCCAGTAGCAAAGCTAAGCAGCAGGCAGGAAGTCGTTACTGCCCGGTGCATATAAAGAAGTCTCAAGAGGTGGTGAGAAGAACGTTTTATGACTAAAATCACTATCCTCCAGCTAAACATGGGCCGCCGACGCGTTGTGGTTGATGAGCTTCGTGCACTTTCTAAACGCTATGACATAATGGCGCTCCAGAAACCGACCTGCCGTGGGAACAAGGTCACCGGGTTTGACCTCACGTCGAGTGTTATAACCCTGAGCAGTGGAGAGAGGAGGCCCAGGGCTGTAATAGTGATCAATAATTCTAACCTCGACGTGATTGATCTGAGACAGCACAACTTGGCGGATTATGCATCAAGCTACGTTAGGCGAGGTAAGATTACCTTCACACTTGTGTCGGCACACCTGCCTGTCAGTGATGATATTGAAGAAAGCATATCCGCTATGGAAACGATCATTAGAGAGATGAGAAGTGTGATCGTTTGCTCAGATTCCAGCTCCTGGAACACGGTCTGGGGGTCCAATATTACTGATAGGCGAGGCGCGAAAATGGAAGATTTCACAGCGAGAAATCACCTTGTCGTTATGAACGAACTCTCTGCCACCCCTTCGTTTTCTGTAGTCATGGGGTAGAGTTGGATTGATGTCACGATCGCCACGCCTGTGCTTACGAGGTACATCACAGATTGGACTCTCAGGTCTGAAACGAGTTCCGAACACATTGCGATAGCAATCGACCTTGTAGATAAGCCAGGATGTTCCAACGGTATTGATAAAGGTTTAATTACGAAAATAAGTGACTGGAGTGTCTTCAGGTGCTGTCTGAAAGGATTAATTGTAGATGAAGAATGGGATGTGATGGAGATGGACGTAGCTAATGACCTTTTTTTTTTGGGTCCTTCCTTTCCTCGCCGTTAAGGCTATACGGGATTTTCTCGGGCCAGGGAGTGTGGGCGGGGATTTAAAAGACTCCCCCGGCACCGGGACGCGAACTCGTGACTATTTTTATATATTTGTATTCATATGTCAGGTTGCCAGGCAACGGCGGTGCAGTGTACACGCTTTAGCCCATTCGGCTACCCCGTCCACCATGTAGCTAATGACCTGGATTACAAAGTATCTAGGATCACCAATATCATTTGAGACGCTACCGAAAACTCCCTGAAGCACCGGAAAGCAAGAGCTCGGTCCCATGGTGGATGCCAGCCTTAACTGTTCTAAAGAGAGACCTCTACAAGGCCCGGCGGTCATATCGGAGGTGCAGATGTAACGAGAGGCGCATTGCACTTCGGAATGAGTATAGATCTAAATTCAGAAACGAGGTTCGCTCACAAAAATGGAAGTCTTGGGACGAGTTCATCGTCGAAAAGTCCTCGAAGAATCCCTGGGGTATTCCGTACAGGGTGGCATTGGGTAAGCTGACCCCACTGCAGACGATTGCAGCTTTGAAATATCAAGATACTCAGGCAACCACTCTGGAAGAGACAGCCAGTATTTTCATTGAAGCAATATACCCCAGGGATGATTCAGCCCAGGACAGCGAAAATTACGGTTTTGTGAGACGTACCACGATGTATCCGACCAGATCAGATTTATGCCGACCATGGGACATTCACGATCTTCGTATTGTCGTGGATAGGCAGAAAATTAATCCTTATCCAGGTCTTGATGCAATAGACGCGGCAATCTTAAGGAATAGTATTCCGTATATTGAAGACCATATTTTAAGATTTTTGAATGAGTGTCGGGATACGGTATACTTCCCACGAACCTGGAAGATTGCTGATTTGAGACTCCTCTACAAGGGAGGAGATAGGGATAAGCAAATCCCTAACTCATATAAACCTATATGAGTGATGAGCAAGGTCCTGGAGAACCTCATGATGTCAAGCTTACGCCCAGTTCTCGACAGAGCAAGCCATCCACGGCAATAGGGTTCAACTAGAGGCAGAGGGACCGCTGATGCTCTGTTGAGAGTGCGCCAAGATGTTGAAGAGAGGGCGGAACGTTATGTTATGTTATTAATTTTTGATATAGCTTCCGCCTTCGACAGTGTATGGTGGCCTAGCGTGCTCCAGCAGCTGCAGAAATACGATGCCCTCTCAGAAATACGATAAAATCCCAGCAATTTATATTCACTTGTAAGAAGCTACCTCCAGGAGAGGCGTGTGAAGATTAGAGGGAATCACTATGAGGTAAAAGCTTCCATAGAGAGGGGATGCCATCAGGGATCAGTCCTTGGCCCTGCTCTGTGGACAAAAAAAAAAAAAGGTTCGCCTCAACTCAGAGGATAGCTCTGCTTCGGGTCACCAGAGCATACAGGACAACTTCGTATGAAGAGGTGTAGGTCCTAGCAAGGGTGGTGCCTCTCGACCTTCTCCTACTAGATGAAGTGACAAAATATTCTTATAAGATGGAAGGCTCTACAGTACTTTCGGACAATCTACAGGTGACGATTATGGAAGCGCCTAATAAATGGAAGAAGATACTCCGGGAGGATACAATTGAAGCATGGAACCGGTGGTGGGTAGCAAAACCTAAAGGAAGTGCATTGAGGAAGTACTTTCCCACAGTACAGTCGAGGCTTCAGGCAAAGTGGGCCCTCACGGACAACTGGATTTCTCAGTTCCTCACTGGGCATGGAGGATTTCGAGCCAAACTTCACGGTCTGGGCATTGATGTAGATCCTCTATACCCAATCTGTAGTGTTCCGGAAACTGTAGAGCACGTGGTCACGACCTGCACCGCATTTGAAACGCGGGAATCTACGTCCTCACTGAAAATGAGTTCCCTCAGTTAGTCAGCGAGGAAAATTTCCCGCGGTTTAAGGAATTCATAAATGGACGGAAGACGGCAGTCTTCGACAAGCACCAGGAAGACCTCCAGATTCTGGAAGCTAGGCCGAAAGAAGAAGAAGAAAGAACAGAAGAACTGCACATTATGTTAACAAGTAGTAGTGTGTTATTAAACCATCATGCCTAATAACACACTATCGTGAACATCCGCATTGCCACAGTGGCATGGCATAAATAAATAATAGTGTATTATAATGGATTTTTTTTTAATCACGATTATTAGAAAATACATATTTGCCAAACGACTTTTGCCAATACTGATTACATCAAAGAAGAAGAAAAGTAAAGAATAAATGCTTACAGGTTTACAATGGAGAATAATTATTCTCTCTAATTACACATATTTAAGGATACCTCTTTAATCCTTTTAATCAGACAACTAGAATTTTTAATGAATTTTAACATTTTATAAAATATATACACCAAAAATAATTCATGTTGAGACAGTAGGAAAAAAGTGAAAACCTACACAAAAGAAAATTAAATAATAAAAGTTAAAGACTTAAAAAAAAAAGTAAATAAACAGTTTTTTATAAGTCAAAATTAACTAAAGATAATTTATTTATGTAGATATATAAATTTACAGCTCATAAATATTTTCACACACATATTCACATGTAAATTATCAAAGTATAAAATGGCTCCGGAGGTCTTATGCAGATATCACCAAATTTAGAACATCATTGTAAAGAAAGTCCTCTAATCTACGTCGTCTCAGCCTATCTTTCGCAATTAAGAGTATTATATCGGGTTCTCAAGCAGAAGGTTTTCATTTTGTCTCCGAGAATTTGTCACTAAAAGAAAAAATTCCTATGAGAGTGACATATTTCTTGGCGTATTTTTCTCGAAAAAATGAATATTTCACAGTATCGAAGGTCACCAGAGAGGGTTGGCATTCCATTTTATGTCGATTTTTTTGAACTCTTAAATTATTGGGGTTTCGGTGTTGTCTGGTATATATTTTTTTCTCACAATGTTTCGGCACGTTCAGGGACTCCCTTCGAATCACATAAGTTGATATAAGTTTCTTTAAAGTTTTCCACGGACTTTGAGGTATGTTGTGTACATCTACAAACCCTCCTAATTAAAATGTCGAAAATTATATCAAATTTCGTTCGGCGTTTAACTTAATATTATAATTATTATTATTTACACTGTAATATTATGGGTATGTTGTATTTTCATACAATAATGAAACCTTAATACTGTAACCAGATCAAACAGAAGAACTTCATACCAATTAAAATTCAATTTCAATAATGATGATGGATAATTATTGACTGTTGGAAAACATTGTCGAAGAGAAGATGGTTAGGGATTGCATTTCTTGTAAGTACTAAGTAAAAATAAAATTATATTTATTTCTTTATGCCAATGTTTCGGCCGAAGTTTCAGGCGTTCATCAGGGCTAAAAAACACAAGCTAAAAAAAAATATCGAGAAAGTAGTAGACAATAATAATAATAATAATATATTGGTAAAATAGTATAGTAAACTATCTATATATAATTCTACTATACTTTTTTACTTACACAATATTATTATTACTGTCTAGTATTTTCTCAATATTTATTTTTTACCCTATCTTTGCTTAGTTCTGATGAAAACTTAGGCCGAAACATCGGGCCAAAAAAAATTAATGTAATTTTGTTTTTACTTTGTACTTCTAATTAATGACTGTCATCGCCAACCATCTTCTTTTCAACAATAAATGTCATTAAATATGAGCACAAAATTATTTATTTAAATAATTAATTTATTTAATTATAATTAAAGGAGCCTGTTCAATGAGAAATCTTTCTTTTAAAATATCCTAAGTAACAGTAAATTATTTTTATAAGTTTAAATATATTTAGATTGGTATACGAATATATTTAATTAATTTTCAAGTTAGTTAATCCACTGAATTTTATCTTGATTAGACCAGTATAAATTTGCTTTGTTTATTTTTGATTCTGCTAATTAGTCATAATTTCAATCAATAAATGATTTACAGCCTAAAATTTGTTTCTAATTTATCAATATGTAAGATCAATACATATTATTACAATTCAATCTGAAGTGAAGAATTTACCCAATAGAATAAGATGCTATAAAGTTAAATTATAACATAAATAAATAACTAAATTATTTCTTTAATTCTGAAAGAAAAACTCACAAGTTTTGTAAAATTAGAGAACATACATTGGCGTAAGACTTATGGTTTCCTGATTGGTCATATCGTAGAGCATCCGATTTCTATGCATGCGTATATTTAATTAGGCATACATACTGAAAAAATAATGACCAGTTCAGGAGATTTTTGAATATATACGAACGATAAAAGAAAAAAAAAACCTAACCTAAAAAAATTAAAAATATAGTAGTATTAAATAAAGGTGATCATTAAGTTATTTTTTGAAGATCATATACATAAGAAAATATGCATGTATTCAAGAATAAGTTTACAAACATGTAGCTTATAAAAATAAATTGTTGAAGTTTAGAAATAAACTTTAAATTTTACCATATCCTTTTCAAGTCTAAATCCGGAGTTTTCTTCAATTTTGGCAAAATAACCATCAATTAATCCGTAGCAGTTTTCTTTGGAAACCTTTCAGCCATCTAAGAAAATTAATTATAAGCTGCTCCCCAATGAAAAATAAATAAATATATTTATTTTGGAAACCATTCAAGGTAAGAAGCGTTTCAGAGTTAATAAACAAAAATCATATCACACAGATAACAATAATAGCATAGCAAAGCTAAGATACTAATCCTGATGCATAAAAATATGACAGGTGCATCAAAGGGCATATGAAATTTTGGGTAAAAAACTTTATGGCTAAATCTACTACTTATTAATTATAATCTTGCCTCTTTTTTTTCTGATCTTCTTTTATTTGAGTTTTGTTTAAACAATTACAATATATAAGTATACAAATATATTCACTTGACTTTCACTTCCAAATAATACACGCAATTAAACTACAAAAAATGATAAACCACATTTTGGTATTTTTATTGCATGTAAAATTTACAAAATGAAAGGAGCGATAGTACACATATATTAAATTGAAAAAAATAAATTTAACATTTAAAAACAATCAGTTACCCGCTGATAAATTCTAATTATTCCAAGTAAGAATAAATAACTAAATACAAGTACATTATACTAATTAAATTTTAGAGTAAATAATTAAAATTATTTGAGATATGTTTAAATATATAATAATATAATCTGCAGAAGATTTTATATATATATATTTGACAGATAATGTGGTTCATTGCAAGCACCTTTCTTCGGATTGTGATCCAACAACACCCGGACTTTTTGGAGTGGGCTTATTATTTGTAAAGAACTTTAAGGAAAGTGAATGTTTATGCTTATTTCATATTAAAGTATGTACGTTAAAATTCTATGATAAAACAGTTGTATTTATTTTTTTTTTATTATATTCATTTTTTAAAAGTGCAGAGCAACAGCCCTTTGTCGCACCTAGAGGAATTTAAATAATTTTTTATTTTGAACTAGGAAAAATTTTTCTAATGATGATATGAGCAGTTATTTTTTGTAAACCCATTCCCTCTAAACGGAAACATAAAAGATTCCCACGTGATTCGGGGAAATAGTGTAATAACGCTACTAATTTTAATATAAAATATGTAAGTTTTTGATATTCTGTAATATATTAAATATAAAGATCATTTTGAAATAGTTTTTATTTATTAGTGATTTATTTACATTGAAAAGGAATATAATAGAAATTAAATACAGAATATTATAGTTTTTTTCGCCTCAACTTAAAAACAATTTTCGGAACCAGTCTTCCTATTGTCAGGTATAATGCCTGTAAGTGCTAAAACTAATTATTCGAAACACTAAAGATATTATGAGGACGGTAGACATTTATATTTTTCATTTTTACGAATTGAATTTTCCGTTTTTATTGCTAGCTCAAGACAAAGATAAAGTGAATTAAATAACTTTATTGGTTTGTATTTCTGAATATTCACGATGTTGAATTGAATCTCAAAACGTACTTTCCAATCAACTTGATCTTACGAGGTTTAGCAGCAGAGCTGTGAGAAATTCATAATCTTTATTTATTTAGCTGTTTCTTTTTCATGCACTGTTTTAACTTATATACTAACTTTTTTAAATATTAATAATTTAATTGATATTTGAAAAATTTAAGATAAGTATGAATGTATTTACATTCTTGCTTAAAGAAGAAAAATTAAATTATCTAAGAAATGTACTGAGCTTCGGATTTTTTCCGTACCGATTGTAACTAAGTTTCATTACGGAAATCCTAACAACATTGTCGATAATAAGTATAAATACGTTACTTTAATTTTTTTTTCAAATGTTCTTTCAAATTTTTTTTTATTTGATTTGTGATTCTTTGATATGTGTGAGATGAAATACCAACAGCAAATGCGAAAAAAAAAATCGGGAAAATTGTCCCGAAACGTCAGATGTAATAGATGTGATTAAAAAAGACTAAAGAAAAATGGAAGTTTATTTGCCTTTACCTTAGAAAAGTATATATACGTATAATTAAAAATAATAATAAGATAATGTAAAAAAATGTTGGTATCTCTATCTTCAAAAATAATAAACAAGATAATTAAAAATAATTAATTTTAAAATAAATTACGCCATCATACTCGAAATTTAGCGATTTAGAGTATGCGGCTTTATTTTATAGTCCTTTTAATGTGCATTTTACAGAGATCAATTTTATGACTTAAAGTGTGATTGGAGTTTTTTCAACTCAAATATTAATGTTATTTTTCAACTCAATATCTTATTATATAAAACTCGGCATTATATTTCACACTTTCCTAAAGTACAACTTTTACAACATAGCACAGTCAACACAAATGCACTTCTTAAATATTCCCTGATTCTTAAAGAAAACTCTGGGTTATCCTTAGATTGTGCTCTATATATCTTTACTCAATATAAATTACTTTATGTTCATCTACGCGCACTTATTAATAAAAAGTGTTGTAACAATGTCCTTATAGAAAAAAATGGAGACAAATTGTTGAGTTGGCCAAAAGTTAACGAGATATGAAGAAGAGAGCCATTAATAAAATTAAACAAAAGTATAAGAAGTACGACAGATAGAACTTTAAACGTTAGCAGTCCTACAAAGCCACGCCAACTGAAATCGATTCAAGGAATTAATCTGGTAACTTTTCAAGGACTTCATTAAATATAGATTTAATCTTTCCTGAAAGTTTGCAGCGATTTCGTAATTGCTCTCTCAAATATAATTTAAGTTCAAAGAATAAGAAAAAAAAAAGATCGATTAATTATATTTAATTGAACACTTAAAACACGGGGCAGCTTCGTAACGGTGTGAACTGTTTAGTCTCCAGACACCATGTTAGAGAGAATTAAAGGTAAAAAAAACCTTGCGGATCTCATTCTTCTTCTGAAAATTACTGGATTATGGTTCGATTTTAAAGGGAATTATGCAGTAGTTTTTCAAAAATTGAGATATCTCTATTTCTTGACGGTCTTCATCGTCATGAACATATCAGCCTTCCAGAATGGCATAAAAGCCGCGTTCACTGGATCTTTTTTCTTGGTGTCTGGAGGATACTATGTGGCCCTTCAAGTGATCATATACTACTTGTACCGCGGGAAGACTAGGGATATTGTGGAAAAAATTAAAAGGTTCCACGAAAAAAGAAGGGAACAGTGGCAGTGGACATTCCAATGTAGTTTGGATTGCAGTATGGTTCTATAGTGTTGCCGCTATTACGTTTATGTTGGTCTATTACACAGCTCCTCTTCTATACGATATCTGTCTACTTATTTTCAATTCTGATGATGACGGATATATTTTTAGTTTCCCATATCCACTTGAGGAAATACGAAAAAACGACCGAGACTTCATACATTATGCAATGCAGGTGGTGAGCCTCTTTTGGTCCATGTTGCTGGTAGGTTATGGGATGGGGTCATTAGGATTACAGACTATAATTTGCAGCTATTGCTGTATAGAGATCCGTATTTTTTGTAGAACTATCAAAGCGGGAGGAAAACATAAGCTGCTGAACAATAAAAAATTTCTGAAGAAAATAATTACAAACCACAAAGATATCTTAAGGTAAAAAAAAAAGTTGTCTTCAAATCTTTATATTTCCTCTTATCTATTACTTGTATAGAATTTTATTTTACTATCCAATCAAAGTTACATATTTAAAACCTGTTAGTAAAGCTCATATTAATTTATAATACCTATCTATCTAATTTATAAATGTCTCTTTCTGAATTAAGAAACATCCATGGTACAAATTTTAAATATGTAACTTGATTATCAGGTATTAAAAAAGATTGCATGAAATACACAGCAAAACATGAATAAATCTGTTGGAATTGGAAAAAATGAGCTAGAAAAGTTGATTAAGCTAAAAATTACTTAAGGATATTAAAATAAATATTGTAGTTCATTAAGGTATTTTAATAAAAGTTACATAACAAAGAATCATTACAAATATAAACTAAATTATAGAACTTTGTGTATGATTTTGAGCTTTAAAACGTTGTCAAATAAATTACTGCTTTCAACACATCCCTTTTTTCACAATTGACATTGCAATTATAGGTTCTAAAATAAAGATTTTTTGTTTTATCTAATTTTAATTTAAGAGGTAAATATACTGATAATTTGCATCTAAAAATTGGCTAAATATTTTAAATATAATAATGTTATTCACTATGCCATACAATCTTTGTTTTGTTCTATGAAACAACAGTGTTATTGCAGATGCACAAATTGTTATCGGACCGGCTGTTGCAACCCAAATAGCTCTAGGAGCAATATTGTTGGCTGCATTCCTTTTCTCAGTAATGGTAATTAAAACATTATTAAGAATATTAACGATTTTTCACACTACTCCTTAATCTGAAATATTTAAACATATATAAATAAAAATCTAAAAAAAGATTAGGAGCATTCATGTTTTTTGTTTTGTTTTTTCTTTTCCAGGAAATTAAAGGTAATATTTCTTTGACTGTCACATATATTTTATTGTTTAGTGTCATGGCATCATTAAACTTTACTTTTTGTCTTTATGGAGAGATGCTCCAAACACAGGTAAATATGACAAATACATTTCTTCAAAATTTTATCATATAATATTGAAATTGTCCTACCTAGTTTTAATATAAGCACATTTATTGTCTTACTTGAATTTTTCTTTTTCAATTACCATATTGCTTTTCAGCTCGAAAACTGTTTTGTTAACAAACACAGTTAACAAGATAGTTGCCATAATCATTAATAAAGTGTCACTTATAGAATATAATTGTATAGAATATAATTTTAATTTCTGTTCCTTTAATTCTAACTTACAATAGAAGTGTATCAATAAAAAAAAATATATATTGCAAAACCTTTATAATTCATTAAGTAATATTTTTATATTTTACAGGGAAATAAATTATTTGAATGCCTTTGTAGCTTACCATGGAACGAAATGACTCCCCAAACTAGAAAAGATTTTAACTTTATATTATTGCAAGCGAGAAAGCCGATTCAAATAAGTTACAAAGGATTGTTACCAGTAAATTTTCAATCATTTCAGTTTGTAAGTCACTTATTTAAATTAACATACATACACACACACACACACACACACACACACACACACACACACACACACACACACATATACAGCATTCTAAGAAGTAGTTACTTTAGAAATGATAGTACAGGTGATTGGATCAGTGTAGTTTAATATAATTAAGCTCTATGATAGAAAAGCAAAAATTAATAAATTAGACAAATGAGGCTCTACTACAGGAATCCATAATGAGCATTATTGTGGAAAAGAAATTTAGAAAATTGCTTAATGAAGTTGATCTGCTTCATTAAGCGATTTTCTAAATTTAACCCATAAACCTGCTGAGAAAGGAAGCTGTGGCAGAAATCCAGATATACCTTATATACCAGATATACAGGCCATCTATATATACCTATATATACGGTATCAATATATATCTTTGCAAACATCTGCATAAAATAGAAGTGGCAGACTCTTCACATTGCAATCTATGTAATTCAGGAGCACATATGGAAGCAGTGCATTTAAGTGTATGCTCACACTTATTAGACATTAGAGATAACATGCTGTCCAAATTGGAATGGTACTGGGCTCCAAGGTCTCTGATGGTGGAAGCCGATAAAGAGAGGTATAATTAAAAAAAAAGATAGAAAAGCAAACTGACATGTCAAACTCTGTTTAAATCAATCTTGTATCCATATGAGTCTAATGATTAATGAGTTATAATCTAATGATTATAAATAAAAATATATCAAGTAACATTGTTATAAAACACTCTTGCAATAAAATATTAGTTCTGATCGACAAAAACTATGTAAGTTAAGGTAATTTCATGTTTTATTCATTATAATTATAAATAGATCTATCAATTATGTATATATATATACATATATATATAAATATATATATATATATGTATATATATATATATTTATATATATATATATATATATATATATATATATATATATATATATATATATATATATATATATATATATATATATATATATATATATAAACTATGTTTTGTCGATCACAACTAATATTTTACTGTAAAGGCTCATTTACACGGTGCCAGTTGGCTTGCCAGTCGAGGTCGCCAGTCACTCAATGCCAGCGACTGGCAACGTGTAAACGGTTCATGCCAGTCACTGGAGAGGCCAGCGAGGCACTGGCAAGAAAATTTTGATTGACTGGCGCACTGGCAAGCGCCTACTTGGAACTAGATATGACTAACCAGCAAAACAAATCATTATTTTAATATCTTTTTTTTTAGTTTAATAAAAATTTATACAAACTTATAGTCCGTGGCACAAACTATAATATAGACTATAATGTAAATATAAATATATATATATATATATATATATATATATATATATATATATATATATATATATATATATATATACATATTTCAAATTTATATTATTTGAATGTGAATTTAAAAAATGTCATCCCATCTCAGCCCAGTTTAGAAGTTTTAATATTTTTATATAAATATTTAAGTGATGGTAAAATATATAATATTAGATTTTGGCTCAAGCTGTAGTAATATTGTGTTATAATAATAACTATAATTATTATTGAAATATTAAGTAGAAAGAAACCAAATGATTCTCTTTTTTTTAATTTTTATTTTATTTATTTATTTTTTTTTATTAAAACGAGATATCTGCTTGTTAAGAAAAACTGTAATTAAAGGTATAGAAAAAACACCTTAATGACTTAATAATGTAGTATGATTTCATTTGATTCTAGTGCTTTCATCTTATCATTATGGTTCAAAATTATCCTTTAAGTATGCTATATATAATAGACTTTCACTAACTATACTTATTACTACGGTTAAGGTCCCCGGATTCCCATATTCGTCTAGACTGCCAAGTGGCCGGGATTGTTTCGAATTTTGTCTATCTTACAAAGCCTATAAAATTTTAGTTTTTAGAAATATTTGAATGGGAGCCGGATAGATGTAAAGATGCTAATGTAAATAATCATTATATACGATATGAAGGTGTAGTACGCCTGGGACCGATACCGCATGAGACTGATTAAATATGATTTCCGCGCGGCAGCATCCCCCGACATCCGATACATATTCCTGACGCGACAGAACAGTGCTCACGCATGGTGATTGAGATAATGTTTGGAACGTTAGAGGTCAATTCTTGGATTATCTTTAATATGAAAAAAGAAAAACCCATATCAATTAGAAAATTCTTATCTGTTCTCGCTGATGAACTCGCAACTCAGCGCTAAACACCGTTACCACGTCCGGGTTGTGTCCATTCTTTTATTCAGCCTTCAGGCTAGAGAGGAAAACAGAGATAGCAGAGAATGCTAATAAGAACTGAGAAAGATCCTAGGAAGTAATGAGGCAAATAACTAGTATCACAAGCAGTTAGCACCTTAATACTTCACTTTAATTTTTCCTTTTAAAGTGAAAGGAAAATTGGAAAATAAATTCCAATGTAATAGTGAATACCCAAACACCTATACTTTTGTTGCATTTCCAGAATATGGTACTTATTTGGAAACTTCGTTTTTTTTTTATATTCCATTTTTATCTTTATATTTAAAAAGCTATTACATGAATAATGTATAAATTATATCATATAAACTATAATTATATGTAATAAATAAATTATTTCTCATTTTATTTTCAATATTTAAGATTTATGTTCCTAAAAATAACACTTTTTTAATGAAATAATGATAAACGGCCTCGGACGTTGGAGTCCACTCACTCCTACGATTGCTGGCCATTAATGAGAACACAATCAACAGATAGAGACTCCAAATAGGGAATTTAGTTCACCTTTTCTTTTAAAAGACAGCGGTATACCGCGAAACTTATGTATGCCTCCTCCGGCGTCTGATGCCGTTCGGAACTTCATAAATAGTGTCGGTCGCCGATGACCGATATTGTCGGAAAACACATTTAAGAGATATCATTCTCTGCAGCTAACGTGTTATATTAAATACATAAGTAGAGTATGTTTATATGAGTTTATAAATATTGAGGTTGCGGGGAATTTCGTTTCAAGTTAATCAATGGCATCATTTTTATTGATATAACACTAATTGACGTTGCAACAAGAACTAGAAAAAAAAATAATTAATAAAAAGTAAGAAACAAAATTTAACATTTCTCTTACCACCAACATACTTTACCATTTAAACTTGTAATTAAATTAAATTTCTTTTTTCTTTTTTTTTCTTTTTTTTTTTTGGTACGTTTAGCTCCAATCCAATTAGAATAGGTTGGTTGTACCTCTTAAACAGCCCTATACAAAACCCCCCTTTATTAGAAATAGCGAGGCAGGTAGTAAATAGTTCACGAGAGAGAGACTGGTTTGCCAGTCAACTGGCACATGCCAGTAGAACAAATATTTTTGTTTGACTGGCACACTGGCAAGCCCCTACCCTCGGCAAGGTATGATTAACCAGCAAAACAGATTGTCCAAAATACTTATTTAAATACTTTTTTTTATGATTGATGAAAACCTATGCCTAACTGGTGGTAATGGTGGTAATGGTTAATCAGCTGAAGCAAATATTACCATATTTTAAAATAATATATCCTGTGAGAACGCCAACATTCGTAATATAAGCTTAGCAAATTGTGGATATCGGTAATAGATTAGACTGCAATAAGGTGTTTTATTTTAGTTCTAAATCGCTTATAACTAATCTGTCTGTATTTATTCATAACTTTTAAACGATAAAGATTTGTTCTTATTTTGTACGGCACTTATATGCCAAATCGAAACCAGAAAAGATAAAAAGCATCTTTAATATGACAGTGTCTATCTGTATGAATATTATATTAAGTAAATAAATCGTAGAAGATGATGGTGAATAACCAAGAACGCTTAAATGTATAGCTTAAAATGGAGAGTAATAACTTATGATAGTCGATTATTTATTTATTCCTCCCTACCTTGTCTTTCGGCTACATGACATTTTCCATTGTAACAAATGTAATTCATTTATTATTTCATAAATGTAATTTATTTATTTTACACAAAATTTTTAAATTACTTCGATAAATTATTAATATTTTAAATACAGTCCTTCGTTTCAGATTACCATTTGGTCGTTGATTAGATCGACTTTAAAGTCAATTAGAATTTTAACAGAACCGTTTCAAAATATTGTTAACATTTGAATAAATACAATATTTTATATTATATACAACATTTCACATTGTATTATTTAAGATAAAGTAAAAATTAATATTTTATTATTTTGCTTTTAATGCATCCATCTTCGACCTAATGGCTTCAATTCAAATTCAATATCCAACAAAACATAAACAGACAAATGTTTAGCCATTAAATTAGTACTTTTCAAGGGCACTGAATGTTCTTATATATGAGTGAGATAAAATGGAAATTATACTTTATTATTCTGTGACTGTTATATTTCGTAATCAGATGGATTACAAAATATAACAGAATAATAGAAAAAAACTAGAATATAATAGAAAAAACTAGGTCTTTAAAGAGGAGAGGTTTGAAAGAGGAAACTGATTGTGTGTGTCTAATATCAGCAGGGATGGAATCCCCGAGGGAGACGGCTTGAATTGCAAAGCATTTGTCAAACACAGCAGTTTGGTGAGGGGGAGGATAGAGGCCGGAGTATCAGATCTAGTGGGACGGGATTGGTTGAAGTATTTAAATTGTAAGCTGTGAAAAATAGGAGGCTCGATGAGTTCTAATGATTTGGTACAGAAAGGTAGGTAGGAATTACCTACGGTGATAGGATGGATAGAGCCACTTCAACACGGTGTAATACTGGCGCATCTCTTGAGAGCCCGAAAATAAAACGTAATTGGAAAGGCATTAGGCGTTTAAGTTTGGCTTCGCAATCTCCCGAGAGTCCACCGTACACCATACAGCCATAGTCGAAGTGGGGGAAAACAAGGGAGGTAACTAGGAGTTGACGGACTTATATGGAAGAAAGGAGATGAACTGTTTTAGGGAGGAGATTGCGAAGAGAAATATGGGAGATGTGTGGTTTCCAGGAGAGGGTTTAATCAAAAGTAACACCTAGTTTTTCAACGGTAGTATGGAATAAGATAGGGGAGTTGTTCAGGAGAGTATTGGGAAATACCTCTGGACAAGGGTGGAGATTCTGATGGAGGGTTTTAGGATTTACAACAAAAATCAGGACCATAATCGTTTGTATGGGACTTCTGAATGGAGTTAAGAAGATCATTAGGGATAATGTGGGGGAAAAAGTAGTGATCAGTATTAAAAGAGGAAAACATAGGAGCCGGACTGGACGTGATGTGGTTGCTAAATGGCAGGAGACAAAATGAGCGTAGAGGTTATCAGCAGAAACGGAAATGGACTGGGACTGAGGTGTATTACCAATGGTCAGTTTTCTAAGAATAGCCCAAGTGGCATTGGTATTAGGGGAGTTCAATAAGGAATAATAGTATTAACTGGATTTGGTACGGCGTACTGCTGATTGAGTACTGTTTCGAAGCTGTTCGAAGAACAGAAAATCTTCAGGAACTCGAGTTCGTTTAAACCGTCGGTTTGCAGCATCTCTTTCTATCACACACTCTCTCAAAGCAGAAGTCAACCAAGGAGCGGAAGGATTTTGTTTGTGATAATAGGAGCATGTCAGTCGAGGATGGGGTGAAGATGAGTGGTTAAGGTTTCTACCATGGTGTCGATGGATTTTGAGAAGTAAATACGATCCCATTGAATATCGTCAAGATCGTTTGAAAATGTTTCGTGAGTGAGTGGATTTAGGTTTCGGAAGGATATCGTTCGAGGAGAAAAGGATGGGATAGGGATATTGTAAGAAATCTGGATAAGACCGTGGTAAGATAGAAACGGGATCGAGTGCTGAAATGTAGGAAGGAGTTTGTCTAAGAAATCTAGGATAAACAGATCGAGCCAGGACTCCGAGAACTGGGTATATATGGTAGAGTTGTAGTATACTATAAGATAATGGCTAAAGGCTGAGATAATGGAGGGCACTTGTTAGGTAAGAATAATCGATCGATTCTATCAGTAAATTGGTTTTAAATTCGCCGGAGAGGATGACATTTGAGTAGGAAGGAATTAAGTTGTACAAAGAAATCTCGAATGATACATCAAAAACAATTCTAGTAGGACGATATATGACAGCAAACAGAATGGCAGATGAAGTTGTGAGGATTTCGGCAAAGAGGTATTCAATGCGCAGAGAATCGGTTAAGGAAGAGCAACGAAGGATTGTGGATTTAAGGCTGACATGGACAAAGAGACCTACTCCACCATCCGTACGATCCACTCTGTCATGACGAAGGAGACTGAGTGTTGGAATGCCAGGTTAAAAAGTCATAAAAGGCATAACACTCGAATCGTTCTACATTAACGGGAATGTGTAAACTTTAGGCGCCAGTCAACTGGAATGCGACTGGCACCGTGTAAATGAGCTTTAACTGTAATGCGCCAGTCGACTGGAATGCCAGCGACTGGCACCAGTGACTGGCGCCAGCGACTGGCAACGTGTAAATGAGCCTTAAGAGTGTTCTATAACAATGTTACTTAATATATTATTAAGTATATTGGTATATATATATAAATTATTAACTAATTCATGTAGTTAGACGGGATGGCTGAACACATTGGGGCGTGGGTCCCAGAGTGTCCAGTTCCGAACTTTGTGGGTTCGATTACCACCTAGGTTGGTTACTTTTAATTTCTCGGCAGCCCTGAGAAATGGATCTTCACATTCCCACTCTGGTAAGTACGCGGTGGCAACTTCAAGACAGCCATCAGGGGTTGGCAAAAAGGACCACATAGGCCAATTACCAGACCAATTTCCCCAACAGTGACAGTACCAATATACTAATTTAATAAAGCATTTTTAATTAAATAATAATTTTAAAGTCCAGAAGATTGATTTTATTTAATTAATTAATATCTATTAGTTTAATTAGATAGAAATAAATTTTAATATGAAGTTAAAAGTCTAGGAACTCAAATTTTTGCAAAGGTTAGATTTTTGAGTAGGGAGAAGTATATTCATCAATATTTTACTTATCTACCATACTATTGGATAGGCTTTGTACAACGAAAGAATAGGGGAGACTGCATGTACAAAATGTTATCACACAACAGCCCATTGTTAAATCATAATCTTAGACATTTAAAATACATTGGAATGGAAGAGATCTTGTCGCAGAAAATCTCTGACCATATGGTGTATGATTTTTCTATTATTTCAGTATTGCATTAGTTACTATATCTAGACACAAAAA
This sequence comes from Nezara viridula, assembly GCA_928085145.1. Lineage (NCBI taxonomy): Eukaryota > Metazoa > Arthropoda > Insecta > Hemiptera > Pentatomidae > Nezara > Nezara viridula. The sequence goes on along the minus strand of OV725079.1, from coordinate 62,004,212 downwards.
ATTAAAATTCTAATCTTGATTTTGTATTAATTTAGTTTATTTCTTATTCTCTTTAATTTTGTTTTTTTATTTTTCTTAGGTGATGAATTCTAGCTACTCTTTCTTAATGCTCTTGAATTCAACAAAATAATGATTAAATACCCAAAAGCAGTAATAAATGGTAGCAGTTGTCATTATTGTGTTTAAGTATCTGAAATAGCTTAGACTATATGTATTAAATCTATTTTAAGATAAATAAAATGTATCATTTAGTTTCAGATTGATGTGAAATGTTATATAAATTATTTTATTATTTTCCATTATTATTTTATTGTATAATGAAGAATCCAAATAAATACTATTCGTGTGTTGTAAGCTAAAATGCATATGTAATTTCAGGTTCAATAAACGTTCTAAAATCTACAATTTTTTAATTTTAATTTTTAATTTTCTTTTGGATCCTGTGGAAGACCTGTTGTAATTTGATCATCCAGCTGTTTTTGTAGCAACTTACTTGTGGCTGTAGCTGTTTTTCCGTTTTTTTTTTTTTTTTTTTTTTTTTTTTTTTTTTTTTTTTTTTTTTACATTTAGGAACTGGAAATTATATGAAGATGTTTGTCTTTAAATTTAATTTTCGAAAATGAATTTATTTTAAAGATATTTTATTTCTTACTATTATTTTAGTTCTACAAATTTATTAGAAAAATTTGTTTAATAATAAATGAAAAACTCCTTATAATGCAAAAAATAATAACTCCAATTTCTGATTGCTATTGAAGCTTAATACTCAGTTAGTAGACTTGGTTTGGTTTTTTTTTTTTTTTTCAAATTATATCCAACAAACATTCCTGAAATCTATTTTATAATTTTTAAATTTGTATGCATTCTTATATTTATATGTTGGCTATACTCGATTGGATTCTCATATTATTTCTAAATAAAACTCCCTTAAACGATAATACCTAAAAAATTTTTACTTGGTACATTTTGTATTTGTGAATAAGTCATAATTTTATTAATATGTATATAAATTATATTATATGATTTATGGGCTATCTATTATTTTTATATATTTCTCATTTTATTGTAATACAATAGATTTGTCTGAAGTGAAGAACGTTATCCTACAGAATTGGATCCTGCAAAGTAATATCACATATTGATTTTTATTTGGAAATTAATTATTCAATTATTAAAATGATCAAAATTATTCTTAGTGTTGAGTTTTCCTATTTTTTTAACTTCACCAATAAATAAACTATATTTTTGTATGTAAAATGTTGTATGATATAACAATGTATCTCAAATTAATTATAAATATCTATAGTAAAATATTGTGATTTTTGAAATAAACAAATTTACCATAAAAAATTAAACATTATATTTGTTTTCTTTATTATAAATTTATATTTCAATACGTTACTTGATTTATATCTAATTTTGAGAACGATACATTTTTTTACTAGAAATGAGTACTTGAATGTTTATAAACTATAATTTTTTTTTGTTTGTTTGGGATCAATAATATAACAAACCATTTAATACTACATTTTCATTTTTTAAGTTCTTATGATTTTATATTTGCTTTATATACTACTATGGACCAAAACATTAACTATCAGATGAATAAATCAAAAACTGTTTTATTTTATTTTAATCAAAACTGTTTTATTTCAATTCTTGAAAGAATTTAGATTATATTCTAATTTATAATTATCAATTATTTAATTCTGGAAAGGATTTCATTAATTTTCTTTCAATGCACAACTATGTTCCCACAACTGAATGTGTTGATGGTGAAGACACTATTTTAATTTATATATACACCAATATTTAGGAAATTTAAAAATATTTAGGAAACAGTAAATAATGTAGATATAATGATAAGTTGGGGACTAAGTTGGTATAAAGTACACCCTCATAAGTAATATGTATTGTAATAATCTTCATAGTCTTTTCCATGCAGTGAAAATTATGGTAAAACACATTTCTCTGCTGTACCTCGAGAAGATTTAGAGCTGTGATTTCCAATACCTTCCACAGAAGGCTTGAAGAAAAATTTCAAATACTTATAATTCATGAGGACCATTTGGTTTTGACTTACCAAGTTATTTCTGTGATCATAGATATTAATATTAAGGAAAAGCTGATTAAAGAAACATAACAAAAGAGAGATTGTAAAGTTGTAAATAGAGAAGGTTGGAGCCTTGTGGAAATTCACCTTTTTACTTTCACTTACCTATATATGTAATACAGAGTTTAGTTAAGGGAAAGTATTGCTATCGTGAAAATTTTCGAATCTTAGTTTTCAACGGATATACTCGTTTTGAGGTACCCTGATTCCAAATAACCAAGTCCCGAAAAATGGTCTGTGTGTCTGTGAGTCTGTTTGTCTGTATGTCTGTGTGTGTCTATGTTAGCAGTCTAGCTCAAAAACGAAAAGTCGTACGAAACTGATATTACGTATTTAAGATAGGTATATACCTTAGATGAGACAACAACTTTTTCCTTAAAATCGGCTAACCGGAAGTGCCACTTTATATCAACGATGAAACACATTTTTACAATTTTCTCAAAAACGGCTCTAACGATATTGATTAAACTCGGTGTAATTAAGTGGTCCTTAATATCAATCAGATCTTATCCCCATTGATGTCATTTTACAGGGCTTGAATGCCCAGTGTTCATATACGGCTTCCTCTAAAGTACATTTAATATGGTTTATTTTAAATAATTAATTATCTCACATTATTAAAAATTACAAAAAAGTATTAAATATAACTTTTGAAAGAATTTGATAATTAAATAAAGGAGACAAAAATAAAAATGTTTATCCAGGTTGAAAATGAATCTCCTCAAAATACTAGTCAGAAGTAATACGTATAATGTATCGTTGGAAAGCAGAGAAAAAACAGTATGTAATATAGAAAGTTGTAGAAGATAACAAAGATAAGATGTATGAAGCATAGGTTTATAACCTTAAATACATTTACTGAAGTTTAATAATTCTAGATCTGAAATTATATTTAAATAATTAGTCAACGTCCGTTTATTCCAAAAAATTGTCATGTAGCATTTTAGAAAATTAAATTAGTGAATAATTTGATGAATTTTCCCTTTGTGAAATCCCAACATTACCATGTCTTCCTCTAAAGTACCTTTAATTTGATTTATTATAAACAATAACTATTTCTCAATGTTAGGAGTTATGAAGAAATGCTAAATATAATGAGAGAAAAAAAGAAAACACATATCCAGGCCGAAAATGAATACCCGGAAATAATAGTCAGAAGGTATACATATAATATATCATTGGAAAGCGGATAATTAAAAAAAATATACAGACAATTGTACAAGGTAACGTAGAGCAGCGAAAAAAATATAGATAATAATTTCTAAAAACTAACATTATTTAATGTAAATCACGTGTTTTCGAGGAGATTAAATGACATTTTCTTACTAAATGTAAACTTTTAACATTTTTTTTTTCAAGTTTGAAAAAATATTTAAAATCCACCGATTTAAGGCAATGACACTGTTTAAAATACTATTTCATTGTACTTGTGTGAAAGAATAAGTGAAATATAAAAATATTTCATGGATAAGTTTATAACCTTAAATATATTTACTGTAGTTTAATAACTCTAAATCTGATATTATTTTTAAATAATTAGGTATCTATCGTCCGTTTATTCTGAAAAATCACCATTTAACCTTTAAGAAAATTAAATTAGTGAATAATTTGATGAATTTTCCCTTTGTGATATTTCCACTTCCAATTAGTGTGACAGCTTTTGACCTGTCTGTGACTGACAATGCAAATCTCTTAAATCCATTTTAGTTAACTTTGCAATGGAAAATAATAGTTTAATAACTAATAGTCATACAATCCATAATCAAAGGATCGTACAATCCATAATCATATAATAAATTGGACTTTTGTTATTTTAATGGTATTTATGATTTGTTAGATGTAATCTTTTAGCTTTAGCTTAATTAAAAATGTAAGTCAAAAATTGTATAACAGCCCAACATGGCCAGAAAATAATAATTTCTATTCAAAGTTGAGCGGTAAGTGAAAGTTCTGTGTTGCGCTCACCAGATTATTTATATACTGGAAAATATATTATTAACTGTGGTAAGAAATAGAATGAGAAGGGCGAAACCTTGTTGATGATAGATGTAATAATAGGGAATTTTTGGGAGGTACAATCAAGAGAGAAAATACACAGAAAGTATTGTGTAAACTTGAGGCAGGGAGATAAAAAAAACCATTCATTTCAAGATGAACATGAGTTATTGGTTGGCAAACAGACCTTCAGTTAATTAAGTAAAAGTGGAACGCAGAATATAAAAAGTCTATCGCCTTCCACTGCTCTGGCAGTCATCTTGAAAAACAGGAAAGTCAAAAGTTTACTCATTCCATGGCCTTAGAAAAATATTTCTTTCCATACTCATATTAAGTGTGAGAAGAAAAAGCTTTTAAATATTATTTGAGAACAATAAAGTTGTCATTATAGGATATGGTAATTTAAGTGAGAGTAATAAAGAATATATGTAACAGGATTGCAAGTAAAATGTAAAGATGAACAACGTTTTTAGTTTTCTATACATGAAAGTATATTATTAGTCAACCTTGTACCAATATTGTATCTGTACATACATACTTCAAAGGAAATAAAGAGAATCTAATATCTTTTCAATCCTTATGTTTCCTTCAAAACCCTTCCTGCCCTTTTTACACCACAAGATTAAAAGATCTCGGAATACCCCAGAATATATCAGCATCCCTGTGAAACTAAGAAGAAATCATTACCAAAGTTATGAAGTTTCTAGATAATGAAAAAATTACAAGTTTATAACAAATGATCCTATGCAGATTTATTTTATTTAATTTTTTTAATTTTAAAAGTTCATTGATTTATTAATTTCAATTAATTTATTGATTTTATGCTATTTTTTTAGTTTATTTATTTATCTATTCTATCTTATTATCTATAAGTTTCTATTATTATCATTATTTATTTATTTTATTCTACTAATTCTTTTATTTTTCTTTATTTTTACCCTTTTTTTATTTTTATCCTTTTATTATTTTTATTTTTTGTACCAACCACCCGAACAGTACAAAAGTAGTGTTATTTAGTTGATCGGGCGCTGATGTCCTGGATGTTTTGCGCTGATTTAGGAACAGAATTTTCTTTTTATCCATATTTTTGGAACCAATAGAGTAAATATTTAGGGTAAGAAGCATTTAACAAATGTAGATGCATTTTTTTCTTTTGTCTACATGGTTGAATAATTGGACAATATTTGTGATTAACAAGACAGATAAGAAGTTATGTCTCTCTTCTGTAAAATTACTATCAATATATCCCTAGGAACATTAATGTGCTCACTGCATGTGTGTACATTAGGTAACCTTGAGAAAATGATATATATAATCAACATCATGTTCATCAACTATTATTATTTATTAGTTAATAAAGAAACGATCTATCGCGTTATCTTTAAAATTAACGAAAGAAGATGACGTAAAGAACTTTAAATATTAGAAAACCTACAAAGCCCCGCCAACTGAAATCGATTCAAGGAATTAATCTGCAACTTTTTCAAGGATTTCATTAAATATAGATTCAATCTCTCCTGAAAGTTTACAGCGATTTCGTAATTGCTCTCTCAAATTAGTCTTAAGAATTAGAAAAAAGAAAGAAAGAAAGAAGCGATAATTACGTTTAATTAAGCACTTAAAAATCTCGCTTATAATGCGAGATCGGTTCGTGATAGTGTCAATCGTTGAAGTTTAGTCGCCATGTTCCCAAGATTCAGCGGTGAAAGAGACCTTGCGGACGTCCTGCGTCTTCAGAAAATCTCTGGATTTTGGTTCCATTTCAATGAAAAGCAAGCCATAATTTTGCAAATGTTGAGGTTTCTATATTATGTGATAGTTTTTATTTTCGCGAATATCATAGCATACAGGATCGGTTTGAAGAACGCGCTCAGCGGGTCTTATTTCTTGGTTTCATGGGGATTCTATGGGATCCCGCAGTTGGTCACGTACTTGTTATACCGTGATAAAGCCAACGAAATCGTTGAGAAATTGAAAATACTGCACCGTAAACGAACGGAACAATGGCAATGGGATATATTCGACAAACACTCCAAACTTGTTTGGATCACGATTTGGTTCAATGGCGTTGCCGGTGCCTTGTTCATTGTTGTTTATTATTCGCCTCCTCTCCTCTACGATTTCTTCCGACTTGTTTTTAATACCGCTGGCGATCGCAAGAATATCTTTAGCTTCCCATATCCTCTTAGGGAAATACAGACTGACAATGGAGATTTCAAATATTATGGTATATTTTTGGTTAGTCTATCTTGGTCTACGACTACGATCTTTTACGGATTAGGGACAGTAGGATTTCATCCAATAGTTTGCAGCTATTGTTGTATAGCCATTCGCATTCTTCGCAAGACCATTGAAAACGGAGGGAAACGGAAATTGCTGAATAACAGAAGTTTTATAAAAAATGTAATCACAAACCACAATGAAATCTTGAGGTATTAAAACTAATTCAAATTCTTAGCTTTTAAGTATAAGGTATATTTATAAACATGTGTTAGATAGGCGGGGAGGAACTTATTATTTTTATTTTTTGTTTTTCTGATTCTGTGCCCAAAAGGTAAAAAACACCACTCTGTAATAGTTCAGGAGAGCCAATATTCCACAACTTTGAGCTATTAAAATTTGTTTTATATTCAACTAAATTATTTAATAAAAAATGGACGTGGTGTCCTTTACTTCCGGGGCACAGAGCTATATTATATTGATCCAACTTATAATTATAGTTTTCCACAAACATTAACAAAACTTTAAAACATTACACCAGATTATATTTTTAATTGGCTTTTTAGCTTCTTTTTTTTAAATTGAAAATATTACAATTTGGTATCGTATATACATAAACGGAAAATACGATACTAATACTAGGCAATGAAGATCTCGTAACTCCAATCTATTAAATTTTACAAAGAGAAAGATAAGAGTTTCAAAAAATTGATTAACTATCACAGATACAGTTTCGATAGTTTTTTCTACATAGTAAAAAAATAAAATAAATCAATCAACTCTCAAATCTCTCTTTGTATATGGAGCTCCAAGACTTGAGTAATGTCATTGAAACACTGATAAAGTTACGAGGTTTTCATTGCCTACTTTCAAAATATATGTGTGTATATATATATATATATATATATATATATATATATATATATATATATATATATATATAATAGCAGTTTTTACTTGATTGGGTTATGCCAAAAGTAATATACAGCTGATAAATTATCTATGTGCAAATTGAGAAATAAATCGTGACAGACATAAGATACAGTAAAACTAGAATACTGGAAGATCCCTCATCCAGCTCTTCTTCAAGTCTGGTCAGTCATATGGTCATCGCTTGGTAAAAGACGTGTGCAATATGTGAGGTTTGTTGTAGGAGAGCAGAAAGAATCTGTATAGTTATTAAAGCCACTAAATTGAATAACTGAGTGTTTTCTATTATCTTTTTCATCACTGATTATTAAAAAATAATTTTATTCTTTACTTTTTCATAACTGAAAATAAGAATTCACGAATCTTCAAGACAGTAAGTCAGCAGCTGCACCACTGATTGCATATGTAGCTTTTAATATAAACTGTATTATGTAACTACCCAATCCACTAAAACAACTTTTTAATTTAGCTGCTTGGCAATAATAACTTCCAATTATTAACAATACGAGTATATTTTTAACGTTACATGTTAACAGTCTAGTTTACGTTTCGGGACCTTTTATTCCCATCTTCAGAACTGCAATTCCAATACTCTTGTGGATGCAAGGCTTAATTCTAATAATAATAATAATGTGCTCCATCGTCAATCTTCTAATTTATGTTCTACAATTTATCATCTAGAGCAACATTCTCCTTTTGACCAATAATTGGGTTCATCAGAAACCCAATGATAAATTGTAGAACATAAATTAGAAAATTGACGATGGAGCACATTATTATTATTATTAGAATTAAGCCTTGCATCCACAAGAGTATTGGAATTGCAGTTCTGAAGATGGGAATAAAAGGTCCCGAAACGTAAACTAGACTGTTAACATGTAACGTTAAAAATATATATATATATATGTGTGTGTATATATAGATATAATTTAATAATTCGTAATCATACTGGCTTATTCGAATTAACTTGATAATGTTATTTTATTTGTTTTTTAAAATGATTGGATTGGATAAAATATATTATTCTGTCAGAAAAAAAAAATCAAATGTATTCTAAAAACAGGTCAATTTGTTAACAGACAAGTATCAAGATTATTTCAAAGCAACAACTCTAAAGTAAATATTAGAGCTAGAAACATCAAGTCTGTCACTGATAGATACTTATCAATTCATATGACGGAGATGTGGCGGAAAAACACAATTTCATAACCACCTTCCATGAAAAATATTTGAACAATCATTATTTTTAAATTTTTTATTTTTATAAATAAAGTGTGTTTTTAGGCAATTATGTTTATTAAAATACATCGCATGACACGGAAAAACAATAAATAAAAGCTTTGCAACAGTTGATTGTAGGTAGCCATGTGATAGAAAATCACATCATTTCTGTACACAACTTGAGGTGAATCCAAAAAAAATTTCTAGTAAACCTCCAATTAATTATTACGGACTTTAGGATTATTAAATGGAGAAGTTTTCCTAAAAGTGGGGTAACTGTAGTACAGTTGAAGGGTGATAAAAAAAAAATCACAAATAATTTATGACTTTTTATTAAACGGAACTTAGTTGCGTTTGTTCAATAGTCTTATTTAAATAGTTTTAACAATGACAAGATGTACTTCCGTTTATAGTAAATTTTGTCTGGTTTACTCTGGAGCAATGTTTAATTACTTAAATCCGATACTTTTTTAGGTTATCAATTCCTATTCAACAAAGAACGTGACTCGTATAAAAAAACACAAATCTTAAATTTCCTACTTTACTGCTGGAAATCGGACAATTGTTTATATGATCTTTTTTTGTAGATCTTGATGTCTACCATCAGCCTTATAAATATTCTCCTCATACTTACAGACTCTCAAGATCGATGGCGCAAGAACCTATCCCTTCTTTCCAAGATATTTTATTGCTCATCTTTTCTTAAAAGCAGAACAAGGGAAGAAGAATTTAAAAAATCGTAGATCATCGGTTTATTCGATGTTTTCTCCTTGTCCCTTATTCTGAAACTTTTCATTCCGACAATTTATAACCCGTTAAAATTTGCCCTTCCACAAAAATTAAAAAAAACAACCCGTCAAAATAAACAACTCCCTCAAAAATTTTGTTGGCGCAACTTGCGCTATAAAACCTCCTTCTGGGAGCCCCTGTGTATATAACAATGGATGTGATAAGTGAATGGTGTGCATTTTCTCATTGAGAAGCTAAAACAGCGATTGCTTATTAGATCCGAAAATATTTATCTAATTGTTTTTACTGGATTTAACTAAAGATAATACTAAAAAAAAAATATTTTTAATTGTATTTATTTGACACTGACTTCAAAGCGTCTACAAATAATTAAGATAATAATAATAATACGCTTGATAGATATCCTATCTTTTTTGTTAGAAAAATTAAATTCAAGAAAAAAAAATTATATAAATAGGCAAAGGCAAAACAGTTCTGTACCATTTTCTTGTCTGTTTAACCGATTTTCTTTTTCTTTATTTATTTTTTTCGTTTGGTAGTTTAAGATTTGGCTAAAATTATCTTCTTGAAACCTTTCAATTTATGTATATAATATATTTTTGCGGAACGCGGCTGACAAAAAATAAAGATGAATTCAGAATTTGCGAATAACTCAAAAAGTAAACAATATTTGATTCATTGTGCCCATGAGTATATATTTAAGATACTTTATTGTATTTTTATTAACACTTTTTTCAATTTGTATTTTTAAGGTTATTACAACACATTTATTTTAGTCATATAATTTTGATTGTGTATTTTTATTTTATGAGTGCAATATTAAAAAAAAAAAAAAATCGTGAGCAGCAGAACTCCGTCACCGAGGCTCTATTTTCATCTTATTTTAATTTTTTTTTTTTAAAAAGAAGAGATTAAATTGTTTCATTGGTGTTAAATAGAGAAATAAAAGTTTTGCAAATTATTGGTCAATGGTTTATTATATTTAAATAGTTATAAGTTCAATATATAAAGCGTAGACCCCACGGAAGACTTTACTTTCAACATTGAAAACATTTATAAGTTAAGATTAGGACGTTTAATAAATATTTATTAATTAATATATTTTTTTAATAAACTAAATATATAATTATAAAATTTTTCAAACCAGAATTAGGACTCTAAGGATAGGTTTGAGACACAAATAAAAAAAAAAAACGATGCAGCGCCTAAACCGATGAACCGATTTTAATGAAACATGATCAAATTCTCCTCCTCGAAGAACTTTAAAAAGAAGCTGAAAAAAATAATTATGACGTTAAAATTATATTTCCGAAAAACATAAATATATTAACATATTGTATAATATATGATCATTTGAAAGTAGACTAAATTATCTAAAAAATAAAAACAAAATCGTTAAAATCAGACGTTGTGAAAAGATATGTTGTAATAAATACTTACAAAATGTTCTAAAGCAAAGCTGACCTGTTTTGTATTAAACAAACCGTATTCTGTATCTTTGTTAATACTGAACATATTTCGATGAAAGTTTTTTATCGTTTAGGAAATTTAAATGTCGAAATATCTTCTGACCAAAAAAGGGCGAAAAATGCATGACGTTTTAGGTTCGCAAATATAATTTTGTATTCATCGAGGAAGCATCTTTTTCGAGGAAGCATGTTCTATACATAAATTTATATTTTTTCATAGGGAATACTTTATTGGCGTTTTTATCGATACCGTTACCGCAATTTAATTGCTATAGTCCACTAACGGATCCAGAATTTAACTTTTGAGGGGCTTCAGCCCGAAAGATTTTTTTTTTTTTTGCAGGTATATATTACGATAATTACTTTGGAAGAAAGAAAGAAACTACCTATATGATAGGGTGTTTAAGTAATTACTTACGTCCTATTAAATGTAATTAGACCAACAATAATACTTATAGATATCATTTTTGTTTCATAAAACGTAGTTATATTATACTGTTGGGGGGGGAGGGGAGCTTCAGCCCGAAAGCCTCCCCTCTCCCCCCGTAGATTCACCTGTGCTGTAGTCTGTAGAAATACGAATTTTTCCAAATAAAGTTATTCTTAAATTATTTAGAAAAAGTTATTCATTTATATGAACTTAACCAAAATTAAAATGAACGTCAGTATTTAATTTCACACTGTCTGACGGACAGTTAACTTTCACCAGTATTATTAAAATTTCCTTTTAACGATGCCTTCATTTTACAATTAATATAATACATTTTTTTTTCTTTTTATTGTCATGGGAAATAACAGAATTGTAAAGGACGCACAAGTCATTCTTGGACCGGCCGAAGGAGCTCAAATAGCTACTGGCGGTTTATTGTTAACTACGTTCGTTTTTGCACTCATGGTAAGTAAAATTGTATCAAGAATGTACTTATTATAAACTAGTAATAATATTTAAATAACTGATATGACACAAAGTATATTTTACCTTCTGATGTAAAATATATATATATAAATTTATTGAAGCTATAAATACAAATTTGAATCTCCCAAATTTATTTATTTTTTTTTTAGGAAATTAAGGGTAACATTATTTTGACAGTTTCACACATCGCATGCTTATTTCTGATGACATTATTAAACTTTTCTATCTGCTTCTTTGGAGAGATGCTTCAAATCCAGGTAAATACCATTACAAATATTTTTCAAAACTTATTCTGCTCTAAGAATCTTTAATTTTTTTAAATCAATATAAATTATATAGCTTAGTCCAAGAATAAGTAAATAAGATAAGTCGTCTGGTGGGTTTAAAAAAATATTTGAATACCAGAGTTCTTGCCCAATCCAAGGACATTGTTATTTTACTTCGGGAGCTAATGATTATACAATTCTGATCATTTTCAGAATCACGGGCGGATCTACGGGGGGGGGGGGCTTTCGGGCTGAAGCCCCCCCCCCCAAAATGGAAAAATATAACCATGTTTTATGGAAAAAAAAAATTAAAAAATACCTCTTAAAGTATTATTGTTCGTGTAATTACATTTAAAAGTACTTAAGGAGTAAATTAAACACCATTTCATATAGGTAGCTAGTTTCTTTTTGTTTTTCCAAAGTAATTATCGTTATTTTTATGAAAAAAAAAAAGGTTTCGGGCTGAAGCCCCCCCCAAAATTAAATCCTGGATCCACTAGTGTTCAGAATCAACACTTAATTTTAGAAAAAGCTTTTTTTTTTTTTTTTATTAATGAGCGATGAGACATCCCATCTACGAATTTTGCTTTACTAAGAAAAAAAAAATGGCTATAGCTTCTTTCTTCTAACTCCTATTATAAGTTTATAAATTTATTTCAAGATGCATTTTTAAATTTTGTCAGAAGCAAAATACAACTCTAGCGTCAATGGTCAGTATATTTACAAGAACAATGAGAGAAATATTATTTAAAAAGCTTTAATTATGCCTTCCAACACAAATGGTCTTAGAGAATGGGATCAGAAAATTTTTTGCGGATTTTCTACTATAGAAAATATAGGAAATTTCATAGGATAAATATTAATTTAATAATATATTTGAAAATAAATTTGAATAATCTTATTTGGAATGTAATTTTATTTATTCATTAATCATTTACGTCTCTACTATCACATATTTAGTGATCACGAAGAATTATAATTATTTGTATTCATACTATCAAAATAATGTTATATTAGAGTATATAGCCAAATATTTCACAGACACAGAAACTAAGCTCTGGAAAATAACTCACTAAATTATACATGGATTTGATAAATTACACGTGATAAATTTCGATCCGAGTTTTCGACAGAATTAAACTTTTTAGGTCCTCTTAGTCCAATTAGATTTAGCAAAATGATCAATGTGTATGCGAACCGCTCGAAAACTAAAATTCACTAAACTAAACTCAAATTATCTATTTTAAGGAGTTACATGCCTGGTATTTTTGTGAAAAGTTTTCTTTAAAATCGACTTATCGTTAAGTAAAAGTTTTGTGGTAAGTGAAACTTATGCGTTGCTCCGCACCAGATATTTATTTTATAATTTTACAAACTTTATTTAAAATTTAAATAAGTTAATATAACATAATAAAAATATTACGAGAATAATTGGAATTTGTTTTCTCAATAGAATGAGAAATTATTTTTTCTCATCATTTATAATGGCTTGATTAACACATTTATAAAATTTTGAAATAGAAAAAAAAAATGTTTTTCCTTTTACAGGGAGATAAATTATTTGAATGTCTTTGTGGTTTACCGTGGGACGAAATGACACCCAGAACCAGGAAGGACTTCAATTTCATTTTATTACAGGCCAGAAGGCCGATTTTGCTAAGCTTCAAAGGATTGCTGCCTGTCAATTTTGAATCATTTCAGTTTGTGAGTATCTATGTTTATAAACTGAATCAATCCTTTTAAGTAGAATACATCATAATATATTAAGTTTCTAGACACAGCGCTAAAGTAATTGATGGATATAAGAAATCAATCAGGCTGTTAACTCACGTATAATATTCATCTTCATAATTCATATATTATAAAATATTCATAATTTTCCAATTAGGTATAAATGGGATTCAATACGTTCCTTTATTCATAATTGAATTGCCGATTGCCCAGCGTTTCTATCGGCTTTTTTGGGGAAGGGGGGAAGTAGGTAAGAGGAGGACGATGAATCCGTTGGTCCTATGTACCGTTACATTACTGTTAAGCTCCCTCGCGGTTATACGTAAAAACTTATAATGAAGCTTAACGAACATTAAAAATGTGAAAAAAATTAAATAATATAAATAATGGGCTGTATGATGAAAGAAAAGAACCTGGACTAAACATTTATTTATTTTTTTAATAAAAACACTAATAAAGAAAAAAAATTAAATTGACTTTACAATTTCTCATATATATGTATATATATATATATATAAGAGGAAGGCTATAATAATAACTATAATGCTCACCACCATATGATCATATGGTGTCATAGTGCATGTATAGGTTATATTTTTCTCTCTTCGTTTTTGCTTTTTAAGAAGTAAATATTAACAGTTTTCCTCGAACAGTGGTAGTGTTAACATCGCGGTTTATCTGTTTGAAGTGGTTGTATCCTTTTAGTGCGAGGATAATAGGCCGGTGTGGACAGGCCCAACTTCTCAGAAGCCTGCGGTTAACTACATTCAGGCCAGATTTATCTATTTTATTTTCTCTTTAATTTATATTATTTTCATATTACTTAAAATTATCAACTAATATCACACCTATTTGTGATCATGGGGGAAAGTAGCGTGGGAACTGAGCCCCCTGATAAACCATTAAACTCACCGGTAGTACATAATGGAAAAAATCAACATAAATACTTGCAGAACTTTAAAGGCCCCTTCATTGTTTTAGTTGAAAAATCGACTGATGAAAACATAGCATGCTTTCATGATATGAAAATTGGAAAAACTCTAGGCTTAAATAACTCTCACGTTTTTTCTATTAAAAAGAAAAATAAACAACAAATTGAAGTTATTTTTAAAACTTATGAATATACCAACCGATTTTTAGAAAATCAATTTCTTGAATCTAATAAACTAAAATCATTTATACCGAACTCATACGTTTTAAAATACGGAATAATTAGAGACGTACACCCATCTCTATCTGAAGAAGAAATTCTGAGTGAAATTCAATCAACCGAAAAAATAGTCAAAATTCGCCGTTTCAATAGAAAAATTAAAAATTCCGACGGTACTGTAACTACTATAGCTACGGGCACCATCCAAATTGTTTTTCACGCTCAGCGACTCCCTGACAGCATTGCCCTTAATTTAGCCCCAAGAAAAGTTTACCCATATATTTTTAAGCCCCTCCTTTGTGAACAATGTTTAAGATATGGTCACACCAAAGAAAAATGCAGAGGAAAAGGAAGATGTATGAAATGTGGCTCCAATGAACATACCGCAGAGGCCTGTGTGAACGCGATCAAATGCATACATTGCAAAAACGCTCACCTTCCAACAGATAAGGAATGCCCAGAAGCAATTCGACAAAGGAAAATAAAGGAGGCTATGGCCGTCAAACCGCTTAGCTACAAGGAAGCGAATAATTTATTTCCGGTTTCCATTTACAATAAATTTTCCGCACTAGATTTTCCTCAATTATCGTTAAATAATGATTCTGCCGACAATAATGTTTACCATTATAATACTGCCATTACAAGAAACCCAGGAAAAAAACAATTTTTAAAATACAATCCAGACAATTTGAAACGTCAGAGGCTGAACGACAACCCAATAGATTTTCAAAACACGAACTCTGTGGAACCTCCACGTAAAACACCAACAATAACCTCTCCTCTAATCACAGATAACCCCCATCGAGTTAGCGCTGACTCTAAATATATTAATATGTTAAATTCATTAATAAATAAAATTAAAACAATTGACAATGAACAGGAAACATTGAATATAATAGGACAAACTTTTTACAATTTCGTCCAGGAAAACAATTCGATAATAAAATCAATTACAGAGTTACAAACAACTGCTGACATGTCTGTTGAATAAGCACCAAACCAAGCCCCTTGGATAATCCAGCTTATTTTATCTACAATCTAACAAATAAATATAAATATTTACACAATTATATTCCAATCATGGTTGTTAAACATGTATATCAATACTTCAGTTTTTTCCTATCACTAAAGGTGATACAATTTACATTGAACTCAATGATAATTTTACAAGATTTTAAAAATGCTATATTTGTAAATTATGTTAATATCTTCAGACTGACACGTCCTACCTTCTGGTTATCACACGAGACGACAAAGACGTGTTGGTGGAACACTATTAACCCTAAAAATTATGTTTTCTTCTCATTAATTCATATTTACTTTATTTTTTTAGTTGGTTTTTCCCATCATTTCGACATGAATACTCCCACCGTACAGAAATACACGATTTCACTCAAGCCCGTGTACAATATACAGCGTGATATTGTTTCTGCGATACTCATTCCTGCAATGATTTCAATAGCTCGACAAATAATAAAAAAACAGACGGCCTGCTATCTCTTAACTTAACTCCTTATAATGTCAAACAGTAGAATTAATATGATAGATAAAAACATAAAAATTCTTCAACATAATTGTCGAAGTATAAATAATAAATTCTCAGAAATTATTAATTTTCTTAACATAAACAACATCCATATAGCTCTATTACAGGAAACATGGTTTGATAATAAACGGACTTACCGTGCACAGAATTACAACATAGTAAAAAGAAATAGACGAGACAGGTACGGAGGAGTGGGCATCTTTCTCCATACTTCTTTACTTTATGAAATCATAGACTTACCAAATCTGGGAACAATTGAGGCAGTAGGGGTAAAACTTCTTAACACAATACCTTCCATCATCATAGTTTCAGTTTATATCCCACCAGACAACAGAAGGCGGCCATCACTTCGAAACCTTGAAAATCTTTTTGACCTGCACGTCAATTTTCCAAATTGCAGTGTGCTCTTGGGAGGAGATTTTAACACGCACTCCTCATTTTTTGGTGCTCAAGAATATGATACTCCCAGAGGAGATGACTTAATTCTGGCTTTACAAAACAGTCCGCTAATCCTATTAAATGAAACAGGAATAATCACTAGATTAGGTAACTCTCTATCAAGACCTTCCGTTATAGATCTAACATTTGTTACAGCCGATCTCTATCATAACCTCACCTGGGTTGTAAGTCCAGAAACGCTAGGAAGTGACCACTTACAAATAATAATCGAAGTAAACAACTGCAGAATCAAGAGGCAACACAAATTCAATTCTAAAAGAAATTTCAAAAGATTAAATGAAAAAATATTTACAGATTACCTCCTGGAAATGGAGAAACCTAATATAAAATACAATATATCAGACTTGACTAACATTATTAACCAAGCAGGAGAATCAGCTATTCCTCGGAAGTGTTCGGAATACCGTCCAAAATTTATCCCGAAGTGCTGGTGGAATGAAGACATTCGCAAGTCGTATGGGGAAAAGAAGATAGCAATAAAAGAATACTTAAAGAATATGACAATAGAAAACTACAAAATCATGAGAACGAAAATAAATAAGACTAAATCACTTATCAAAAAGGCCAAAAGCGAGACTTGGAGAAACTACATCGAAAGCATCAACCCAAAACAAACCGGCTCTATGTGGAACAAAATTAAAACCTTACGTGGTAAGCGAATTTACATGCAAAATATGGTGTTAAGTAACCGAACACATGCAATAGGCTTTCTCGAACAATTGTCGAACATCTTTGTGCCCAGACAACCATTGCTTAGCGGTTCTAATGTACATATTGTCCACCATTTAGATTCACCCTTCCAATTAACAGAGCTGGAAGCGGCATTGAAAGGGAAATTTGGATCCGCCCCCGGTGTGGATGAAATCAATTACCAAATGATCAAACTCTTACCGGCTTCGATGAAACAGAGATTGCTTTCTGCTTATAATCAAATTTGGGAGGATGCCAAGGTTCCTCCGGACTGGCGAAATATACTCATATTCCCAATATTAAAGCCTGGTAAAGATTCACTTCAGATCACTTCATACCGCCCTATTGCTCTCATCTCATGCTTAGCAAAAGTTTTCAACAAAATTGTCAAAACGAGATTAGAATGGTTTATAGAATCAACAAATATCTTGAGTCCTCTCTGTTTTGGTTTTAGGAAAAACAGGTCAACCACTGATGCAATCTTGATTCTAATCAATGATATCTACAAAGCTTTCAGAGAAAGAAAGATCCTTGTGGCATTAACCATTGATATTGATAAAGCATATGACCATGTAAAAATACAAATCTTGCTATCTAAATTAAAAAATCTGCACATCCCTACGAAACTAACTCACTGGATAATAAATTACTTAACTCATCGAACATATTTTCTGGATACTTGTGAAGGTCGAGTATCTTATGAAACCTACAGTGGTCTCCCTCAAGGAGACAATACTTTGAGTCCAACCCTCTTCAATCTTTACACGGAACACATCACCAACAATACAATTGGCAAGTGTAAAATCATTCAATTTGCAGATGACTTTTTAATTTATACAGTAGCGAAATCTGCAGAAGAAGGGAAAGACATAATCAGCTCAGCATTGGACAACCTAACACAAGCATTTTCAATAATAGACCTAAAAATTAATCCTAACAAATGCAGCATTACTCCTTTTACTAGAAAAAGAACAATTAACTTCAAAGATTTTGAGATTTCAAATGAAAAATACACAGTTAAAAGCGAAGAACACTTGAAGTTTTTAGGCGTAACATTAGACACTAAATTAAATTTCAAAACGCATATAAAAAATATTCACACACAGTCGCTGCAAAACTTAAACATACTAAAATCTTTAGCTGGAGTATCGTGGGGTTCTCACCCACAAAACATGCTCACTCTCTACAAAACATTAGTAAGATCTAACTTCGATTATTGTTGTGTCATATACAATCAAACTAAATCTCCCCTCATTAATAAGTTGAATACAACACAAAATTGTGCCATAAGGTTATGTTTGGGTGCTTTTAAAACTTCTCCAGTAAACGCGCTTCAGGCCTCAGCCGGAGAGATGCCATTACACATCAGAAGGTCATGGTTAACGAAAAAATACATCCTCAAAGTGTATTCCGACAATAATCATCCTGTAGGTAAAGAAATTAGAAGTGGAAACGTGTTCTGTCCCCAACTATCTTTCATTATTAACGAATTGCAGCCTCTTATTAAATCACTACACATTTCGGAAGCACCTCTAGAATACACAACACCCATTCCCAAATCTTTAATTAATATTCACAGCTCCTCTAATCTAGCTGGTAAATTAGAGAAGAAAAGTTCATACCCACCAATTTATTTGAAACAATTAGCACTAAACACAATCACTGACCGCTACCCAAATTATCTACAAATTTATACAGACGCATCAAAAACTAGTAACCGGACTTCTGTAGCTGTGTATGATCCCCAAAAGAACCAGAAATTTTCACTATCAATTCCAGTTGATTTCAGTATTTTCAGCGCCGAACTATATGCCATTCTTAACGCCATAATATACAGCGAAAACACATATATCAACCAAAAAATAGTTATTCTGACAGACTCCGCAACGGCATGTAAACACCTAAAATTAATCTACCAAAATACCAAAGCACTGACACACATTTCCTTTAAAATTATATCTCTGATACATAACTCCAGCAACAATTACTTTTTTCAGTGGGTGCCGGGACACGTAGGAATATTAGGAAATGAAATTGCAGATAAAACAGCAAATCAAAACCAACTACACCGAATAAACGCGAAGGTCCCTTTACTTGATTTGATAAGAGTAGTGAGGGGGAAAATAATGAAAGACTGGCAGCATTTCTACGACTGGGAATGTGCCTCGAAGGGTAAGGACCATTACGCAGTTCAACCGAAAATAGCACTGATTCCATGGTTTGCGACTCTTAAATCTCATCTCGACCGCTCCAGCTTAGTGAAGCTGACCAGGCTTAGGATTAACCACGGTAGAACAAATAAATATCTTCATCTAATGGGGCTAGCTGAGAGCAGTCAATGCACAACATGCCAATGCTTGGAGGATCCAAGACACATTGCCTTCAAGTGCAAAAGGTTCGAAAAGCGAAGAAGAATTAGTTTAGGGTCGCAAACTACGGATGATGGAGCTAACTTTCTTCGGTCACTGAACAAAGATAACGCTCGTGACTTGTTAAAGTTCATGAATGGCATCAAAGCAGTCATATAATAAAAGTCGGCACATAGTTTATTGCAATTCTAATTCATCTCAGTTTTTAATCATTAGTCTTGCTAGTTTCCATAATATCTAATAATATAATATCTAATATCCAAGTCCCATATAAGTCACTTTCAATTATCATCTAACTGTAAATAATTAATATAAATCCAATGTAATTTCCGTCTAAAATCCTTAATTTCATCTCACTATGGCAAAGAAAATATTTTGCTGGCAAAATAGGACTTGCTTTTACAAGTCTTAAAGCCAAAAAAACCAAAAAAAAAAAAAAAAAAAAAATGCTCACCACAACAAAAGTACTATGACTAAACAATTAAAACAGCTGATGCCATTTTTTCTTTTGTTTTTCCGTAGTTTTTATTTTATTAAAACTAAATGAAAATAAAACGAGAGGTCATGGCTGGGTGCATTATACATTTTAAATGAGATGTATTTATTATAATAAACGTTAGTAACAATAATATTAGATATTTATGCAATAAAAAATATATATTTAATACTGAGTATGGTGTAAAAATTAATTTAGATACAAAATACGAATGGTAAATCTTGAAAAAAACTAAAATTTAATATTGAATGTCAATCATTAATAAAAAAGCCGAATTTATTTTCATTTTTAATTCTAAAATGACATGAATATCTTATATATTTCCTTCATGTACATTTCTAATTGCAATAACTCATCAAAACATAAAAATTCAAGCGGTCATTTAAACCATAGTCAACAAAAGTCATTTGAAGGAAAATAATTTTAATGACTGAAATTGTTCTCATCATTGTTTCACTTTTTTGTATTGCCAAATAATTGGTTTATTTACTTCTAAGGAGATATTTTATTTAAGAGTTCATGACGGGGGGCATTATACATTTTAAATGAGATGTATTTATTATAATAAACATTAGTAACAATAATGTTCGATTTTTATGCAATGAAAAATATATATTTAATACTGAGTATGGTGTAAAAATTAACTTAGAAATAAAATACGAATGGTAAATCTTAAAACGAAAATTTAATATTGAATATCAATCATTAATAAAAAAAGCCAAGTTTAATTTTTATTTTTATTTCTAAGATGACATGAATATGTATATATATATATATATATATATATATATATATATATATACTTTTTTTTTTAATGAGTCAATATCACTTGAAGTAAAAATTAATTTTAATGATTAAAATTGTTTTCATCATTGTTTAACTTTTTTGTATAGCCAAATAATTGTTTTATTTCTTTCTCTAATGGGTAGTAAAGAAATATCTTACTATCAATATAATTTTAAAAGTAAGTGGTAACTGTCTCTCCAGTTAAATAACACTAGACCAAAAAGAAACTAAAAGTTGAACCTTCAGATACGCCTTGGCAATATCTTGATTTAATCGATTTTAATTTATCCTTGGATAAAGAAACATCCAATCTTTCACAAATGCTCAAATAAAAATTAGAATGCATACAATTAATCAATAGTTGTACATTCAATTGTCAATAGGAGTTATGGTTTTGGTTTAAATGACCGCTTGAATTTTTATATTTTGATGAGTTATTTCAATTAGGGACGCACATGAAAGAAACATCCATAAGTGAAAATTTTTGGAAAGTTTTTTGTCTGATCAGGACGCTTCTGGATTCTGATAAATAATCATGTAGCGAAAAAATGCAGATAAATGCAGACAAAATAAAATAGAATCAGAAAAATTCTTTTAAGAATAATGAAATCATAAAATAACATTCATTTAGAATACCGTCGAATTTTTACATATTTATTACAACTATTTTACAAATGTATATTATATTTCGGAAGTCGGTACACAACGGTCAAAATCACTCGAAAAAAAGTTCAAGATCAAAATTTTAGTTGTATAAATTTTTATCACTCGAAAAAACTGACACAACAACGGTGTTATTTATTGCAATATTTACAGACTGTCAAAAGACTAAACTTTTCCTGTTATTCCGAGTGAAGCAAGTTCTCTGCGACGGTATTAGCAGATTATTTTACTTTCCGATAACTGTTTTTATGTAGTTATTCCCTATTACAAAATATTGTTTAAATGGAAACAGACGTTGCGTAGGCGTGAAAGACTAAATAACTTTCAGAACGCTTTTTCTTGGGTTTGTCACTTCAATCTTCCTAGTTTATTAATTTTAAAAAAAATTTCAATATTTGACTGATAATATTTTCAGATTTGATGAATCCAGTTGAAAGAAGATAATATTTTTATGACTGGGTGAAATTGCCAAAACAAAATTGAAAATAAAGATCGTAAAAGAGTATAACCTAAATTTCTCTATGTTATCACAATAATCTGAGGTGTTAATACGAAACCAAGGAAAATAATATTTTAATTACTTTTTTTAAGATAAATAATAATATTTATTGTACAAATAATATTTTTTTTTTACAATAATATATTGAAGTAACAATTTATCGAACTAATTATTAAAAAAAACTAAGGTGTGTGCTTTATGCCACACGATAAAGTGAAAACATCAAGGCGAGATTAATAATATGAAATATAAATTTTAAACAATAGCTCATTATAAAGAGAATGGAATGCTGAATATTTCCCTCGCTTACAGAACGTAGGTCTGATTTTCAGTTTGAGATGTTTTATCAATATCTTCCATAAAACTCGTTATCATTTGGTTTTCGACACTATTTTTTCGTTTTCGCATCTCTAACACGGTGTCGCGTTAAGATACAATTTTCAAAAATAATCCATTACAGAGACGATGAAATGTTGGACGGTTCCCTCGATTACAGTATACAGGTCCGATTTTTAGTTTCTGAGATATTTTAGTCCATATGCAAAAACACTTTAATTAGTCGACTCTAGCCGACTTTACCCGAGCGTTACACAGTCCAGATCTGAGTTGTTCTCAATCTAATTCACTCTCAACAAAAAAAGTTCAAAACGCGCCCAAAGAAGTTTTCACCTCAAAAATGTATTGATTAAAAAACGGTTTCTTCTGTTTTGGTAGATTTTAAGAATCCGAGATATAAAAAAAGAAAACAATGATTAAAAATAAGAATATACTAGATCACATGTTCGAAACAACCCATACTGTTTATATCAAATAATAGTTTAATTTATCTCGCCGAGCTTAGTACCAAAAATTAACTTATCAATATCAAGTTGACAATTTGTCTCGAGAATCATATCTTGAAGAAATATAAAAAAGCTATGTAAAACTAAACACTTCTAAGAAATGAAATAAAATTAATATAAATACCAGTAGTTATGTATAATGTGCTAATGCTCTACGGTTTCAGTTTTGTTTAGTTAAGTTTTAAAGAACGAAAATTAATACATACAGAATAGGTACGTCTATGGCTACACCTACATTGAATCAGTTTTTTCCTGAATCTGATAGTTCCCGACCTTCGCAAGAGGTCGGGAAAAAACAAACATATAATATTAAAGGCAACACCTAGATTGCATCCGTATTTCTCTAGTTTCAATCCGACTAGAAACTGACGAAGTACGGCGCTGGATTACTACAGTTCCCGCAGAGCATAAAAAGCATTTCATTGTCATCCTTAGCAAAATCATCAATATTTATATTAATAACAACTAAAACCAATTTAAATACTCCTTATGATATCAATAACTTACCACTAAATCCTTGTAGGTCCATAAAAAAAAATATTAAAAAAAGTACGCAGGTTACAAAAAATCATATTTAGGTAAATTGAAGAAAAATAAAGATTGAGATTATTTTAAAAGTTTTAAAGTGAATGAGTGAGGATTATGCTCTTAAAATATTTTAGAAAGTGAATTGGACCTTCAAGATTTTAGAAATAAGTTATCAACATCATACAGGTATAAAAAGCATTATAAAATAGGTAAAAAAAAAAATATATATATATTAACATATAATTAAGAAATGTAATGAAACTCTTCTGTCTAGGGTTGCTTCACATCCTATGTCATTAGAGTAGATTAAACTGTAAGTTATAATTTAAGAAAAAATGTCTATATAAACTTTACATTTTTTTTATAGCTGTTTTTCTTTAGTTTTATATGATACAGCCTGTTTTAATCTATTCAGATTGCTCCTCCAATCTTCCTTATTAGCATTAAATACCTAAACCAGTTAAAGGAAAACTTCCCACTCCATAGCTATGAAGTGTGGCCCAACGTAGATCGATCTATGGATGATATAGAAAAATAAATAAAATATCTGCTTCAGTCAGGCTTCTAGCTGAAACTTGGTTTTAGAAATCTAGAGATTAGTTACTCCATTGAGCTACCCCTCTTTCACCACTTACCATTTTAATAATGATAATAATAATATGATTTATTTAATCTGGGACAAGTCTCTTTAGAATAATACAATCATGGGTTATAGAGCCTCAGAGTTATATAATAAGAATAATAAAATAAACAAATGGATATATTAAAAAATTATAAGTTAATTTCTAACATCAAAAATTTTTAAAAAAAGAAGAAAAAAATTCTTAACAACAAATATATAAACTAATAAGTTATATACATATTTACATGAGAATCTATTTAAAACTGGATGGATAGGAAGGGATTAAATAAGCAGAATTTAAAGGTGGATAGGATTGATGGATGTAAGAGGAGATAGAATTTCATAGGGAGGAGGATCGAATTGTGAAAGATCTGTTGAAAGCCGAGGTTCGGTTTGAACTGAAGGAGCTTGGAAATGCATATGGGATGGTAGGATTGGATGATTTAGTAGAGGAAGGATGCCAAGAAATATTTGTGAAGGTATGAAGAATAAAGCCACTTCAACATTTTATAAAAACCAGAGACAGAGGCATCCATCCGGAAGCTGAACATGAATCATAAAAAGCACTTAATCAAATATTTAAATTTTACATCAAGGTTCCAAGGCAAAGTGGAAAAAAACTACTTACCAATATTAGAAATATTGGAAGTAACCAGGAGTCTATGGGTTTCTAATGGAGATAACGTACATAGGTAATTTAGACGATTCAAGATAGAAATTCTAATTTTATTTATGGTTTTGACTTCGTTTACTTTTGTTAAACTTTTGCATATTTATATTTTTATATTCATCTTTGCATTACGTTTCAGTCTTATAATATTTTGACAATTTGTCACTCCTATTTATTTAGTCATCTCCTTGATAGACTTAAATAAAATTAAATTTTGAAACTTTTTTATATTTTATTATTATTATTATTATTTTTTAGATGCTAAATACAAGTTACTCATGTCTCATGCTGCTGACTACAATGAAAGAATAATTTTACAAGATGATAAGCAGTAAATGAATGAAATAGGCATAATAATATTGTGTTGAATATGCTAAAAGTTTGGTAATTTCTTGTAACAAATTATAATGTAGAATGAAATATAACAAACAATTTTTATTTTTTTTTTTTAAGAAATAAAAAATAGTTAAAATTCTTCAGAGCATTTAGAGAAGTTCTTGTAATTTTAGATTTATATTTCTGCAGCTTGTAATTTCAATGCAGAGACTGAAAATGAACTCGGTGAAACAGATACCGGAATTCTAATTGTCAAGTGTAATTAATTAATCCTTAAACCCTTAAAAAAATTTTTTAAAAATCTTTCAAATATAAATGTTTCACTACTTTCAATCTTTCATTTTGTCAGTGCAATAAATTAAAAAAATTAATATAATTGGACAACCTCTACTAGTTTTTCGCCTCCTGGAGTCATTATTGTGTTGTTTCTTCAGCACACGTATTGTTGAAATACATATTAACGAAGGATCAGAAATTGAAGACGAAAAATAAAATCAAGAAATTATAATAGAAAATAATGAAGTTAGCACATATCTCTCATTAATCCTAAAAATAATACTTGTAAAGTGTTGTCTGTCTGCATGGTTTTGTCTAATTTTCATAAGAAACTTACTGAAATGATTGTGACAAAACTTTCTTTTCATGTTAAATAGAGCTCTGTTTTAAACAATATTAACCTGTCTTTTGGATATTTAAAAAAAAGAAGTTCCAAAGCATAAAAACCAAAGACATTATATTCGCTTTTTGTAGACAACTGCAAAACCAATTTATTGAAATTGATTAAAGATGTTTGTCTTGTATGATAGATGTACTGTATTATTTAATTGTTTAGTTTTTTTTTTAGATAATTTCAGAACCTTTTGATGCAAGTTATCAAATTTATCTGATTTTTTTTTTAAATTATCACATACACATTTCTGCTATATTATTATTGTGCTAAAATTATTATAATACTACATTACCATAATAATTAATCGAATGTCACAAGGAAATAGGTAATCTACATACTTCATGTATTTAATCCATTGTTTGTATATCTTCTTCATTATACAAAGCAGGTGGTATAATAGTAGTATACAACTGGTTGTTATCGAGTGAAGCAATCTTGAATTCTTTTTTCTGTACTGATGATATCTTAATTGACAAAAGAACAAGTTATTTTGAATTTTACCTTCATTTTAGAGATACTAGATTGGATTGTTGGATTTTTCCAATTATAAACTAAGATCAACTATAAACTAAGTGTACAGATAGTTGACCGTGATTATAATATGAGAAGGAGTTGGTCTCCTCCTTCTCATATAATGTAAGATGTATAAAAAAATGGTTTGCAACCATTGCTTGTTTTTGTTGGGATTAAGATCTAAATGTGAAAAAAAGAACCCTAAATTGTGATGATAGATTATTAAATAATCAAATAAAAATAATTGGTAATAATTTGTAGTAATAACTCACTTTTTAGAGGAAGAAGACTTTTTCCTGTATTTTTTTTATAATAAAGTTAAATAAATAAATGTTTTTATCTACATTAAACTGTTCAATCATCATCAAAAAAATAAATATATAAGCCCAATATTAATTGATGGTCTGTCTTTCAGTAGTTGGAGTCAGTAATTTGTAAGAAAGTACTGTTTCAAGCCTAATAGTTGTGCAGGGAGATCAGGCCAGTACCATGCTCTACCCTTTTTTCCTAATTAATTAATTATTTAATTAAAAGTACCCACTTCATAAAGGATGGGTGTGCCTCAGGATGGTCTTCCCACTCTAGGGTTGATCTACGGCTAATGAAACAGAATACATAATTACTTGCCAGCCATATTCAAATGCGGGATCTTGAGCTTAGAAATCAGTTCCTTACTCACTGAGTTACCCTGCTCCCAGTTGTTGAAGAATTAATTTTAAATGTATATTAATATTTTCGAAAATGAAAATAGGTATGTTTTATCTCAGGTTGAAAAAACTCAGATAAGAAGTTTAAGGGAAAACGGACATCACAAAATTCACTATTATTAAATGAATTGATGAAATAATTAAACAATATTACTTTTTAAATAAAAAAAAAGAAGGAAAAGTCTGCATTTCACAACATTTAGAACAAAATAAATAAAAGTTGGACAGTTAAGTTATAAAGATCTTGTTAGTAATTTAAGTTTTGGCTTTTCCAGAATTAAATTTCAACTATTACAGGTTCTCAATATTTAATCTTTTTTTTTTTGAAATTAAAATTTTGTAACAACATAATTAGGCAACCTAGGTGTTTCCTGATTAAATTTATGTATTAAATAGTTGTTTATTTATTAAAATGTGTTGTTTGTAACAATGATAGTTCACACATCAATCAACAAAAAATTAAATATTCATAATTTTATTTTCAGCACATTTTAAATGTTCATAACTATTAATATTTAATGCAAGTGATGCACTTTATTACTTTATTATGTTAAAAAAACGTTATTAAATTTGGACTACATATACAAAATGAAGCTTACCATTTTTCATCTTAAATGTAAAATCTTCTCTGTATCGTTCCAATTTTAGTATATGTACCACCGAAGCGAGTACTAAATTTATTTTTTATTAGAAAAACAAAGAATTATACACTGTTGACAACTACCATGAGTCCACATGATTACACTACTCATGGACTAAAAATTTCAAAATGCACCAGCATGTTTATGAAAGTGTATTTATCAGATTTATATGGCATTAATAAATTAAAATTAGCACAAAAGGCATGAACAACTTAATGTTATAATGGTCCATGTCAGAGTTGGGCAAAAACTATCTGGAACCAACAGTTAAAATAACAATAATAGTAACAATAAATAAAAATCAACTGTTGACTTTTATTTTTTTTTTTTGGTCCTTCCCTTCCTCCCTGTTAAGGCTATACGGGATTTTCCTGGGCCAGGGAGTGTGGGCGGGGATTTAAAAGACTCCCCCGGCACCGGGACACGAACTCGTGACTATTTTTATATCTTTAATTCATATGTCAGGTTGCCAGGCAACGGCGGTGCAGTGCACACGCTTTAGCCCATTCGGCTACCCTGCCCACAATCAACTGTTGACTGTTTGCCCAAAGATAATTCTTGTAGCTAAATTAGCTATTAGCGGAAACAGACAACTATTTTTTTAGTTATAAAGCATTAGTTATCCCTATAGCTAAATACTTAGTTTTAGCAATAGTTATGACTAAAAACTAGTAGATAACATTCTTATAATAGTCATAGGAGCTTATTTCTACAGTTAAAAAAAAAATCAGTTCTTTGTTTCAACTAACATATAATTTAACTGTAAAATTTGGCTACAAGCCAACAGCTAAATTAACTGTATATTTATCAAAGATAATTTTGCAAATAATAAGCTATTTAGTTGAATCTTAATTAACTAAAAATTAGTTAGCTAATGCCTAAATCTGGTCCACCTCCACTATTTTCTACAAATTACAGGTTATTTGGGATTATTAATGGTTATTAGTCATTACTGCTTTAATTATTTCATAGCTGTATGACGTTTACTAGTACCAGAGATACTAACAGGTGTTATGCAGTTGAAGTCTGGCCTTACCCAAATATCTAAAATAATCCATCATCTATTTTTTTATTCCTAGCTTTATAAATATTGTTATTTGTAGTCATATGATAATAATTAATCCAAAAAATAGTAGGGATCATCACTATTAAAAATACACACCATAAAAATTGTTTTAATTTCCAGCAAACCATTACAATATTTAGAGACGGATATAGTAAAAACATTATGTTAAGATTGGTTTAATAGGAAGGTATGGAAATCGGTTGTCATCATTCTCACATGGTCGGTTGTTTTCTCCAAGAACCCAAAAATCATAATTTTTTTAGCATCTTAAAATATATTTCAAGGAGACATTTAAAATGTTGAATTTTATACATTTCCAATAGTAAGTGAGAGTGGGTATTTCTGTGCCAAAAACAAGACAAAAATAACATTTAAAAAAAATTTATTTCACCAATTTATTCATTTTTCAGCAGTCATTACATTCTTTTATTTTTCTATCACAATAAAGACATTTAATTTATAGGTAATTGGTTCAATTTATTTTCCATAATCATCATCATTATATGAAGAAATAATTTTATGATGATCATAAACAATCCTGAAAGATAATTCTGAAAGTTCTTGGCAATGTATCAACATTAATAACACAACTACCTCTAGAAATTTGAAACATTTTTTTAATAATAAATTTAGCAATAAAAAATAATTAAAATTTGATAATCAATCTTAACACATCTGCTTGGAAACAAGGAAGCAGTTTCAACTTTTATATTTTGATACAAATTAATGATTACATGCTGATGATGTCTTGCATAATAATACCATATTATGATCCTTTTTAACCGGATAACTAAATGGAAACTCCTAAATCAATTAATTTGGAACAACTAAAAAAATAGAAACAAAGACATCAAAGGATACTAAACATCACATCATTGTAACTAAGCAGTTGAATTAAAATGAGAAATCAAATTAATCATTATATGATTTTAATACATTAACGATATAACCATCTCTTCAGTCTTATAAAATTTGCAAATACTAAAAAAATGACAAAATCATAGTTTTTTTTGTTTCAGAAGATTAAACTTTAATTCAAAACAATACATTAGTGAAATTAAAATGGTAGTTTATTTATTAAATCACTTCAATAAGCCTAAAGTATTTACAACGTATGTTTTAACATATTTATAATTATTTACATAACTTAAAAA
Source organism: Nezara viridula (assembly GCA_928085145.1). NCBI lineage: Eukaryota > Metazoa > Arthropoda > Insecta > Hemiptera > Pentatomidae > Nezara > Nezara viridula. Next base: position 61,974,194 of record OV725079.1, on the reverse strand, counting down.
TGTACTTGTTTTTATGTACAATAATATGAGACTATTCATAATATAAGTTCATTTCTAACATTAATATAAATTACTATTTTTTTTTTTTTTAACAAAATAAACAAGAATTTTCAACAAAATATAACTGTAATAAATATAAACTTTGGTACAAAAAAAGTTAAATATATTGTGGACTTCCGATGTTTTATGATCCTAGCAATATTTCCTTTAAACTTACATCATATTAAATGCTAATACTTATCATGGCATTAACAACATTACATACTTAATCTAATACTTAGCTATACAATATTGTGAGATACTGCAAAAGCACCATTTACATAATGATTAACATATAAAATTCAATTTTTATATAACATTATATCACATGTTGAGAATCATAACAGCAAGACTAAAAAAAAAAATTTTTTACATCTGTTTTGCCTTCTCAAGAAGTAAAAGCTAACTTCGACTCCTTTCCTGTAGATTGTGACATATGCCAAAAATAAAGAGAACAAATTTAATATGCATTTATCTATGTTTAAGAGTATTAGTGACAAAAGTCAGCATTGTTTGAACATAGATCAATTATCAATAAAGATGTACATTTTATTATGTCTTTTTTATACATTTGCCGATAGTGAAGTTCCTATCTAGCGCTTAGGTTAACTATGAAATACTACCACTCTGGCTCTCAACACGGGATATAATGAAATAAATAAAATAATACAGTTGAAGCTCTATAAAATGTACTTTTATAAATTAAAAATCTTTATATATTGTATTTTTTTAAAGAGAAAAAATGCTTCCTTTCAATGCTTCACTTATCTAAAAAAGATATCAAAGAAAAGTAAATTTGGTCATTCTAGATACAAACTTTTCTCATAGGCAAAACTAAAATTTGAACCTGAAGATGTCAATATGGATCAAGAGGGATTTATTTTTTTTTTTAGTAAAATTTCATACATTAATTTTTTTCAATGATCTTTCTATAGAGGTTCAACTGTATTTAAATTAGAACACATAATACATTAAAAATCGAAATTTACTGATGAATTGATGATAATTGAAAAAATTATTAACTTAAAAAACAGAATGAGAAATTTAACCCCTTCAGTGGCATAGTAATGTTAGTGATTAATAGTGATCAGATACCCTAGGGATCAGTGAACTTATGATCGATTGCCTGCTACATCCGATATAATTTAAAAACCACTAAAATCCATTATTTATATGAAACAATTTTAAAATGAGAATGTAATCGGATTAAAGCAAATTACAAGCATAAATATGATTAATTACACAAGCACTGAATGAGTTAAATAATAGAGTAAAATGAATGAAGCCATTTTGACAATGAATACCGCTGTTTAACAAAAATTCAGCTAAATTCTACATATCACATTTATGTCAAGCAACTTTATAAAGAAACACAATTAGAAGAGATTCAAATTGCATAGGAAAGGAAGATCATCAATTTTACTTTTACTACGGACTCTGGAAGTTTTAATGCATATCATTTAAATTTTGAACATCTTAATGAGAACATCAAGTAAGTCTACAGAATTTACTGCTATTACATGTTTAATAATTTAATGCATTTTATGGTATTTGGAGTAGGTCACTTGATGGGCCTTGGTGGAGGAGCTGGGCAGCTACCTTTCTTTTCTTTCACTGGAATGTTTTCATAAATTTGTTTTGGAATTTCTTCGGGTGGCCTGAAAGCAAAATTCTTCGATAATTACTTAAAATTACCAACTAAAAAAACTTGATCATTCAAAATAAAATTAAAGTAAAGACCCCTGCTTCAATAAAATACATATTTTACCAACCAATAGTGAACTCCATGATGATTTTATTTAATTTAAAACACTATAGAAATGGATTTCTCAAACTCTCATGTTACAAGAAAAATAAACAAAAATATTGGCTTTGCATCAGTCTATTTTAAGATGAAATCAAAGATTTAGAGCACTAAACGCCTACCCTTCTATTACCTACTTGCAACTTACACTTATTTTTTTGTAACTTTCTACTATAATTTAAAACAGCAATTCAAAACCTAGTGAAAAAACATTTGCATCCAAATAATTTAAGAACAAAACAGAAAGAAGAATTAACTATATTTGATTTCCATTAATGAATCACAATCACTATTTCATTGATATGTATTATAAAGATTTATAAAACATATATTGAATGTAAAGCAACATAAAAGTAATAATGCTGACATGTATTTTACCTTGGTAAATGTGTTTCAGTTGATGACCATTTACTAAGTGTTCCTTGTGGTGTTGATGGAGAATCATTACAATATCGTATGTTACTGTATTCTCTCCCAGCTTGTAGAGATTTCTATAATAAAGAATCGGTTAGTTATCATTTTCCAGTAGGGTTTCACATTCATTCACATAACACATTTACTTATTTACACATTCATCTTAATATTAATAAATAAATAAAAACTATATCCAGAAATGCTGAAAAATAAAACATTGTATTTACCTGTTCAGCTTGTATTCTTTGGGAGAGTGTTTGCATGTAATGCTGCACAGCCAAATAAACAAATTTATATTGTGCTTCAGTTTGAACCATTCCGGATCTTTGTGCTCTGACCATTTGAATAGTTCTTTGAATATCTATTTCACAATCCAAACCTGCAAACAAAGTAATTTAAAATAAAAATGAAATCATGTTAGTACTTTGATCAAAATAAGTAAACATCTCAATAAAAACTGTCCAATAAATAAATTCATAACATTTAAAGAAACAGGAAAGAAAACTATTCCGACCTCCTGCCGAGAGAAGACTGCTCACAAGATTAGAAGAGAATGCTCAGCGGCTCTACCAGAGTACCTGCGAGTGAGAATAGAAGATGAGCCCAGAAACTGGAAGAGGAACCTCCAAAAGAATATAACAGAAGAGAGGAATATGTGGTTGACGACTCCGAAAGGTGTTACCCTAAGAAATTACTTTCCCAACAGTGGTTCATGGCTAGAAGCAACTTGGGTCCTCCCGAACTACTGGATCTCAGAGATTTTCGTGGGATATGGGAGTTTCTGAGCGAAACTCGTTGAGTATGGTGTAACTATTGATCACCTATGCCTAAGCTGTGAGGAACCAGAGACCACTGAGCATGTTGTACTAATCTGTACCACATATGAGTCACCGAGGGCGAAGCTGTTGAGGGAGACAGGTCTCTTTGTCCTAACAAAGAGAGATCTTCAACTACTGACCACAGATAACTATGGGTTCTTCAAGAATTTTATCTATGGATGGAAAGAAGTTGAAGTTCCATCTATGGATAGAAAGAAGTTTACTAACAACCCACTTCTCTCTGGAAAGAAGAAGAGAAGCTGCACCGGAGAGGCCACCAGAATGAATAGAAAAGATGGAGACAAGACAGAAGTAAAGAAAAGAGCAAGCTGTGGAATATAATATTTAAAAATTCAGCAGTGGGTTGCTATGGTAATAGTAACATCCTACTGCTGGCAAATACTTGTATGGCCAAGAGGCAGGGGGTGGTTGAAAATAAATAAATAAATAAAGGTTTTTTTTTGTAGGCATCTTGCACAAGATAGATCCACATACTTTATGAATCATTGTTATCAATATACAATATTTTTTTAATGGAGCATCTTTTAACAAAGAAATTTTTGTATTGTTCTTTCAAAAATTTCGATTGGTCTGCCCTTGCTATAATGCATCCCAATAACACTGGTGGTTTCATATGCCCTTGCCTCGCGTTATAACAATGAACTACTTGCTGAGTTTTAAACAGACCTTCGTTTTAATTTAATGTTTTACACCTATCCTTAAAACTAAATTTTATATGTACTCACCTCGAACACTGATATAATTGAGTAAAATGTGAATCACAATAAAAGTTCCAGTTCTTCCAATACCAGCACTACAATGGACAACCACTGGGCCAGTGAAACCAGTACTTTCATTGCACTGATTTACATCATGAACGAAATTTAAGACTGAACCTGGATCATTAGGTACTCCATGATCAGGCCATCCCTGCAAGCACAAAAATAAAATAAAAATATTAATTAATGAACTGATGACGGATGAACTGCCCAAAATTTAAAAACTGAAATTTATTAGCATAAAAACAGTTCCTGAAATTAGAAAAAGGAAAACAAAGACGAAATTTTAAACTGGTAACAAATCATAAAAAGTAAATCCAATGTTTTATTATTTATCTTACATGTTTAAGTTAATATTGTTTAACATAAAATTCTTTAGTCTTTAAGCATATTTAGGACTTTATCAACTTTTATATTCATGGTTTGTGATGTTTCATTGAAAATTTTACAATGTGAGAAATAAACTTATATCAATATATTATTAGACAATGGTTATTCAAAGAAAAGTCTGTTTAAAAAATACACACAGAAATGGACATACCTGATAATGATAATGGTAAATTGTTCTCTCCTCATCGCCATCGGTTGCTGATAATTCTCTAAGAGTATAATCAGTCCTGGAAGTCTGTGAAATATTGGTCACTTTGATGTTTCCATATTCAGTACTTTCTCCTTCTTCGGGCCAGTATCGAGCACATTTATTCTGAAATAAACAAAAGGATTATATTAATATAAAAGAACAAAATGCTCAAAAAGAGAATGCAGTAATTAGGATATAAATGGAAGATTCTAACTACAAAACCTCCAACAAATTTTTCAACATTCTTTCCTGATGATGCGAAACATCGACAATAGGTTAACTGTTCACCTGTATGTTGCAGACTCAATAGTTAGAATTTTCAACTTAAAAATGAGATGGATTTTGAATTAGTTTATAAATTGGAGTATTGCATATCAATTTAATAGAGAATCATATAACATAATAAACAAAAGTTCCGACATCATGTTTTAAATTTATGATGACTTTTTTTGATTCATTTAATTCTTTTGGTATTAAAAAAAAAAGGGAAATATTAAACATATTTTTTAGTGGGTGTTATTAAAGTTCCTCCAATATAACATACATAAAGATTTATGTTATTTTAGACTGTCTCACATTCATTGATGATCAGGTTCATTACCAATGACAGTCTTATGCTAAAATCAATTTTAGATATACTAATATAAGACAAAAAACACTGTTTCGATAATACATTTTCAAATAGAAAAAGTTAAGATGAAAGATTCGGCATGAAAATAGTTTGCATAACAATCAGAAAATTAAGCAATACAAAGAAATTGTTAATGTTTGGGATTACAGAAATGAATATGGTGCAGGTACATAAAAAATTTCTCTAAATTTAAGATGTAAAATAAAATAGTTAATACTGAGACTGATGTTGGTAATGAACCTCATTATCATACATAAACATTAAAATAAAGTAATTACTTTTCCTCTTTCAGTTTCTTTTGTTGTCATCACTATAACTCTAGTATTGTGCTGCCAAACCATTTTCCAAAAATCATTAACTGTATTTGGCAAACAGCCTTGAGTGGCAATGTAAACTCGGCCGTTGGGATCATCATCACACTACAAAATAACAATTTATTAATAAATATATTAACAAAATTTAAAACAAACAATAAAGAATTAATATAGAATCCGAATCCGACAGTATTTTCGTAATAAGCGTCCCCCCAAAACATAATAGTTGAACCTGATATCGATTAAATCCAAAAAGTTACAAAAAGTCGATGCAGGGGGTGCAATCTCAAATCCAATAGTATTTAAAAAAAAAAAAACACCCCCCAAAATACAATAATGGAAGTCTAAGTCAAGTGGTGTAGAAAAAAAAAAATTAACTGAAATAATAATGGGCCCCAATATGGATTAAATCCAAAATATTTTAATAATTCTACATTTTATTGATTTATATTAATATCGATACTATTTAGAAAAACTATATCCTCCATAAGATAACAATAGACTTAAATATTGAAGAAATATTATATATTCTACTCCTGTAATTTTTATAATGAAGTACTTCATTACTTTGAAAAATACTCAGGGAAAGATATTTCTGAGTAGATTTGAAAATGGAAAGTACTCACGAGGACAACTGAGTACTTCTTCCACTTGTCAATCATCGGGTCGAGTAGTGATTTAAGCACTCAGTACTCGAACTGCGCGAGCATTTGATTAAAATACTTGGTAATTTGTACTTCTTACTTAGAGTACTTCTGGTCCATCTCTACTTTAGAGGAAGTCAATATTGAAACTTAGCCATTTAAGCCCTGATAGAGAACATCAATGAGAATAAAACCTATATTATATTAAAAACTGCTTAACAATACACTGATGTACTGAATTTAATCAAAATCATAGGAGCTGTATTTGAGAAAATAGTAAAAATGTGTTAAATAAATTATATAAAGTACCACTTCCGGATTGCCAATTTTGACGAAAATGTTGCTGTAACATTGAAAGCTTATAGAAACCTTAAATATGCAATTTAACTTTCATATGACTTTTCGTTTTTGAGCTAGACTGATAAAATACAAACACACGCACAGACCATTTTTTGTGACTTGGTTATTTGGACTCAGGAGACCTCAAAACATGTATTTCTGTTGAAAACTCAGACTCAAAAATTTTCACGATCGCAATACTTATCCTTACTATATATTGCATATATAGGTAAGTGAAAATAAAAATTATAGTGGTATAATTTTTTTAAGTTTTTATTATTATTTATGACATTTACAGCTGTACAAATTAATATACATTCATTAAATGTGATACAGAGTAATACATGACATGACAAGGCTTGTAGAGAATCTTCCCATTGGTTGCACTCTAATAAAGTATCTAAATTGGAAGATCAGGAGGCCAACTTCTTTTCAGAAGCCTAGGGGAGGGGGAGTTATCAGGGATTGAGGGATTGAGGAGGAAGCAAGGTTAGAAACGAGAGGATTAGGATGGTTCTGAAGTTTATTGTGGAAGGATAGGTATCTGGATTGAGCCAAATCGGAAATATATGGAACATTCAGGTTGTTTTATTTGATACAAAGTAAGGAGCATTAAGGATTTTACAAAGGATTGTGGATTGTAAAGATTGGATATGAGAGGAATTCGATGGTTTAATGGAGCACCAAAGCTCAACTCCGTAAGACCAAACAGGTCTTATTATTGTCATGTATATGAGTCTTTAGTAATTAATTGAAAGCTTAGAGCGTTTGTCTAGTAAGTGGATTCCAAGTTAGACGTTTGTCCAGGTGGAGTCCTAGGTAGATATAAAATATTAATAGGTGATACAAATTTCTGATTTTGTCACCCTGTCTGAGAACCAAAACGACATCTTTCTAGAGAACCTATCATTAAAGATACCATCTCTAACAATGATTATGTTAATGATCATTATTTTAATGGCAATTTCTAAACAAATATTGTAAAGACACTAAGTTCAATGCAGTATGCTAATCTTTAGCACTTTAAGCCGCACAATTATTTATAATAAAAACATATCTAATCATAATTTACCTTAATATAATTAGCATTAATGTAATCTGAGCCTGGTTCATCTGGATCAGCATTTTCCAGTTTAACCCTTGTGTGGTCAACTGTAACAGGATATTTTAATTAAAAATATGAAATTCTAATACCATACATGAATCAGATGTAAAAATGTAATGACTCAAACACTTCAAAAAGCATTTAACATAATCCAGAGAGTAAAATATAATTGTCTTACAACACCTACATGGCAAAATATTTTTGTATCTGTTTTTATTTCTATTTTCTGGACGCTGCCCTTCTTTTCGAGAAAACAAATATTTACATTCTTGCTGTTGTAATGACTCAAATTCTTCCCAAAAGCCTGCTTTCCCAGACCATTGGCTGTTTTCTTTCTGTTAAAAAAATAAAATAAATGATATAAATGTAAAAAATTATGGATCATGATGGGATAAAAGAAAATAAAACTGAAATATAACAATAAAAGATTTAATTATTTGAGCAGAGTTAAAACAACTACTTAGCAATATAATTCTCAAAAAATGTAAATTTGATGATGTGTAACTGCAAATTTAAATCAATTAATAAGTAACGAATTTTTTATTTTTTCAAGGAAGAAAAGTAATAATCAAGGCTAGCATAATACTCACTTGTAATTCTTTAACCCTTGAATCAATGCCACTTGCATTAATTCTAGTGGCATTGAAAGGCTGACGAAGATGTACAACAGTACCACTAGTTTCAACCATTGGATTCTTTTTGTAATGTTCAATTAATTCGCTTAGGCTACTGAATTTTTCACCTCCTCCAACATCATATTTATTATCCTTAAAAAAAAGTAATACCATTATAGATATTTTTAATTATTATAAAATGACTAATAGATACATGATCATTCAAATATGAGTCATCCAATGATTTAAAATGAAGTTTATCCTAAAAATATGATTCAGGTCTTAAAAAAATTGAAGCCTAAAAGAAAAATAATTAGGAAAAAACCATCAGGAATACTTAGGCTGATTTATTTATATTTATTACTATTATCATTATTTTATTTTGTTATTATTTACATGCTTCGCTTTCTCAGATTTCTGAAATAGCATCTCCACTCCAGAAAACACTTAAGAGAACATGAATGATGAAGGATTTTACTTATTTAAAAATTGCCTCATAATCCTACATGTTGCGAGCAGGACTGCTTTCCGTGCTGATTTTAAATATACTAAGTGAAGTTCAAGAACTTGTGTACCCTCTACTGTGCCTTTGAATATAAGACCAATTGAAGATATGAATAATCATATCTAAAATAACAATAACTCCAATAATGGAGTTAATTTCTACTTTTTTCCAAATGCTATAGCGTTTTCAACTCCAAGGCAAGTTCTTAAAATTTTCGAATTTTTTCAGCCCTGGTGGGTACTATATTGAAATCACACGGTACTGTTATATCTATGATTTTTTTTTTTTTTTTTTTTTATAAAGATATCCAGGCGGTTATTGCAATGCCCTAATGGTCCATTATTATTTCTTCATCCCAAAAAATTTTTATAATTCTATTTTTTTAAAGTTTTTCTTGGGTATAACGGTGGTAGGGTACCTCATCATTGCTCAGTAGTGCCGAATGTTCTTCATATATTTTGGTGGTATGTTTTTGCAACATTATTATGCCTCATCAGATATTCCATCCCAGTCAAAGTATCCTAGCCATTGGTTACATACTAGATAGATTCATGCGTCTGAGAGCAAAGGTGATATCTATACCAAGGTTTCTTTTAGTATATGTTTTCTGTAAGCGCTCGTAGTTATAACTTGAATTGAATAGTTTCCATAAACCATTCAAACCTTATTAACCATTCAAGTGAAAAGTCAATCTGAGGTTTATTTTATTATTATTTCTTTTGTTTATACTGATTTTGAGTCATTTGAATATACAGTGTTAATATTAAAATTAAAAAAATTCAGATCACCCTCATCTAAAGCAGGTTAAAGGGGTTGTTTGAGGTTGATGAATTTAAAAAAATTCTCAATAGTGAATTGAATATGATAATAGACACTTTTTTAATAAATACAACTTTCAAGAAAATCCTTTCTAAGATGTCTCAGGAAATTCTGAGATTTCTAAATAATAATAAAAAAAAGAAAACTGTAACTATAATTACCTAATCAACCTTCCTACTTAGGCTACTGTATGTTATTAACCAAGGAGTTAAACCGATTCTCATTTTTTTAATCATGGAATTTAAAACAATATAATGCAATAAAATAATCAAAATATCAGCTAAATAAAAAATTATTTATATATTTTTTCAAATAAATAATTAAATTTTAAATTTAACAAATCATACCTGGCATCGAATCATTACATGAGTGACTTTGTCATCTGTTCTAACTGATAATACGTAATCTCCTGGCTTACTCTGCGATTCACGAACTAAAAAACTACCATTTTTTCCTTTGTCTAAAATAAGCTTTTCCGCTTCTTTTCCAGATAAATGACCATGAAACCACCTGAAATAATACATAAAATTAAAATAATAGTCAAATACAAAAAGGTTATTGATAGAAACTCTAATTGAATCAAACAAATGAAAATTTCAGATTAAAAAATGTTATTTATAGAAAGATAATAATTTTTCAGGCAAGATAAACTTATTTAACAAGATTTTGAATTATTAAGACAGTTTGACGATACATTATACTTAATTTAGATCCAGTATAATTCGATTATAATTTTCCACAAATTTACATTTTACCACTAGTGGTCATTTTCTTAGTAGCGGGGTAAGATAATTAATGTGTTATGGTAAAATAAAGAAAACCAGTGACTGACCTCTTTGGGCATATGATGCACAAACTTTGAAATCCAGACTGAAATGAGTATGTACACATAGACTTATATATTCAGAATATTTTAGTTAAAGTTTGTAAACTTATCTTGGACTGCCGATTCCTTGTGTTTTGAGACTCAAGAATTACTTCAAAGTGTTCTGTATCGGAATTTTTAGTCACAACTTAACTGAACATAGACAAACACTTGTTTATAGTAGTGTGTTACATTTTCTACCACTACAAAACCTAATACTAGCTAAGACATGCCGCCATATTTGATTGATAGTAAGAAATACTGAATTTGTCGTCTTTATCCATTCGCCATCTTACCCCACCCCTTCCCTATTTCATTAGTATATAAAAATTATAGTATATTATATATAAAAAATCTATTTAATAAATCTTAATCGTTAATAGAGTGTACAGATGATAAAATATTATTTATACGTAACAAGAGGTAAAGAAACTGGTTAAAACTTTGATAAGCCATACTGCGGATTCAGTTTACAACTTTGAAAGATGTCATAAAAAACAGGACAAATCTATAATCTATATAAAAGCCATAACCTATACGATACAATTGGGGCTTGAATTTATAGAGTAGATGATCAAATAACGGTTACTTAAGGAAAGTAGTTATGCAAATAAATCATGATAAAAAGTCAAAGATGTTAAGATGAATGGGACAAATAGCTATAAATAAACAATTAGAGACTCACTATACAATCATTTACATCCAGTTGATGATAAGGAACCTAAGATCGAATGAATAACCCAATATATAATTAAAATATGAATTGGAAAACAATGAAAGTAAATATCTATATGCTTGGATAGCCAATCAAGAGAAAGGAGGAAATTTTGTCTTACAATAAAACATATAATGTTTTATTTATAACAAAAATTAACTTTTTGTCAATGGATCATCACAAACTGCACAATATTACCATGTTGTATAATTCACAAAATGAAGTAGCTATTTAGATAAAAAAATTTAAAAGAAATAAGCTTGATTTTTCAGATCATTTGCATTAAGTGAATATTTAGTTCAACATTTTTAATTTTTAATATCTTATTAAATTCTAATACTAAACATTACTTTAAAATGATTAAATGCTAATAAACACCTTTTGTAGAGATATAGACTGTGAATAATGCACAAAGTAAAATATTCATTTGATAAAGAATAAATATAAGAAATTTGTCGGGAGATGGTGGCAACTATAATGCACATAATATATTGGAGTGCTGATATAATATGAAATTGGAGTGTTGATTAATATGAGTCATACATAAAATATGTGAATGACTTTTGACCGCACAAACCCCTTCCCTCTCTTCTGTGAGAATTCTGCAATTATTTAAATTAAATATAAATATAATGAACTTGATGAAGTTTTTAATATATTTAAGGTATTAGTTGGCTTGAAATTCATGTAAATAAATAATTTAAATATATACAGTCTATATTTATTAAATAAATAACATATGGATGATAAGGGGTGCAGAAAAAAAAAACACTTCATTAATTAATAAATAATAAAATAAAAACAAAAGTTAAATAGAGATATTTTAAATTTTAAGTAGCACGCAAAACTTGAATAATATTTCAATACAATGAATGGAATAAATATATATATTTTTAAGGAATAATCAAATAAATAAAAACGATACTTTTAAATTAGTTTCACAAATATTCATTCAACTTATAGATTAAAAATACAGCATGACACAAAATATAACATGCAATATTACATGATTTTTCAGCTAATCACAATAGTTTTTTTTTTATAACATAACACATGAGTTCATCAATGTTTAGAAACCAGCACCCAATATTAAAACAGTTTATAGTAAATCTGGTAGGGTAAAATACAATTAAAATTTTAATTAAGAACAAGATCTATCTAAGACATAAACCACATACTTTGGGAACTCATAACCTAGGTAGAATAAAGATACTTAAAACAAAATTATTTTAATGATTTTAGGTACTAATTAAAGCAAGTTTATTTATCTGAAATCATACACTAAACAAATGGGGAAATAGATGTTGAATACAGAGGGGTCCAAATAGTGATTATGAGAGACTAAATGAAATAGAACTACTGTAATCAAATAAATTAGTTGAACTATTTTACAATATTTTCTGAAGATGTCATTACATACCTGCACGTTTAAAACAATTTCTTATCTTCAAAATTGTGGAATAATTCATTTATTTGAATAGTTTATAATGATTTTAAAATAAGATTTAAGAAACTAATAGACCTAGCTACAAAAGATTTCATAACATCTAAGGAAGTATTTTTGTTATAGCTCATCTTTAGATTGACTTGTGATTTTCTGATGAACATATATTATTTTATTTTCATATTATTTGTATAATATCTTATTTATATTTTATTCTTTTATTACTTATCTTTTAGTTGAGATAGAGTTAATTTTACTACACTGCTGTTAAATTTAATAGGAATTTTTTTTTTTAAATGATAGGTGCCTCAAAATTATAATAGAAGGCAGAGCCCTGTCAGAAAATAAGAATCGAAGGAACTCAAGCTTCCCCTTAACGTTTTAAATAGTGTTACGGAAAAGATATTCAATAAGGGAGAGGAAGAAATTATTCTCAAAGTCACCCACTTCTTATTCTGACTTCTACTATAGTAAATAATTATTTTTATATATTTATAGATATGTACATGTTTAGTAATGAATAATCATAATCAAAAGTTTAATAAGGCAAATTCACATTTATTACTCTTTAACATAATATGTTATAATATGACAATATCTACATATCTTATTTTATTATTTTAATTTATCATACTATAATCATATTATTTAAATTATGAAGCAATAATCAATGAAAAGTAGAACAAATAACACTTTACCATTTACGTTTCTTATAAAATATTATTTAATAATTATTTATTTTATTTAAGAATGTAAGCCATACTTTTTTATTAATACTTAAAATTACTTATTATTATTTACCAACATTATTTTTTTATGCTTAGATTTTTTTTGTGTGTGTGTGTTTAGCTCTGAAGTAGGAAAAGATAGGAGATTCCTGCTTCATATTTATTTTAAGCTTTTCATGAAATAAAGTATTTCTCATTAATTTTTATTATTATTCATAAAAATGTTAATTGTTTTTATGTAATTAAAAATTATAGATTCACAAGTTTCATAATTGAGCATAAAATATTTTTTTTTTCTTCATTTTTTGATTCTTTACAAAACTATTTATATTGCTCAAATTACGGAGAATTAATTTGGTGAATGTTGGTACCACAGTTTAGTCTCATTAAAAAAAAGTTTTATATTTGTGACATTTCAAGGCATATTTTTAAGATTTTCAACAGCATATTTTAGGAATATTTACTGCATAATAATCTAGTCTGACTCAAACTAATTACCAATTGAAATTCAAGCTAACATAATATACTAGAGTAGAAAAAACTCAACCTACAAATATAATAATGTACAATATGCACTACAAAGAACAATGTGTCATTGAGGAAGAACAAGAGAGAGATAAATGATTGAATTATCTAATATTACCTTCAAAGTAAGTCAGAGTACTTCCCCTTCCTCGTCTAAATCATTATTATTCAACAAAAGGATGCATTCTTTGGCTTAACATAATTTCAATGCATACGATTCTATCTTGCTTTAGATTAACATATACATCTGAACACAAGATGTTTCTATGTTATTAATTAAAACCACATATTTAGTTTTATAGTTCATGCATCTAGTTTTATCATATAATCTTTGAGGACTAATATTAATAAAACCCCATATCAATTAATCAATTTTGCAAATCTACAATCTCTTTTATATGAAATAACATTTCAAAATATTTTACTAAACAAGGTTCAAATTAAAAAATATATATAAATTAGAGATGTGAAAATAGAGTATTGATTTGGAGGTAAATATTAAGAAGGAATCATAGAAAAAAAAATCAAAGCTTCAATGATAGAAATTAATAAATTCAATCTTAAAACATTTTTAGATATAATAGAAAATGCATCTTTTCCTTAACTCTGAAGTTTTTTTTTTGTTTTTGTTTTTTGAAAAAGGAATATGGTAGAATTTGGAAAAAAATTGTGTTTAGAAGCTAACATAACTAAATCTATTTATTTATTAATTAATCCATAAGTTGTCATATAGCTTACATTCATAATTTAACACAATTTCTCGTGTATAGCTTAATTACAATTAGTTGGCAGCCGAATAATGAACTCATGCAGCACAAAACTGTAAATAACATCTACATATTTCCCTATACCCTCTGGGAAAGGGAAAAAAACGAATGTTAGTTATAACTCAGTGCGGCATCAGTTCACCTTAGATCTGCCAATTAACTGTGGCTAAGTTAAAGTAATCATTTATATTATCCTGTTTTTAAGTTAAATTGCTAAAAGTATACTTAAGAAGTGCAAGTTTCTTATTAATCAGATCCACTTATTATCAAAGTGCTCTGTGATAATGACAGTGAACCACTTATTATTAGATTGTAATAAATATAAAACCAAATGAACCTCTATGGAGCTATCATAAAACCTCAACCTCACGTAAGGCAATCAAAACAACGTCGAATAAATCATGATTTTTGTTTTTTTAAATTACAGACCTAGATAAAAAATTATGAGGAAAAAAACACTGCTTCGGTCCAAAAAAAAAAATGGGGCGGTGAGACGGAACGGAATAACACCTGTGAAAAACACACGTTGCCCGCAACCTGATAAACAAAAGTTATCTGACCTCTCCTCTGGTCCGAGAAAAAACTCCGTATAGCCTAAAAGGCGAGGAAGAAAAACACAAAAAAAAAGTTATATTGTTAAAGAATCAAGTATAATCATAAGAAACTCATATGAAACCTATAAACTGAGGTTTTCTTTAAATAGTGGTTCAGTCAATAATTCCAAACTGAAGAATATTTAATAGAAACATACTGTACTAAAAAGTGGCACTGCTTGACATTAGTTATCCTATCAGCTGTTAACTGATACCAAAACACTTATTGAAGTCAGAACTTGGGTACTTGGAGCCTATCCTAACCATCTCTGATAACAATTTTAAGAAAATAATAACGCTCAAAATATGTTTTCAGAAAAAGTGGAACTAAAAGGGAATTTTTGGGGTTTTAAATCGGCGAATGAGTGTGTTGAAGAAATGTTTTATGACGGTGTGGTTAAACGATTGCCTTACATAATGAGTAATCTTAACGAATTTAATAATGTATAATAATAACCTTTAGCTTTGTTTACAATCTTGTTCAGCTATGCCAAGTACAGGACTATTCCTTCCAGAACAGATAAGATGACGTTTGAAGAGATTGCTTACAATCGAACCTCATACGACAAACCTCATACGACTTGATCATATAAAACATGTGGTTACACGAGTAGAAATTGCACTTCATTACCTACTGAATCATTGGACAGTAAAGAACCAGTTTGGAGTCCCACACTTTCTTTATAAAAATTATGCCGCTGCGTAGGACTCATTGACCAGAAAATAAATCAACTAAACCCACTATTAGCCCAGTTCCGTGTCTGCAGGTATCCTTACATAAATGGAAGGAGGGGGTCACAGTCATTTGTGATGTCACCTGTAAATCGAGGGCGCGACAGGCTTAAATTATCTGCACTAGTACCTTCTCGCTAATGATATAAATATTGAATTGCATGGAAGATTTTACCATCAATTACACGAGTTTGATAAGTTAAGGAAAGGACAAATGTATAACGAGACAGGGGTTTTCAATAGCTATTCAGGATCGAGTTATCGCAACCAGGGCATGTAGAAAACATCCTAAAAGAGAACTTGGTCACATATAAATGTCGCCTTTACGATGAGATGCATACTTTGACTTGGACAGAAAACTTGATGATGCATTATAATGTTGCCAGAACATATTATCAAAGGATAAGAACATCAGGAGTACTGGGCAATGATGAGGTACCGTCTTAATGCTGTTGGAATGAAAAAATATTAACAGACCATAGAGTATTACATAACCGTCCGGATATTTTGATAATAATAAAAGGCTTAGCGAACCCGAAGGTTCGATTCCGACACCACCAATTGCTCATTACACATCTCCCTCCATCGTTCGCTATCCATATCCAGTCCCTTCAGATCGGCTTTAACACAATCTTTCCATCTTCGTTTCGGTCTACCCCTCGGAAATTTATCATTAGATATAGCAAATATTAACCTATTAGGAATTCTTTCGTTACTAAGCCCAACAATTTTACAAGCTCATTTGATTCGCCGCGATGTAATCACTTTAATTATATTAACCGGATACAGTTCAGGAAATTCGGCGTTGTGCAACCGTCTGAACTCTCCGGTTAGCTTATACTTCTTCGGTCCGAATAATATTTTGGTTATACACAAAAGAAATAAAACAGGTATAATAATAGATATAGCAATACACAGTGATTCCAAGCCAACTCATAACAGCCAGGGCCAGAAATATCAGGAACTTGACATGGCGTTAAAAACACTACGCCATTTATAAAAAGTACAATAGAGGGTAGTCGGAGACTTGGCCTTGACTTAGTTACTTAAAATCAACCCAAAACGCAGTCCTGGGCGATACATGCAGATTTTCAAGAATATGTTTAATAAGTAAACCTTTTTTATTTGATTACCACCTATCCACCATCTCTGGCGTAAGATAAATTGTTCTTGTAGAGATACAACTAAGCCTACTCTTACCAGAGAGGGTAGGTCAAGTTTCATTACGTGGGTTCGCCACGAAATAAAAGTCAACCACTCCCAGGCCGGATACGAATCTGAGTCGTCAGACACGAGGATGCAAGAACGGGCATCGCTCTAATACACTCGGCCATCACGACCTCTTAATAAGTAAAACCATCCGCCTATATTCCCATAATTTTATTCCAAAATGTAGATATTATTCCAGATATCTGAAACGGCGAAGCAAATATAAATAATTCCACGTATGCTATTTTATAAAGGATCGCAGAAACCATCCTGACGCAGTACACCGCAGTCTTGAGGTTTGCTTCAGTTTGCAATGCATATTAATAATACTTATTTCTATGATAAAATAAACCGCTCTTTCATAATTCGATAAAAATTTGTCTATGACAATCAATTTGGAGTTTACATCACCGATGAAGAAACATCAAAAGAAAAAGCGTGCTCGGGTATATCCAACAAAGATAAAAAGTTGAGAACTAATAATTCTTTAGAAGGAAATAATTTGTTAAATATCACTAATTGCCTATATCAGAGTGGTCATTAATTAATGTGTTTTTCTCACGTTTAATTTCAAATCAAGGTTGCAAGGAATTATGCATGGCTGACGATTATATATTTCAGTCCGCTAAACAGCATGGCGCAGGCCGTAACCAAAACATCACAAAAATAAAGAAAAAAACTAAAGAGAATACATTTTTTTTTTTAATTTTAAACGAATTTTAGTGTTAAAGTGTATATAAAAATATCGCAACGACTAGAAACCCAGTTGAGTAGAATCTAAATTTAATATAAGATATTAATATTAATAATACGACTAGTTTTATTAATATTAATATATAAAAAAAATTATTGCGAATAAAAATAATATATTATTTACTTTCAATTACAGGAGAAACCTTCCAATGACGAATAAACCAAATTAATTAACACTGTCAATTAATAACATCATATAAGTCGTTTATTTTCAACATGAACTTAAATCGATTTTTATGTAACTCGAGGTAAGTACTGGTTATTAAGCGGCACCTTGAAGTTTATTTTTCCAAAAGGGATACTATATAAGTTTCAATGTTTTTTACTTACTACTGAAATCATCGGAGATTTTGGGAAATGTGCGCTATAAATATTTTTTTAATTTATTATTTTAAAATATAGCATTCTTAAATTATTATATAAAATTATTTGTGATATTACAATTGGATAATAAAATATAGTTGTTCGTGTATCTTGACAAATTGTCAATGATGATTAGTGATCATTTTGGAAATAAACGACTCATATATTCAATTATAAAGATTCTTCCGTAAGTTGAAGTTTTCTCCATACCACGGGTGGATCTACGGGGGGAGAGGGATATGGGACTGAAGCCCATCCTCCCAAAATGGTAAAATATAACCATGTGTTATGGAAGAAAATATTAAAAAAATTATCTCTTAAAGTATTATTGTTCGTGTAATTACATTTAAAAGGACTTTAGGAATCACATAAACACCATTTCATACAGGTAGTTAGTTTCTTTCTTTTTTTCCAAAGTAATTATCGTTATTTATATGAAAAAAAGCTTTCGGGCTGAAGCCCTCCCCCCCACCAAAATTAAATTCTGGATCCGCTAGTGCTCCATACGATATCTCGATATATGTATTCAGCTTTCGATCTTATTTTACATTTTCTATTCTTTTTTTTTTAGAACCAATAGGTAATAAAGGTAGACCTCTGGGAAAACTGATTGAAAGGGACATCCCATTTCGAAATTTTAGTACTCATGAAAAGTGACAATCGGTTGAAGTCCAAATCCATTAGTATAAGTGCATTGATTCCGTTTATTTATAGAGTATAGGGGGTCAGGGACGGTCGAGGTACATATGTAGGCCACAATAGCTACATTGTTAAAGGAAGAAAAAAAAATTATCTATTCAACGGGAAGTACAGCATGGTTATCATAAAATTCCCAACATTATATTTCAAAGGGTACGTCAAGTTGGACACAATAGCAAGACAGAGAAATCATTTTTACAAGAAACAGAAATCATTAATAAATCAAGAAATGACTTAAGAAAAAATTTTCAGAACAAAAAAAAAAAATTTATGACTTTTGAATAAATTTCAAATTTTTGGAGACCGTGCGATGTGTTTTTATTTTAAAAAGGCGAAAAAAGGAATATAACTCGAAACGTTGTGAAATTTAGAAATAATTTAAAGTGCAACAAAATAGTTTGAAATAAAAAGGGTTTGATGAAGTGTTCCTCAAAATAGTGAATTTATATTGATAGTATATTTAGTATGGTATAACCCAATGGAGAGGAAATTACTGGTCAGTAAAAATATCTTTTTCGCAGGTCATAAATTATTTTAATATAGTAATTAAATATCCTTTTATTTTATTTATTTATGATATTTACAACTGTATTAATATAAATACATCAAGTAAATATGTACGGAACATTCTACTCAACTCTCGAACATTCCTAAATTTAAAAATTAATTTTTTTAAACGGTCAAAAAATAAATTCTGTAATTTTTCAATAATTTTGTAATTGCTGGAAAACTGCTAAATTTTCAATACTAACTTTGTTCAACAACTATTTTAATGGCAAATTATGCAGGCCACGTAAACAGAAAAACAAAATAAAAAAATAATTTTTTATTTTATCTAAATCACATAAGTGAAGTGGTGTTCTTTCAACGATTATTTGAAATCATCATGATTTCCATGATGATTAATTTAATCAGATGTTTTATTATTAAACTTTCTAATTAGTTTTGAGCTCATAATGCTATCGGATCTGTATGTAAACTGGGCAACCCATACCATCGATGAGCTCAGCGCTGAGTTAAGTAAATAGGCCTTTAAACGATGACTCATCTAAAATTATCATGAGAGAAAAAAAAAGAAATTCTCCTAACTGCAGATGAAAAATCAACAACTCACTTCTGCAACGGAAAAATCGCTAAAACCGGCGACAAATAAAACTCAATTGGATTTTCTTGGAAACTCTTACTGAAACTCATTTGGATTTTCGAAATAGAATTTTAAGGCCAAGTAAAAGCTTTTACATATGGTAATGTCTAGGTAGCATCTAGACATTATTATACGAAGATCTAGGAGTTCCAACAAATCATTCATTCGTAAACAACACAAAGAAGCTTCCACGAGGAAATGGTATAAAAAACGACGCATTAAAAGAGGGTGCGTTCAAATCACCAATTCGATAAAAACCTTCAAGCAGCGACTGCGGGAGGTAAAACTATCCAATTTTAGTTTCTAAAGGAAAATACTAAAATTACCTTTATTTCTTTTTTTATTTTTTTTTTTTTTTTATTTTTATTGAATAATAATACAATCAGCCACTGTTGGAGGGCTATAAGTATTAAGGCTAAAAGTTCTCATTCATACAGTATATACAAGTAATACAGAAGTAACTATAAATATAAAAGTAAATAAATAATACTTATAAAAAAAAATGTAAATCAATAGAAAAAAAAATAAAATAAAATAAAAAAATAAATAAACAAAATAAAATAAAAACTTCTAAACACATTCATACCTATATACATTCGCCCAGGAATCTCCGAGCCAGCCTTTTCTCCCCACATGTGGAAAGCAAAGCAGGACTCCAGAGATCCCAGTGCCACTTTTCCAGCCGCATCACTAGTATTAAAAGCCAGTGGAGGCTGAAGGAGGGCACTAGAGCCACAGATGCTCAGGACTTGAGTGGAGAAGCTGGCCATTGCCAGGACTCCAGAAGCATATTTACAATAGATCTCGCGGCCACTGCCGTTTTAACCTTCGAGGGGGATTGTAGGGATGGTGGGAGCTGGATAGGGATTGAGCTAGAGGATTTGGATGATGGATAAGGTTCTGGTGAAAGTTTGAGAATCTGGATGGGATGATGTCGAGGACAAAAGGGATGTTAAGGTCATGGTGTAGGGTCTTATTTGTGACATAATATGGGGCATTGGCTATTGTTCTAAGTACTTTGGACTGGAAGGATTGGATGCGTTTGATATTCGAATGTTTAGCAGTTCCCCACAGTTCAAGTCCGTAGGTCCAGATAGGTTTCAGTATTGTCTTGTAGATTAAAAGTTTATTTTCAATCGAAAGATGAGATGTCCTGCTTAGTAGTCTATATAGCTGGCCATATCGTTGGTTAAGTTCTTGTCTTTTAAGTCTCGTATGTGGGTTCCAAGTTAGTCTTTTGTCTAGAAGGAAGCCAAGGTAACGGACTGTATCTGAGTAGGGAAGTGGTATTGAATTGAAAAGGATTGTGGGACAGGATCTGCGTCGCAGAGTGAAAGTAATATGTTTACATTTTGCTTCATTGATTTTAATGCGCCAGTCGTTGCACCACTGCTCAATCAAGGAGAGGTGAGATTGTAGGTTTTGAGATGCTATTTGAGGATCTGAGTGGGAGGATAGAATGGCAGTATCATCGGCAAATGTAGCTAGGAAGGTATCGGGATTTGGAGGGATATCGGCAGTGAAAAGGATGTAGAGAACTGGACCCAAAACACTGCCTTGTGGAACACCAGCCTCAACTGGATAGTAAGTGGAGAATTCGGTGCCGCAACGGACTTGGAAGGAACGATTTGAGAGATAGGATTTGAGGACTAGGTATAAGGATTGGGGTAAATGGGTTTTGAGCTTGAAAAGCAAGCCATCGTGCCACACCCGGTCGAAAGCTTGCGCTACGTCCAGAAAGGCACCAGTGCAATATTGCTTGTTTTCAAGTGCAGAGGATATATGGTCCACAACACGAAGGCCTTGTTGGACAGTGGAATGTCTTGAGCGGAATCCAAATTGATGAGAAGGGATGTTGTGGGATTCGAGTATGGGTAGGATGCGTTTGAGGAGGATTTTTTCAAAGATTTTTGAGAGGATAGGGAGTAAACTTATCGGTCTGTAGGATGATGTGTTATTAACGGGTTTGCCTGGTTTTGGAAACAGCACGATTATGGAGTGTTTCCACATCAAGGGAAAGTTGGTAGTACGAAGGATGCAATTATATAGATAGGTCAGGAATATAATTGATTTTTTGGGAAGTTGTCTAAGGATTTGTGAAGTGAGGAGATCATATCCAGGGGATTTTCGGGGTTTTAATTTGTTTATGAGGAATTTGACCTCAGAGGGGTTAACAGGTTTTGGAGGTAGAGAGAGAGGAATTGGTGAAGAGAGGAATTCTTTAACTTCAGCAGTGTGGGTGGGATGGAGTTCGGGATGGGGAGTGAATGTGTAGGATAGATGTTTAGCAAACTCTTCAGCTCTATTCGCATCTGACGAAGCCCAGGAACCATCATCACGGCGGAGGGGGTGGGAAATGGATTGGACTTTAAGGATTTTTTTAGTTACAGTCCAGAGGGAGTTATCACTAGATGTTAATGAGGAAAGGTAGGAATTGTAGGATTGGGTTCTAAAGATATCCAGTTTCTTTTTTACCTGTTTGGAATAATAGTTATACGATTTCCGGTCATCAGGATGCCTGGTTCTTTGCCAGAGGGCCCTAGAGCATCGTTTGCTATGGATAAGGTCCAATAGGTCTTGGGGTAGAGGATTTATACTGAGGTGTTTTTTGGGACGATCAGGTGAGGATGCAGTCCAAACTGCTTGCTGGATCAGCTTAGTAAAGGAGTCCACTGCATCGTCAAGGTCTTCAGGTGTTTTTAAGGAAACTCTGAGGTCTATATTATCATCCAATATTTGACGGAAAAGGTTCCAGTTAACTGGTCCCCTGATAAATGAAGGAGAGGATGATTTAGGAATGGGTGATGTAGAAGCGGTTAGGACTATAGGACTGTGGTCTGAGGAAAGATCATCAAGCCTTGAAATGGAACAGTGTAATGATCCTAGACCTTTGTGTAGAAAAAAGTCTAGAAGGTCGGGATTGCGGTTGGGATCTGTTGGCCAGTATGTGGGAGTATTAGGTGAAAGGATGTTGCTGCGATGGGAATTAAGTGCAGATAGCAGTGTTCGCCCTCGGGAATTTGTGGATCTGGCTCCCCATTGTTGGTGTTTTGCATTTAAATCTGCACCTAGGATGAAATGGTGTCCTAAGGAATTCAGGAAGGAAATTATTTGGGATTCGGAAATGGGTATTTTAGGCGGGGAATATGCCGCAACTAATGTTATTGGGTAAAGGGAAGTTTGGATTATTACAGCAGTGGATTGTAGGAAATTATGGGTTGGTAAGGGAAATAAATGATGGGAGAGAGATCGGTGGATAATTATAGCAGTGCCAGCATGTGCTGTTCCATCAGGATGATCGGTTCTATAAATATTGTAGCCAGGAACGTTGATTTGTCGTTTGTTGGTTAGTCGGGTTTCAGTTATTAGTGCTATGTCGATGTTTTTGTCATGTAATAAGATTGTCAGTTCGTTGATGTGATTTCGAATACCATTCGCATTCCATAGGAGAATGGAAAGGGATTTGGTTGAGGACATTTATGGATTTCTCGGCGGTGGAATGAGGTTGGATATAACATTGGTAAGTAATGAAATAAGAGGGGTGATAAGGGATCTAAATTCAGAGAGGAAAGAAGTTAATAGGCTTGTGAGGTCAGTGGAATTGGAAGGAGGAGGAATGTATGTCTGGGTATTGAACCTAGGTTCAGGGATGGAGGGATGTGGGTCTTGAGGTCGATTTGTGAATTCTCGAGGTTGAGGTTCTTGTGGCAGGGCCTGAGATTGAGTGTTTATAGTGTCTCCTTTGAACATCTGAGCATAGGTCACTCTTCCGTTCACTGTTCTAGAGGGTTGTCTTGGTGGCCTGGATGTCCCTTCTTCTCTAGGAGTTGCGTACATTCTTGTTTTTAATTCTTTGTATGTTTGACAACCCTTGTAGTTGGCAGGGTGCCCTTGGTGGCATAAAGCGCATACTGCAGGTGAAGTTCTAGACTTCCTACATTCTTCTGTTTTGTGTTGCTCACCACACCTCACACATCTAGGAATGTGATGACAATATCTTTTCGTATGGCCATAAGCCTGACAGTTATGGCATTGAACGATATCGCGCTTGGTGTAAGGCTTTTCCACAACAACGCTGGTGTAATAAAGGCGTGTGACCTTGTAGATGTCTTCGACCTGGGGCGTTCGGTCAAGGTCAACGAAGAATAGTGGGAGCGGTATTTTACTTTTTATTCCAGGCTGTTCTCTATCCTCCTTGAATATGTTCACTATCTGGCGAACATGGAATCCCATACCCACGAGCTCTTCTTTTATAGCATCAGTTGGCGTAGATGGGTGCAGTCTTCTGATAACGACCCTGAGCGCCCTCTCTTGACGCAGTTGATACGTGTGGTAATCCGCCTTGGTATCAGATAAATATTTTATAATTTTTCTGTAAGTTTCTGGAGTGTCGGGCATTAATTTAGTGTCATTGGTGCGGCTTTGGCATAAATATTTTCCTGAGCCCACTAGGTTATTCAATTGGGGACACATTAACTGAAAGTTTTTAATATTCCTAAGGAATATTGGTGGGGGTTTGGGTTCCCTGGGGGTGGGTGCTGCTTCCATTTCTTCGTTTTGTGTATTAGATAGCACTTGAAATGGGTTCTGAGTAAAAAACGGCGATTCTTCACCAGTCTGAGTTGTCTCATGATTGTTTTGTTGTTGTGAGGTACCAGGTTGGGGATCCACTTCTTCAACAGAGCTCCCTGGTGTGGCTGGTGGAGTATTTCTTTTCGAACGCCTTGTTCTTTTTTTAATAGGAGAACTCATTGTAGTATCGAGGCTCCTGGATCTAGTATTTTTACCCTTGCTCGACATTAGCATATGATAATATCGCATTTCATATTATAAGTGATAGTAAAAATTGTAAAATGAGAAGTGATAACAAAATTTTTTTTTTTTTTTTTAAACACGGAAATATATACGCGTGCTTAGAGAGGACTGATCGGCACAGAACCTCCTTGGAAGGAGAGCCAGAGCCCACTGGTGGGATTAGCGATGTTATGGCCGGCCGCTATCAGTACTAACCTGAGGTCTATTTACACTGTTCACTATTGAGCTGTAAATAAGTGATTACTCACCTTATTCTTTTGTTCAGTAACAAACTTAATTGTTAATATAACAGGTAACACTGTTGTTTCACATTAAAGTTGAACACTGCCACTATTAATGAAGAATTTTGTAAGAGATGACCTGACGTATGTTTAACTTAGGCTAACGCATGCGCAGAACTACCTTTATTTCTGGAATTTTAATTTCGTTTTTGTGAATATGAAAAAATAATCCACCACCAGTACGGGAGAGGCATAGAGTCAATTGTATCATGAACAGTCATTGAAAAAAAAAAAAAAAAAACGAAAATGGTCTAGAAGTAGATATGTGAAAGTACTTCATGGCTAGCTGGCTGCCTTCAAACCTATTGTTGCATATATCACTCTCACATGTGCTAGGCAGGTTCAACCTTTCCAAATGTGGAGAACTCATTGTTAAGAGAAAGTTATAGTTCTATTGTTATATTTTATTACCAATATTACGTATAAGCCAAAACATCTCACGCAAATATTAGAAACGTAGGAAGAACGTATCAGCATAAAAAAAGTGAAGCCAATGTAAATAAAAAGTAATAGCAAATATAATAGAGTTTATTTTAAGTATTCAAGTTATTCGCTATAAATTGATTTGGATATCCAGATAGGTCTTCTTCTTATCTACTATACAAAGATGGATTAAATTGACCTTTGGTGATAGAATTTTGTATGAGAGCAGAACAATGGAAAATCATGAAAATCAAATAAAAATATAAAAAAACAAGAAAATCGTCAGTTTATTGCAAAATTAATTCATTGATATTTCATAGCTTTAAATCATTAAGAACTTTGATGAATTTTCCTTTTGCGAAACCAGAAAATTGTGTGGTTGTTGTAACTATTTTTGATGTATTAAAAGAGTTGGTGACATTTTAGGGAACTTTCTGAGTTTTTTTTATCGATAAATAAGGTAGGTAAGTTCAAATTCATTAAACTGTATTTAGTGATTTTTATTGAAAAGCCTACTACTTAATATTATTATAAAAACAAATAAAGTAAAACTAAATCAAGAGGAATCACATAAATTTATTTTTTTAAACTATTCAAACAGCGATTTATATTGAAATATAAATAAATGTTATAATGGATATGTAATTGACCGTTAAAGAGATCAATATGATGGGTGTGGATGAGCATAGAAATAGCATAATAGATGTCAACTAATTTAAACATGCAGAGATAACACATCATGAAAAAAAAATACTTCATTAATCGAGGAATTAATTTTGATAATGACATTTACACAGCCCTGATATACGATACACGTTGAGCTCCATTTCACCATTAAGTCTAATTGAACCCGGAATGAGGTCATGATCGAAATAGACACCTTGGAAGCTTGCTTGTCAGTAAACTATTATTATCCCAAATGGGGTTTGCTCTTTCGCCAATCAAACAATTCCATTTAAAAATATCTAATGAATTAGAAATATTGCAGCAGTTTTAGCCATTGATTGAAAAAATAAACTTTAGTTTAAATATTAATGTAAACAATCAAAACTAACCAAGAAACAGAAATTCCAACGCAAAGCTGCGTCTCTAAAATGCAACTAAATGGTAAAATAATCCGTCAACATTTCAGCAATTCAGGCATAAGCAGGACAGAAAAGAAAACATGCCTGGACGCTAACCAGCGCCCATGAAAAAGGTATTGAAAAATTTGAGAGAAAAATCATATATAAATAACCGAAGCTATCTGGAATCAGAGTAATAACACGTGGATAAATTTATGTTCGTGTGTTTACACATTTGCACGGTAAGCAATATAAATAATAGTTGAATCAACAGTAGAATCAAATTGGTAACATATTTAATTTTTATAAATATTCGGAAGATTGATGGCTGAGATGGAGAAACAATTGTTTTTTGAATGAAGTCAATGATGAGGTTTTGAGGTATGGATGTGGGTAAGGAATTCCAAAACAAGGTAGCACGACGCATTATTAAGGTTTTTCAAAATAAACTTATGAGAAGGAATATACAGGTTTGTGGGCTGGAATCTGTAGAAAGAATGGACAGAGAAAGAAGGAGTGAACAAGGTAAGAAGTTTTTCTGGTTGTAATTATTCGGAAAAGGAATACACCAAGGCAATATTCGAAAAACTGGATTTGGCCATTTCAACTCGGAATACTGAATGGAGACGTGGAGCGCCTAGGAACTCCGCAGATGAATCTAATGAAATAATTCATTAGCTTTTTCAGTCACTTTTTTAACCTCAAGTCCACTAGACAGTCCACCGTAAATAATGCAGCCATAATCGAAGTTGAGAAAGATAAGAGAGGAAACTGGAAGAAGCTGGTGGGTTTCAACAGAGATAAAATCACGTAATCTCGAAAACTGTTTAAGAGCAGTGATACATTTTCTGATAATTAGAAAAACATGATAATTCCAGGATTGATCAAACATTGCCCAAAGATTTCTAACGGAAATGTGGAAGCGAATAAGTTGGCCATTAAGGTAGAGTAGGGGATAATAAGCAAGGTAATTAAGAAGATGCTAATGAAAGCACGGAAGTTAAGATGGGCTGGGCATGTAGCTTGAAACAATGAATGCCTCAACAGCAAGCAAAAGACCGCGTGGAAGGCCAAAACGCAGATAACTGGAAAGTAATAGCTCAAGATAGGCAGACGGAGAAGGCTTGTTAAGGATGCAAAGATCTATACGAGCTGCAATGCCAACAGAAAAAAGAAAAAAAAAAATCTGTAGCGTTCGAATTTTTTCAATTATAATTTAACGTTATTTAAAAATTTAGTCACGAATAAAAGCTGATACATCTTCCAATACTCACCGCTATTAAGGTTTCCTAAATGAATCCCGACAACAATGGACACTCCAAGGATTCTCCACTAATCCGGAGGAAGTGGACAATGTTGTGGCGGGTTGGAACGTGATATCATCCCCAGCAGCCTCCTTGTTTTAGGAGAAAGTGACTCATCTTTTCCGGTCTTGCTCGAGGAACTTCCCTTCCGGTTAGTCAGTGCCGGAGTTGATGAATATAAAATAAGGGAGCTCATTAACATAGATATTTTGAAATTGCCTTTTATATCGAGTGCCCCTATGAATGAGAGACAATGAAGGAGTCGGTAACCTTTCAAAAAAAGGAACTCTATTCATTCATAAGCCATTTGAGATCGAAACGTGTTTACGTGCGTCAAATTGATTTTATTTGAGAGGAGAGAGAGGCCCGCATGCTGATGTTGATATTTCAGAATGGATATCCTTTGAATATTCATTAGTACCGTAGTATGGAGGTCAATAACACAATTTATCAATATAAATTTCACTTCTTTAAAATAAATTTCATTCATTTTCGAAAGAGAAAATAATAATTAGACGGCTCAATTTTCAGAATATTACTGGATAATGTTAAAGCATATAATTATATTTTAAATCAGCTATTTTGAAAAGTGATCTTGAAATGAAAAAATGCGGAATTACTCTACGGACATTGCTTTTATAAACAGCATTAAGTGAAACGTAAAACTAAAAGTAAGAAGGAAAAAAAAAGTTTGGCTAAACATAAGGAAATGTTACTTTCACAGTTTTTTTTTTTTTTTGCAGTTATCTTTTTTTAAATAACAGAGATAAGATAGTTGGAATCAACATTGATAAAATAATATAGTATTAAAAAAAAGTATATATATCCTTTTTTTTCTACCGCCATTAAAGACCATGCAGATCTTTTGCCGCCTTAACAAGCCAGCTCCCTCTCTGCCTGTCTTGGGCTATTTCTTTCCATTGATCTGTACTCAGCTCTGTTGCATCTTTGTTGATTCTATCTATCCATCTGCCTTTTGGCCTTCCACGTGGTCTTTTGCCTTCTATTGAGGCATTCATTGTTACGTAGAGGCTTCCAGATGGATTGCTACGCGCTACATGCTCCGCCCATCTTAATCTCCGTGCCTTCATATCATGGGATATTGATTGACCAGTTTCTGTAAGCAGTTATTTACTGGTCTTTCTTGTCCAAGTGTAAGTACTCTGATCCCAGATCGCTCCGGTTATCGTGCGGAGGATTTAAGTCTCAAATTTTCCAACACTTTTATAGTGTTATCAACAGTTATATAATCTATCAACAGCTAACTCTAAAGCAGATTATACATATATGATATATTTTATAATTATATAAATTAAAAATAATTGTAGATCCTTCAGCATACATAAAAAATCAGAAATTATGGATTATTTATAATTGTGGGTTGATGGTTAACTTTAGTGAATAAGGAAAGAGAAGGGTGGTTGGGATCATCAGTCAAAATAAAAATGGATAAAATAAATAATAAATTGTTAAAATAAATATTATTATTTATTTTTGCCATTTTTATTTTGACTGATGACCTCAATCATCCTTCTCTTCATTATAGATTATTTAAATGAACTTATACTATTTAAATTATTTTATACTTCTACATTATATACCCGATGGTCAACCTCAAAGATGTAGGTATAAACTTTTAGTTTCAAGTATTTTCTTTTTCCATCCCATCCATCCTCTAATTAATTCCTTGTTGATTTATTATATTTTTGATAAAATGTATACTTTTTTAAAGTTCAATAAAAACTTTAGAGCAGCCTCAGATTGGACAGATTAGAACTCTTTATTAAATTAATATTTACAACGTATATGAAGTAAGACATCGATATAATAAAAAAAAAATTAATAAAAATAACAAAAATTATACTTTCTAAAATGAAAGAATAATATTGATAATCAGAATATATGAAATTCGCGTGCATACCTAGGATTATGCAAATTCATTAAGTAAAGTTTCATAAAATTAATATATCACTAAATGCAATGATAATTTTTTCCTTTTAAAATCAGAACATTGTGCACTTAGTGTACTATTTTTGGTATATATAATAGGGTTTGTAACATTGATGCGTTGTTGTATTTTTGCAGCCAAAAATAAGGTCAAAATTCACAAAAATATACTTAAGAAATTTAGCTGCAATTGATAATTTTTCGCAAAGAACCTACGATGTAATTTAAATGTTGATTATCATACATTGATTTATCATTTTCCAAGGTAGTTTATAAAATTTACATGTTTATAGTAGAAATATATTTTTATTAAATAACGTTCATAAGGAACAAGTTGTTTTCTCTATCAGTTACAGTATAAAAATATACTTGTTATTACTGTAAATAGAAATGATTGTCACTGCTATTAACAATAGTTATAAACAAAAACGAGGATTTATTTGCGATGGATAAAAGAGTTGATTTAATATGTAGGCAGTATTTTCACTACGCTTTTTCCTATTAAGTGATCTACGAGAAAAACTTTATTAAGGCACAAAAAACAGCAAAAAAGTAAAAAATCGAAAACAAATGATAACAACTTCTGTTATTAACATAAATGCGTTAAATTAATAATACAATTAATAAATTGTTTTATTAAAAATAATTAAAGCTTCTGACACAACCTAAATTTATATTATTGCAACAATTATCAATAGTTAAAACAAAAAAGATTTGCTATTTGTTATACATTTTATATAAAATAGATGATAGAAGTGTATTTCCACATCATAAAATCTTGCAAAGCATCAGTTCACCTCTTGGCGAATTAAACACAAAATCGATAATCGCTTTTAGGTCAGATATCTTTATAGTCGAAATTCGATCATCCACAGTTCAACAAAACGTTTTATAATGTTTTTAAACAATTGGTTATTATTTTTGTTTTAACTAAAAGAAAACTTATAAAATATTAATTTATTATAAAAGATCTCTGCCCAATGAGCACGCGATATTTTATGGAATCCAGTTACTTAATTTTGAGGAATTAACAAAAAAAGGATAAAATTAAAAAAAAATACACTTAAAAAAAATGTCAGGTAAAATAAATTGCGTTTAGTAAGTGACCATAAATGGAAGAAATCCTTGTCAAACTGGATTACTGGTGTAACTGGTTTCCTACATAGATAGTATTCAATTTATGAAATATTTTATTAAAAATTGCAGTTTAACTTTAATCTTTTCAGAGAGTTCTTAATTACGCGTATGGGAAATAGATACGATTTAATTATGAATATAGGATTTCATATAATATATGCATGTTATGTAAACAGTAAACAAATAACAAAACAATGGAAATATCTATGAGCGTAAAAAACAATTAGCACTAGGATAAGAAAAGGTAAATTATTCAGAATAAGTTAAGTAATTATGATTTCCTTGGAACTGCTGTATATTATTTTATTTCTCTACAATTGGCAAAAAGTTTTGGGAAATGTTTTCAAATCATCAGAAACATATTCACTACTTATGTCTTTAACATATTCACTATGTCTTATTAGTTTTTTGTTGTCTATTATAAAATGTCTATTTGTTAATTATAAAATTTGATCTTTACTTTAATCTTTTCAGAGACTTCTTCACAACGCAATTATTACACACGATTTAATCTTGAATAAAGGATTAAATAAAATGTATTTGCGGTTAAGTAAACAGTAAAAAAAATAATGAAACAATAGAAATATCTAGGAGTGTAAAAAAATATATTGCAATAAAGCAGGGAAAGATAAAGCATACAGTTGGCCCTGAATGAGGTAAACTACAAAAATTTAATAGACACAATTTTTTTTTTTATACACAACAATTAAAAAGAAGTTATAATTGTCAACTTTACGTTCACAAAAAACTTCCCAGCAAAAGAAATTATGGTAAACTATGTTTCTAGAGAATTTCAAAGGTATATTACGGTAATCGGAAAAATTGTACAATATAACAGGATAGGTTTACAAAAAATGTGGTTCATCCAAATATATTTTAGAATTTAACAGCAACGTTTTTTAATTAGCTTAAAATTGATAATTATCAATAATTAATTAGTTTCTTATAACCGATAAGGTGACAATGAGAGATTAGAGAAAAAAAGTTATGAAGGGCCAGCACACATAAAAAAATAAACACGATTCCTGTCCGCTATGATTTAAAACCATCTTGAAGAAGAGCCAAATCATCAACAACGTTACAGATTATTTTCATATATATCAAATAAACATTTAATTAAGAGAAATTTTAATTTACCGTATTTATCGTAGTTCAACAAACAGATAATTTAAGTTTAACATCGAAAATTTTAAAGGAAACATTGAAAGATTGAGATGTACTCAGAACGTTACATCCAGTTTATTTTCAATCGTGTAAAATGAGAGTGAAACGCCATTTCTGGAACATTACTATTCTTACTATAAATATATAAATTAGAATAAAGAATAATCTTAATTAATATATATGTATATATAAAATTTAAAAAAAAAAAAAATATCACCGGTAGGCAATAAAATCTTCATAATTCCAGTTTGGTCGATTGAGAAAAAATATGAATTAAAAACAATGTATTAAGTGAGATATATATATATATATATATATATATACACAGTTCCTATATTTTTTACTACAAAGTACAATCCTTATTTATTTACAAATTACATATATGTGGCTTTCAAAGCTCTCTTTGTATATAGATCCACTAGCGGATCCAGGATTTAATTTTGGGGGGGGGGCTTCAGCCCGAAACCTTTTTTTTCATAAAAATAACGATAATTCCTTTGGAAAAACAGAAAGAAATTAACTACCTATATGAGATGGTGTTTAAGTTATTCCTTAAGTACTTTTAAATGTAATTACACGAACAATAATACTTTAGGAGGTATTTTTTAAATTTTTTTCCCCATAAAACATGGTTATATTTTTCCATTTTGGGGGGGGAGGCTTCAGCCCGAAAGCCTCCCCCCCCCGTAGATCCGCCCGTGTATAGATCTATTTAGTTATATGGTTCAAACGGAGCGATAGAGTTACAAGGTTTTCGTTGCCAGCCGTCAGGTTTTTAATTAAAAAACAACAATGTAATTTTTTTGCTACGAATGAGAATATTCGTATGATATCAAATAGCTTCCAAACCGAAAAAATAATTTTTCAAAAAAGGCATTTTATATTTTTTAAAAAACTATCTTGGCCCTAACATTCTTATATATTAACAAATTTAACAATACACACACACGTATGTATAATAAAGATAGATATAGATAGGATAGATAGATAACAAGATTACATTAATAGCCCTTTTGAAGGCCTAAGACTTAAGGCAAAACGTCCAGTGACCAGTGACTTTTCTAACAATATTAATATAAAACTTATTAAAAGAAGTATATTTAAATATTAGTAGCATTCTCACTTTTTTAATATTAAGTACATAAGTTACTTAAGAGACCACTATCCATGAACTTTTTTCTCCCGATTTGAGTAGAGGAACATTTTTAAATACCCAGATAATGTATAATAATTCAGATGTATGACTAAGAAACTCTTCTGGCATCTATAAATAAACAAAACATTTGCCCTGGATAAAATCTTAATTGTTTCCTTCCTGCTGACTTTGGCCCCAACATTGCCTTGAGCCCCTACAATACGACCTTTGCGAATAAAGCCAAACCAACTGAATATAAAATAAATCCATTACAAAAGAAAACAGTTTCCATTTTTTAAAATGTATTGTGTAATTTAAAACCAAAATATATAGGATCAAAGTTGAGATTGAAAGTATGTTATGATACTCATACAAGAAAAACGAATACAAATAGTGAATATGTAAAATAGTTAAAAACAGACAGAAAGGACGTTAAAACGTTTATTAATAGGGTTTTAAGAAAAATAATTTAAACGTAAATACTTCCCTTCTCTCCCATAATTTAATCAACTTTTTTAAATAAATAAATATCACGTAAAACGACTTGTTGATAAAATCTAACGTTGTATAAAATCTAAATTGCAATGCTTTTACCCACAAAGTAAAGAGTGTTCAATATATCGACAGCCACGTAGTAAAAGCCACTAAGCGTAAAACTAAAAATATTGTGGAGATGAAAAAAAAAAAAAAGTGTTTTTTAACTTTATGAACACCCAATACCAGTTCAATTTTTAATTCATGATAAAGACATACAGTACTTAGCATAGTAATTCTTTTTTTTACATGGACATTAGTCCGAGGTACAGACCCCTTTTTATAAAATTTTAACATCCGGCTGAAACTTCGTAAATAGCTGCATCTCATCATAAACTACAACTATTTTATTTACGAAATCTCTTGAAATTGGGGCGTTTTCAATCTGGAGGGGGCAAACTATGTCTATTTTGTTAGGTACTAAAAACTCATAAATACCTATTTGCTTTCTACTTGGATCGTAAGATAACTTGATCACAAAATCGATAAAAAAGGTGGCCTATAAAAATATTGGGCCGTTTGTCCTACATAAGCTCGTTATTTTGGAGTGTAGGTCACGCCAAACGGCTTAATATTTTTTTTTTTTTTTTTTTTAATTTCTTTATTGAGTATTATAACAATCTGTCTGTTCGACATTGGTTATAGTGAGGTAGGATGACATTCACACCATATGTACAAAAAAATAAAATAAATAGAACAAAATAATAATCAAAAGTATATACAATAGACAATAAAATAAAATAACCTAAAAAATAAGAAAATTAAAACTAAGGAAAAAAAAAAAAAAATAACATGCATACCTATATACAATCAGGCGAGGGAACTCCAGGAGAACCCTGCGCTACTCTTCCAACCGCGTCACTGGTACTAAAGCCAGCGGAGATTGGTCGAGAGCCCTTTAGCCACATACACACATGTCTTGAGTGAAGAATCTGGCCATTGCCAGAACTCCAATTTATATAATTTACAAAAGGTCGCGAGGCCACTGCCGTTTCAACCTTCTTGGAGGATTATAGGGATGGGAGATGCTTGATAGGGATTGTGCAAGAGGATTTGGGTGGTAAGTAAGGTTCTGGTGAAATTTGGAGAACTTTTCTGGGATAAGGTCTAGGACAAATGGGATGTTAAGGTCATGATGTAGGGTTTTGTTGGATACATAGAAAGGAGCATCGACTATTGTTCGAAGGACTTTAGACTGGAAGGATTGGATGCGCTTGATGTTAGAAAATTTTGCTGATCCCCACAGTTCTAGTCCGTATGTCCAAATAGGTTTCAGTATTGTCTTGTAGATCAGTAGCTTGTTTTCAATGGAAAGTTTAGATTTTCTGCTTAGTAGTCGGTATAGTTGGCCGTATCGTCGGTTGAGTTCTTGTCTTTTGAGTCTAGTATGCGGGTTCCAAGTTAGTCTTCGGTCTAAATGAAAGCCAAGATACCGGACTGTGTCTGAATAAGGAAGCTGGATGGAATTAAAGAGTACTGGTGGACAGGAATTGCGTCGGAGTGTAAAAGTAATGTGTTGGCATTTAGATTCATTAACTTTAATGCGCCAGTTATTACACCAGTGCTCAATCAAGGTGAGATGACTTTGGAGATTTAAGGATGCTATTTCGGGATCAGAGTTGGATGATAAGATTGCGGTGTCGTCAGCGAATGTTGCAAGAAAAGTATCGGGATGAACAGGGATGTCAGCAGTAAAGAGGATGTAAAGCATGGGACCCAAGACGCTGCCTTGGGGACTTAATATTTTTGAAGGCCACCTTTTGTCTGGATTTTGTGAACCAATTATCTTACGATCCAAGTAGAAAGCAAATGTGTATTCACGACGAGTTTTTAGTATCTAATGGAAAAGACAAAGTTTGCCTCCCTCCAGAATGAAAACGCCCTAATTCCGAGAATTTATGTAAATAAAATATTTTCAGGTTACGATGAGATGAAACTATTTACGAAGTTTCAGTCGGAGGTTAATAATTTCATAAAAAAAGGGGTCTGTGCCACGGATTAATTGTAATGTTTCAAGTAACGTTTTTTGGTTCGTATTCCTCAACATGTGTTAGGTCAAGAATGAGAAGAAAAATTCAAAACAGTAGCTTCCTGTGTTAATATAATTGTTCATACTGGTTCTTGCAGTTTAGCGGTCGATATCACTTACATAGTCTCTTTACTGCAAAAGCCACGAGGCACATTTGTAATGGATCTGAACTTTTATAGAACGTTTTTGTGAATTTTTAGTTTATTTATATTTAAAAAAAAAACACAGCAAATGTATGTTATATCACTAAAATTATATAAACTATTTATATTTAACATAATTACAAGAAGTATGCCAAATTAGAATAGGATTGTGGGTATTTTCGGCAGAATGATTACAATTTATATTTCATTCCGCTAATTTATAAAGCGAGAGGGGAACTCTTCAATCTAAATTACCAGCCGTGGCAGGATAAAAGAGGAAATAGTTCTTTGTGCAATATGAATGCACCGGAAGATAACTTTTATATTATATATGGCCCAATACTAAAAGAGTTCAAAATAGCATTTTTAGGTATGCATCAACTAAATTTTATGGAAACGATAAAAATTTTAAAGGGTCCAAACTACAGAAATCTTTATTTGTATTTAAGAACATCCGCTAATTATAGATGTGAATTAATGAGAAAATATAATTTAGAATAAAAGGTATCTAAGTTTATGTTCATGTATATTTGTACATTATGTAGGTATATTCATATTTTTATGTTTAGGAAGAATTTTTAGTTTAAATTAAGATTTTTAATTAAGTATATAATATTGCAATTGGGATCTTGTTATATTCAAAATTCTTAAAAGATAAGATATCTCCAAGAATAAAGTAGAGGAACACCCCGACAGACGAACATAAGTTCATTGTCGATAAATTGTTTAATTATATGCAACAAAAAAATAGGATATTTTGTACTTCATAAACAAATAAACGCTTCTATATATCTATCTATCTAATTACAAGAAGCGCTGCAATTTCAGATTTTACAAGAGAAAAATATATCAAAGTTTATAGTTATTTAAGGTTAAGAAACCGACAATATTTAGTTACAAGAATAAAAAATCTGGTGTGCGCAACACACAACTTTCACTTACCACCCTACTTTGAGTCAAAATAGATCTTTTCATCATTTGATGTTTTAGACTCTAAGTCATTAGCGCCCGTAATAAAGCAATACTAATATTAAAATATGTAGCCGGTAGTAACTGAAAGTAAACATCATAGATGGTACAACATATTATTTTTATATGTTATTCTCGTCTAATATATTATATTTTTGCGTTTTTCGTCACTAAGGAACATTCCCTTTTACGACTGTTTATTTTAATGATTTATTTGATTAAATTAAATAATTAAGTGCCATGAATTATTTTTAGTCCGACAAGAGTGTTAGCACTAGCAGATCCAGGACTGAATTTTGAGGGGGCTTCAACCAGAAAGATTTTTTTTTTTTTTTAAATAAGGAATACTACTTTGGTAAAAAGAGAAAGAAATTAACTAATTACCTATATGAAATGGTGTTTAATTGATTCTTGAAT
Organism: Nezara viridula; assembly: GCA_928085145.1. Classification (NCBI taxonomy): domain Eukaryota; kingdom Metazoa; phylum Arthropoda; class Insecta; order Hemiptera; family Pentatomidae; genus Nezara; species Nezara viridula. The sequence goes on along the minus strand of OV725079.1, from coordinate 61,936,890 downwards.
TTCTATTAAATGTAATTACACGAACAATAATACTTTTACATATAGGTTTTTATATTTATTTTATAAGGCATGGTTATGTTTTAACATTTTGGATAGTTTCAGCCCGAAAACCCCTTCTCCCGTAGATCCGCCTGTGTGTGAGTGTCAGTAAGGAGGTAATTTTCGTTTCATTGAGAGTATATTTTTTGTTTAAACACTGATATACATGCATATTTTAATTTTTATGTTGCTGTAATCTATACACTTAAATATTAAATAGTATTAGCACTAGCATTTATGAAAACCGTACATGTATAAGTAAATAATATTATCGGAACACGTCTCCCAAGCCTGAGGACGAGCTCGGGTTTACTCGGCAGTTCTCGGCTCCTCATATTACTCCGAGCTTGCACGAGTTTCAATTCTCAATCCCTCGATAGCATCTCTTATTTCCCTTTTAGTTTTTGATCATTTTTTTCATTATTTATATTTAATAATTTTTATTCATTATGTGAATTTTCAAATAGTTAACTTTTTAAAACAAACAAAATTAAAGTTATTTTAGAGGAATACATTTATGAAAAATCGGCAATTTACGCCCTGTTGGAGAACATCAATGAGGATAAAACCTATCTTATATTAGAAAACACTTAATTGTACGTTAGCATAATGAGTTTAGTCAAAATCGTTATAGAGGGTCGAGGAGAAATTGCTCCCCCTCCCCTCTAACGAACAAATACAAAAATGTGATATGGTGTCCTTTACCACTGAGGTACATATTTAGAAAGTAAGAAACAAACTTTAATAGCTCGAAGTTATGAAAAATTGCATGCACTGAACTAATACGAAAGTAGACTTGGCGTTCTTTATCTCCGGGGTACAGATATTATTTTATCTGTCATAAAAACTATCTGAGGATATTATTAGAATCTGGGCAGGTGTAAATCGAGATTCCTACAAACTCGAAAAATTTATTTTGAAAGATAATTTAAGAATATGGGTAAGAAAAGAGGAATAAACACAATGATTTCCAAGTAAGCAAAACGTAATTCAAGTTGTTTTCGAAATAGCTTTATTTGTATAATAGGATTTTAAATCTTAATGGCGGTATGAGGAAAATTCGTAAACGTTTCAACCTAACAAAGAGCGGAAGGTACTTATGTCATCATTATTTATATAATAATTTTCCCACTTGCAAATGCGACCTTATAACAGAGGATGTTCGATACAAGCAACCATAAACTAAGCTAGTTATGTGTAATTCTATTAACGACCTAAGTTTTTAATCGGATAATAAAAACGAGACATTTTTCTTTGTTTTTTTTTATCAAAATATAAATCATTTTGTAAATAAATACATAAGATTTGACATAGCTCAATTATGGCAACGACTATTTCGATAAATTAGCAGACTTTGGTCAAGATTGGCTGCTTGGATTTATTCTTTAACTATTATTTCATAAGAGTACATAGCTTTACCTGATAAACGAACACAAAAATCAATCAAGTGGATAGCTAATGTAAATAACTAATAAAGCTATCTGTGACAAATTGTAATATTTCTGAATAAAGTGTTTTAATAATAATAATAATAATAAAAATAAAGCTATAACTCTTTAGTAACGATTTTCGAATTACAAATTATACAAAGCCTTCTGTTTTAAACTTAAATTTTAAGAAAAATCATTCCCTTTTTATTATTATTATTACTACCAAATCAATTTTTATAGAGAAAATCTATCTATCTAAGAAAATGGACAACAATAGCTATATTGTTGCAAAGTTAGTTGTAGGTTACAATCACTGAGAAACGCGAATAAAAAATAAAAAAATTACTTTATGTCGACGTTACGGCCGAAGTTTCAGGTCTTAATCAGATCTGAAGAAAGACAAGATAACAACCAAAAAAAAAATATCAAACATCAATTATAAGATAAATGACATGAGAACAAAATATACGTTATTAACTAATAAATAAATTCTAAGAAGTGAATATAAAAATATGGTATGTAATGGTAATGGTTGAAAATATTTGAACATATTATTAAATAAAATATTTTACTTATATTATCTTACCTTCTTATTACATACAACACTATCATGTTTTACACAGACCAGACTAACCAGGCTGACGCATCTTCAATCCTATGTAACAATAATTACATAGGAAGAAAAGGAAGGGAACTAATTACCTATATGAAATGAATAGAGTTTAAGTGATCCTTTAATTAGTATTAAATGTAATTACACGAAAAATAATGCTTTTAGAGGTAATTATTAAATTTTTTATTCAAAACAAATGGTTATAATTTACCATTTTGGGGAGGGCTTCAGCCCGAAAGCCCTCCCCACCCCCTCTCCTCCCGTAGATCAGCCGTGGGAGAGAATGACGGTGGCCCATATCTTTCGAGAGTGGAACCTTTTACATCAGAAAGATGAATGAAAAAGGGATACCAGCAAGTACATCGACTGCTTTGGAAAATAAGGAAGAAGTCTTGATTGAAGTCATATCTTTTCTCTCCGAAGAAGGAATTTAAAAAAAAAATCTGAATCCTTAACTCACCTTTTTTCTTGTCCATATTATTATTTTTTCTTTTTATTATTAACATCTTTTTTATCCATAACCAGCAGATTTAAATAAATTATATATATATATATATATATATATATATATATATATATATATATATTGAATTTAACTTATATATACTCCATATTAATGGATTTCAGTATACTTAGAAGCATTTTCTTAACCGCCGCCTAAAAAATAAAAAATATTCAACGAACTTTCAAAAAGTTCCGTTTTTACAAGTTTCTAAAGTTTTATAAATATATATATATATATATATATATATATATATATATAAAACCTACAGGTTTTACGCCTTAACTCTGTAACAACCAACCTACAACGCTTACATATTTTAATTTTTCATTCACTTTATAAAATTTATTTATTAGCAGATATAATATATTTTTTACTCATATCTTTTTACAATAGCTCTTGAATATTTTTAGGCTGTTATCTTGCCTTTCCTCAGCCCTGATGAAGATCTGATACTTGAAGGCCGAAACAAAATTTTTTTTTTTTTATTTGTTTCTCACAGACTGCAACCCACAACTAACATCAATAATAATAACTAACCCACAACAATAATAATAGTTAATTTATTTACAGATCTCCAATTCCTTTGATTTTTTTTTCTATCCAGGTATGTTAAATGAAACAATCTCGATGACTCAATCTTGATTTTAGAGAGTGCAATGTTTCCCCGTCGCTCCTATGTGCCAGCAATTGTGAATTTGTATTCAGCTAAGCCTGTCTTGAGTCCGGTATTTCTCAGTAAAAGTCCAAGAGATATCTGGAGAGAGCTGGAAAGCCGATAGAATGACCTATAAATCTACAGTAACCAGCGAGTGCTGACTTGATTTTCTCATCTGTCTAGTTGATTTTTATTACATATTTTTTTTCCTATGATATATCATCGATGCATTATACATTGTATCTATTCAAAAGTTACTCAATTAAAAATAATTACAATAAAAATAATTTTAACAATTTTTATTTCAATCTTCAGAGCTATTACCAATAAAGCAAATAAAGTAATACTTGAAATATCTCATTACACACAGGAATAAGGGGACACAACATAAAAAAATAAAATATATAGATCTTAATTGAATGATATCACAATAATGAGGTATATAGAAATCAGGGCGAAAATATTAATTAATAAGTGTTCTAGTAATGAATATCATACGTTTAATTAAACATCATTAAATTTCATTCCCATGTCTAATTAAGTGATTTAAAATTAATTATCTAACAATTAAATTGAATATCTATGTCTAATTAACTTGCTTCGCCGAGAATTGAGATCCTGATGATTTATTACTTTTAATTATTTTTATAAATATTAAAAATTTTAATACTTGTCCTATCCTTCTAACCAATGCATTCAAAGTATAAGAGAGAACGAGGAAGCATGTTTATTCTTACATACCAATATCACATTGCCAAAGATAGTCTTTTTAAAACATACACGAATGGTGAAGTTTACCATTCGTAAACTGTTAAAGTAAAAATATACTTAATAAGTGATTTAGCTTGTCCCACATGAAAATACCATCCAATTCATCAGTTAAGAAATAAGACACAGATATTCATGAATTTAAACAAATCAATTCTTGTACTCATTCAAGACTTGTTTGGAATAGAAGTTGTTCTCTCTCTTATTAAGAGTATAGAAGCCATACATATTTATTTTTATTTACAAAAAATATTTTTAAAATTCGTTTTTTACTAACGGAAGGGCTCATCGGTTCATATAGGTATTGAGGTATTCATAGAGGCTCAAACAATTTTGATTAAATTCCTTATATCAATGTGAAATGAAGCAGTTTTAAATAAAATGTAGTTTTTTATTCTAATTGATGTTCTCTAACAGGGCTTAAATGGTTCATTTTCAATATTAGCTTCCTCTAAAGTACCTTTAATTTTTATTTATTAAAAACAATTGACCATTTCACACTGATATGTAATATAAAAGATAGTTACATATAAAATATGACAGAATTTGATAATTAACTAAAGGAGAAATAAGAGATCATAACGGAGAATAGTTGTAACTGGGGAACCTAAGTTGTGAATTGTAAGCAACGCACTAGATTTTTTTCTTTACAGTAAATTAGTTCATTATTCATAAACAAATTGAAGAATTTCTAACAGCGTATTGCCCACCACTAATCACGGGCGGATCTACGGGGGGGGGGGCTTTCGGGCTGAAGCTCCCCCCCCCCCCAAAATGGTAAAATACAACCATGTTTTATCGAAAAAAATATTTAAAAAGTATCCCTTAAAGTATTATTGTTCGTGTAATTACATTTTAAAGGGCTTTAGGAATCACTTAAACACCATTTCATACAGGTAAGTTAGCTTCTTTCTTTTTTTCCAAAGTAATTATCGTTATTTTTATGGAAAAAAAACTTTCGGGCTGAAACCCCCCAAAATTAAATCCTGGATCCGCTAGTGCCAGTAATAGACACCTAGGTATTGGAGTCAACATTTTATTTGTTTATAGTTTACAAAAAATAAAAATAATTTATGCACAGTTTCAAACTAACAAATGGGGCACTATAGATGGATGAATCAAAATTTCAAACCTATCTCATAATGAAAAACAATAAGGAAACCTTGCTGAAAAACAAATATCCTTGCTCCATTTAGAAATCAACCAATCGGCTACTGTGGCATGAAATCACCTGAGGTTCAGGCATAACCCTCTTTAACTGCAAATCTACACATATTTGCACTCTCTTGTGGATGTGTAAAACTTATTATAATGAATTTAAAACTGTCTAGTACTGGTTTGTTTGTCATATGTATTAATTTTACGTTGAACAAAAATCATTTAATAGGGGTTAAGTTAAGTTCACAAAGACTTTATTGCTCAGTTTGGATTCGGAAAAAAAATTTTAAATTCACATAATTTCATTTCAGATATAAACAATAAATTCAACAGAAAATAAATCGGTCGAGCTGGTTTTATTGTAGTTCGGTGTGGAATTTAAAGCGCTCGATAACCGAAGATAAAATTTTATGACCATTTGGAATAACTTACAAGCCTTTAATTTATCGGTCTCACGTTCTAGCAAACCCACCCTCTTTAACGGTGAGAAAAAATGCCACAAATTAATTGCAGGGTAAGGCAAGCGGTGCTGGATCGAACTTCCTCGTAAGAAAAATAAATTGAAATAGTTCTAATTTGCTCCACAAATAGTATATTTTTATGATAAAAAGACAAAAAAAATTAACCTAATAATCTTATATATGAATTATTGAAAGTGTCATATTATTGTAAATAAAAAGTTAATTTTTTAGAGTACAATTTAAACTTAATATTGAAATCTCTTTTCTACCTCCCTCCCTCTCTCGAATCATATACTATTTTTGTGCTGCAAATGAAGTCTCTTATTTCAATTCTTGAAAAATATTTGAATATAAAATATAGTTTTTCGCGTTTTGAACTCAAACGTTTTGTCACTGAAGATTACGGTTTACTTTAGAAATAAACGAATCAATCACCAACTACTAATTTATAATATTATTTTTGGAAATAATATCACTTGCAACAGATGAATGTTAAAATATCAGTCACATATTTACATAGTATAGCTCATAAAATAAATATCTAAAAATAATTTTCGTGATGTAATTCAGTGCTTGTTGATTTTGAACTTACACCTTCTGATGTCTGAATTCGAATGAAAACAAATGCATAAAATAAAAAAACGCCTTCATTCATAAAGACGCAAACAAACGTGAATGGAAGAGAACCATGACCTAACATCTGTTCAGTATTATGTTAGAGTCGAATTCCGCCGATGCCCACACGTAAAGGAATTTCGTATTGGAACAATAGGATTCCATTCGCCTTACCTAATTGGCTAAAGACACCTGTTATTAGTTAATGCTAAGGTTGAAGAAATTTAATTTAGAAAATATATATTTAACTAATGCACAGGTCGCAGAAGAAATTATGTGTTATTAAATTAACTATAAGGTATAAAAAATGATATAACACATTAAAGTGAAAAAATCATAACGTGTCAAGTTTATCGAAGTAAAATGTCTCAAAAATATTTTTAGTTATCTCTTCAGAATATTAATCTCTCTATTATATAAAAAAAAGTTATTAGTACTTTTCATATTTTATTTAATTTTAGAATTAGGATAGTAGGAAATAACAGGATCTCGCCGATTATCTTACAAATTATACAGCTGTTCATTTAATTACATATGTGTTAAGCCTGTTATTTCCTACTCTCCTAATACAAAATAAAAATTTTAGACCAAACATTTAGACGGGTAATGGTTTTTTTATTATGTTGATAAAAAACTTGTTTTATGATGATCAAAAATTAGTTTTATATTGATAAAAATTAACACAGTCTGAATTAAAGAAGACATGTAAACTAAAGTTATACAATTTGAACAACGATTAGTACAATTAAATGAACAATAGTGTAATTTGTAAAATGGGGTTTGGTCCGCTATAGGACAGGGGATAAACCCCCTCCTCTCCCCCTTCACCCACTTTATTATAAAAATAAAACTATTCCAAAAAATGTAATTTTTTTTTAAGGAAATAACAAATGATCACGAAGTTGACGATTTAATTATGAACTCCAGTGCGCTAATTTATGACTCAAGCTATCATATATTTATCAGTGTGACTTAGGTTGTAATTAGGGAAAGCGTGCCAGATATAAATATATGTCCTGAGATCTGCTGAGATCATTGATGAGCATCAGAAATCCATTATTAGGCTATTCCTAAACTTGTCGATGTAACAGTGGGCAAGTTCATAAACTCAACGCTGATATCAAACATGAACATAGGAAATCTATTACTGGAATTAGCTCTGAGTTCAGAAACTTGCCCATATAGGTAAAAGGTGACCTGATGACATGAATATAAAAATTTTTTTTTCGTGAAAATAACTTTATTTTGTATTATTATAATGAATATTTTGAGTAATATGGTGTATAAAAGGTTAAAGTAATAAAAGGAAAATATCATTTTCTTTGAAATCGATTGCTTTAAATAATTTGCGAGAAGATTTTTTTCAAAATAAAGTCTAATAAACGCAAACTTAGGACTCGGAAACTTTGAAAAGCGCAAAAATATTCACAAGGGAAGTTAAAAGTAAAACGTGAATTTTTTTGTTGTTATTCCTTAGTATAACGTTAACCACGTGATCACATTATTATAAAAAATACAGTATATCCATTAAATATTCTCGTGTTTATACCAGAAAAATCTAATTTTAAGTTAAATCGAAACTAAAAAAATCATTCTTAAAACTAACTATGAAATAATAAAAAAACATAAATAAATTGCAGTTTTTTCACTAAATAAATTGATTTTTTTTTTTTTAATTTTTTGTGAAGTTGATATATTGATAGTCAACTTCAGAGATGTAACAATCGATGGCATTGTTGCAAAGAACCAGTTAAGTCCAAAACCACTAAGTTTTGGTAAGCGCCATAAGATATTATATAAAACGCCAGGTTATTCCATCATAAAGCTCAGATTAAATCAGCAAGTCCAGGAACGTTATTTTGGCCCCAAAGGTAATTTGCATTCATTAACATTGGAGTAAAAAACAGGGTAAGTTCGGACATAACTGGTTTCAGCACCAATGAATAACAGAGTTTCTATTGGCCTATGATGTAATATTTCTCACATTATTTACAAAGCAAGAAAGGACAGATGATGTATTTGTTTTCCGGTTATTCATTCAGCCAATCGAAAGATAGAAACTAATCACAGATAAAAATGCATTACAACTAATATCAGAAAAAAATGGACCTCCATGGTTCTTGAATTAAGACCCTCAATTAAAATGGTTTACTAGAATTAGATTGACATCGAGGAAATGTGTAATCTAGAACTACACAAATGTTTTTAATGATTATCAAATAAAAATACTAACTACCCCATAAACAAAAAACAAATAACATTAGTAAAAAATTAATAAAAATATGCGAACAAATATTGAATCTTTTTTTAACCGCAGCTATATACAAACCACTTTTTATCAAATGATTAACACCCATCTAAAATTTCATAAATTACTTCATTTTATTTAATCCAATAACTTTTTGCCAACGAAAATTTTAGGAAACCGGGCGTTTTCGATCTGGAGATAGATAAACGTAATCTATTTAATGAGGCACTAAAGCTCACGAACACCCATTTGCTTCCCATTAGATCATAAGATAATCGATAAAAAAAGGTGGTCTACAAAAATATTGTTTGGCTTGATCTTCATCCCTAACGGTCTCAAGCAGTAGATGTGATAAAAGGAATATCAAGGTCAATGTGTAACGTAAGATTAGAAACATAAAAGGGGGCGTCTATATTTTTATGTTTGATTTCTGAGCTGTTCCCTATAACTTGACTCCATATGTCCAAAATGGATATATAAAATTAATGAGAAAATATACCATTTCTGGGAATTTTTGTTGATAAAAAAGTTGCAGGATACGATAAGATAAAGCCATTCACGAATTTTCAGACGGAAGTTAACGATTTGATATAAAAAAAAAAACCGTATCGCGGGATATAAAATTTGCACTAAAAACATCTTTGAGGTTGACTATCAATATGCTTACATTAATTTTATAACTAAATTATTCTCAAATATGAAAAGAGTAAAGAAAAAGAAGAAAACTTCATTCTTGAGGGAAAATGTTTTAAATTGTTTTCTAACAATAATTTAATTTTAGTATCAAGTTGCAATAAGCTGTATTTCTAAATGAATAAAAACACAATTCTTTATAAACATAAGATATTTTAGGAGACTTATGGAAACTTCCCTAAAACGTTTTATCATTACGATTTCATAATTTTTGTAGGTTTTGATAAAAGCAATTTAGAATTCGAAACTTCATAAGATTAAACCTGATTTCTCTTTATTTGAAAAAAATAATTATTAGTAATAAACATCTAAACAATACTAAATATGTACAGCCTTACAATTAATGACTATAAAAATTGTATAAATAATACCTCTTCTATCACTGATTAACATCTTCAAGTTACTACAATTTTGTTTTTCTTTCTAAAACTTCTCGCATGAACGAGGAATAATTTTCAACTATTATTTTCTTTTTTTTTTTCCTTTTTTTTCACTAAGATATTCAGAACAGGTATGCGAAGAATAGGTACTTGACAAAAACAAATTTTCTACCCATTCCAAAATAAAGAAGGCATTATCATAATAAATCACTGCAAATTAAGAAAACAGCGGGTAGTCTCATTTCAGATCGTTTGTTCACGATGCTTGTTGGTTCACACAAAACAACTTAAAATATTCAAGGAATACGTCAATACTTTTTACAAACGATGAATAATATTAACGTTGTATTAAAATAATGCGTATAGGTGCCTATATTTGATCGTTTTCAATTTGTTTTATTGCAACGGTCATTGCTGAAATATAAGGATCCGTATTTTCAAATCCAAAATGTAATGTAAAACACAAAAACAGTTATAATAGGACGGTATCAACTTATGAAAATAATCAATCCAAAAAAGTTTTTTTAGAAAACATTAGTCTAATATAACAACTGTATACTCAAAAAGCGAATTTAAAATTATTTAAATAGTATCTTCCAACAACTTTTCAATATAGGTAGGTGCATTTATTACAGGTAGGAATTCATATATTTTTTATGAATAATAAATAATAAAAAAAAATCAAGAGATCAGTTCCGCTTACGGGTTTCAATTTATAGTTTTTATTTTTATAGATGATCTATTATCACAATACAATATTTACAATAGCTTTAGGTGTGTTCCCTCCTACAATACTTTTTTTATAAATACAATATATTATAAAAAAAAAGTATTAAATTTATTTATAAAAAAAATAAACAGTCGGGGAAAAAACAATACTACAATAAAATAAAATATAGACTATTTCAAATCACAAGTAATTTCGTTCTCTCATATTTATATTTGGGTGTTTTTGTATAATTAACTATTTCAGATATTAATGAATTGGACATATGTTATTGAGATTGAAAGAAGGTTAAGGTTGTACTGCAAACGTATTCTTATATGTAGCACATATTTAATTCGGGGGTGCATCTTATATATTTTGGTATAATAGGAATAATGTTTAGGCATTTTTTTTTGTTTGTATCAATGAAATTTAAAACGTATGCGGCAGGAGTAAGTTAAGATTGCTCATTATTACAAATTTATATAGAATTTTTTTTTTTTAAGGAAATAGCTTTGGTTAATGGATAGATTTAAAAATTTTCTTATGACTTGTACTTTTATTAAAAATCATTAAAAAAAATAGTGTAAATATTATCTGGATCATTTATCATAGTCCGTTGTACAGACCCATTTTTATCGAATTATTAACACCAGTCTGAAACTTAGTAAATAGTTTCATCTCATCGTAACCTTACAATTTATACAGTAGCACTGAGCTACCCCACTCCCTAGGTCCAAACTGCTCAATATTTTTGTAGGGCACCTTTTTTCATCGTTTTTATGATTAATTTATCTTACGATCTAAATAGAAAGCAAATGGGTATTTACGAGTTTTTAGTACCTAATTAAATAGAAAAAGTCCCTCCCCCCAGATTGAAAACTCCCCAATTCCAAGAGTTTTCGTTGTAGGTTACGAAGAGATGAAACTATTTACGAAGTTTCAGGCGGATGTTAATAATTCGATAAAAAGGGGTCTGTACCACGGACTATGACAAATGATCCAGATAATATTTACACTAAAAGAAATTTATATTATGTGATACATGAAGTTCCAAATATTTCATATAATTAATAACTCTTTCTTAAATAAAGTCTTAATTAAAGAATAAGTTAAGAAGTTATTAAAAATTGCAAGAGAATACAGTTCAGAACTAAATATTTATATTTAATTATCCACAGCATATACTACTGTGTATATATTAATATACTTCGGTGAGGAGCAAAAGTAAGTAAAACTACAATTTAAAAAATAAAAATCATAGTTCGCAGTTCGACGATTCTTCAGTTGACAATATATTGCACCTCGCAAACATCAATGAGTCTTTAATATCTTCTTTAGGTTCAATTTGATAGATAAATCCATCTATGGTACAGTGCTTTTTGCCAAGCCGATGATTTGTACATATAGACTTACAAACAAATAAGTTACATAAATTATAAATCTAATTAATAGACGATTATAAATAAATCTGAAATTTTACACTTTGGGATAGAGATGATTTAGGAGTTGAAAAGACCGAAAACTTTAAATGTTCCGACATTCCTGCTTTATTGAAAATAACTTAGGAGCAGGATACGTTTAGTTTTGCATGTTTAGAAAAATAATGAGCAATGAGCCGATCATCTACTAGTTTAAAAAAATAACTATGAAAGCTGTGGAACGTTTACCATTGGGTAATGCTTTCCCACATGCCTATCTAGCCTTTTTTGTTTTATTTATTTATTTTGCTTATCGATTATTATGCCAGCTCATCTGCTGATTATAAATTTAATTAACAGGTACGGATAGAACAATAAAACTGAAAAAAACTACAAGAATAAATAAAAATTTATTACACTGCTATTCAATGGTGTTACCACAATTTATACAATAGCATGAGCTAAAAGTCCAGGGAAGGAATTTCACACACACAAAAAAAAGTGAAACCTTTTTTTTTTATTTATATCTTACAGTATTAAGAAACCCCACCAGATAGAGCAGTTGAAATATATAAGAAAACAAACAAAATTGAAGAAAAAAAAAGTAGGCCACGATTAGATTTTGATATGGTGATGTTATCGTAGGGAAACGGATTGTATTTCGACCTATATCTACGAACTAGACCACTTTTCCGGCACCGTCGTTCGATGTTCTGGGCCATCAGCTGAACGTAATTCTCATCAGTTCTAAATTTTCATAAGAAAGACCTGTAGAAAACCAAGGGTAGAGTAAAATATACACGGAATGTTTTTATCATCTTTTTTTTTTGGATACGAGGATAAGGCGTGATTTCGAAAAACATTTGTCGATGGAATAACCTCAGATGGTTGGGTAAGTAATATATCAAAAACGAAAAGTTACCGTCATTTGCTCCAAACAAAATAAAACGTTATCATAGAACTGGGAAACTTTATTTATAGATACAAGGTAGGCGTTGACATTTCAGTCATTTAATTAGTTTGAAAATAAAGAACTTGATGCGGAAGAGACAGTGGAATACGACAGAAGATTGAAAGGCTCACTGAAATGGTACTTCCGCCACGCAAGCAATCAAACAAGGTGTGGTAATAATTCAGGGCTTATCAATTTTGACATGACCTATTCCAATCCATCAAGGCCCAACTTAAATATACTTGAACGAATTATTTCCACATATTTTTGGAACAGTAAATGTTTAGAATTCAAAGACATCAAGTATGGCTGTTTGTCGTTATAGGCTGCCTTTTTCGGAAGTGAAAAGAAGCATCATGCTGCTTTATATCGGATGTTATACAAAGGCAAGCAGAAATATTTGGCACTTTTAAGATACAATGAGGAAAACAGATGACTTTTTGTACCAATATAAGGATAAGTTTATTTCATAGTTTACAATTTCAATTTTTTTTTTTTAATTAATGATACTCATCCTTCAAGTTATGGTCTTATTCCTGATTGGCAGTTAGTTATTTTTTTTTTTTATAAATAAAAGAATCAAAATGTTATAATTAATAGTCCGGTTTGGATCGAGATTTGGAAACGTTGCATCATTCCATTGACTATGTCCTCTTACAGCAGTTTGTCAAATTAAAAATATTTAACTGCAGTACAGTGAATCGATCAAATCAAGTACCAGGACGTTATCATTTTATGAATCTGAAAAACAGTCTAGTGGTGTAATTACCGTCAATGCAACGGATGCAAAGTCTATGAAAGGAAGAACTACGCATAAACGGAATACTGACAATCATTTCAGACAAATAAAAAGATGAAATCAATTTTCCTTCGTACCAGCGAAGATAGGTAATTTCATCGCCGCGAATCAAATGGGCTTGTAAAGTTGTTGGGGTTAGTAACGAGAGAATTCCTAAAAGGTTAATATTGGCTGTGCTGAATGGTAAGCGTCCGAGGGGTAGACCGAAGCGAAGGTGGGAAGATTGCATTAAAGCCGATCTGAAGGGACTGGGTTTGGACGGCGAGCGGTGGAGGGAGGTGTGTAATAAGCGATTGGTGGTGTCGGCATCGAACCTTCGGGTTCGCTAACCTTTTTATTATTACTAGCGAAGATAAAGAACTTTTGTAATCATGTAGGAAGTGATAGGAAAATCTCTCTTCAGTTTTGTCAAATTCCATCCATTATTCGCTCTCAAGCATGCAAAAAAAAAAAATTTCGTCAATTCCATTTAATACTTTTGCTTATGTATACATTAACGCAGTTTCGTTGAGAAGTATTTTAAACACGGCACAATCCGTAGATATTGTTATTAAGCAACATATAGATCTTCAAATATGGTTAATGTTCTTGGTATGGTTAAACTTAAGATGGTTAATGTTCAATGGTGATGCAGCTAAGCCTACTTGGCAGTCGTTTTTAAGGAAGAATAATACATTTATGTTTATGGGTCCCAGAAATGATCTGGTTCTGTATGGTGTGGGTTCGATCCCCACCTGTATTGGTCAATATTCATTTCTCGGAGGTCCCGAGATATATGAATCTTGACACTCCCAATCTGGTAAATTCGCAGCGGCAACCTCAAGGTGGTCATCAGAGTTTGGCAAACAGGACCACGAGAGTCACTTTAGTCACTTAGCCGGACTAGTTTTCCCCACTGATACCAGTACAGTACCTACAGGATAAAGATAAAGTAGGCTATTTTTGTACAGGGGAAGGAATGCACAAAAAAGAAAAACTTACATTGAGAGGCAGTGATATCTAGTTACACCACTGAAACAGTCATTACGGCAATCAAACTGGAAAACTTAAATTTATAACTAGTCACAAAGGATCGTTCCACCACTGGCCCAATGACGACGCCATTGGCAAAAGCGCTCCTGGTTAAAAAACTTACAATAGTGGGAAAACGAAGGTGTAAAGCATCTATAATTAAGATCTATTTTTGTTGGTATTTTTTAAAATAAAAAAAGGTGTACTTGATTCTATGCAAATTACTTTTTTTTCTTATATTTATTTACTAAGCAAAAAATACATTTTGCCTCAATTAAGGGCATTAGTATTTGAGATATGACAGACTCGTTCATAACGTATATACAATTACAAAAAAATTAAAGAAAAGAAAAAAAGAAAAATTATAACAAAAGAAAAGAAAACTTAGTGAAACTGAAGAAATAAAATATGAGAAAACATTAAATAAAATATAAAAACCACATTCATACTTATTCATGTAAATTACTGAATTTTTTTTTAGTAAAATAAATAAATTTAAAACTAATAAAAGTAATGAAAAAAAAAACAACAACTAAATCTGAAGCGAACATAGTGAATGGAATTGAATAAAATTTTAAAGACGATCTTTGAATTATTTCCCAAATTTTGTACTACTTTGAAGTAAAATCACTATTTTATTTCTTTTGTATCTTAAAGAATCTCTCTCTCTATATAGTATTAGTGTTCGTTTTACAATAATTATGTAAATTATCACTCATAATTTTTATATAAAGAAAAGTTAATTCTGTTCTGGGACATTTAGCTCACTCAGGATAACAACAATAAACAACGAAATGACAATTGTCTGACATTAGAATACAATTAAAAATAAATTAATTTACAAAGTTATCTAACCCTAATATTAAAATAAAGAAAATACACTACTAGACTGATTAAATTAAAGATAAATACACACGAGTGAGTTCACGTATTTGTATAAATAAGCAGTATGGATAATACATAGATATCAGTAAAATCTAAACGGTTTATTAATTGAATGGATTTTGAAATAATTAATTATTAGCAGATCACGCAGTGTTAATCGTTCGAACAATTTGATTAAAACAGCGAAAAGGTCATAAAGCACCCTTCCATCGATTTTACACCCACAAGATGACCCGAAGCCCTACAAAGGGATGCACATCAAACGTTAATTATGCCATTGATTCCATTGTACTACTGGAATGGATTGGATGGTGAATGGATGTTAAATGTTAATTGAAGAGATACGATTTGGACATTACAACTGACATTAATGTAAAATTAAATGTAACCATTATATTAAAAATGTTTAAAAATATTGTATTTAGCGCAATAAAAATAATTATTATACCATATCATTTTATTTTTTTTATACTGTAATATAAAGATGAAAGGAAAATCAAATTAAATATATAAATAACGAACTGTCTAACAAGAAATAATTTCAATTTTAATATGAGAAATATTATTATTAGATCCTATTCCAATTAGTGTTAATTTAGTAATAATGGAAAATATTTTTAGAACACAACTTCCATGGCATAAATATAATTATCAATAATAAACAATAAATGACTCAATAAATATTACAAAGTTAAATCTTAAACAGAAACTTGTGAGTCATAGATATGTTAGATTAAAATTATTCAGACAATACGTTGAATATAACTTCAGAAATGATAAAATTTTCAATATAACAATTTATTTTTATATTAGAGAAAAAATAAAGCAAAATGTTTAGTTATTTTTAAAGAATTTAATCCATAAGATATTTCTAATTTGTTTTTACAAGAAATAGGACGATATTCTGTTATCGATTTAAAAATTATAAGTGGGTGGAAGAACGCTGCGTCATGAGTTCAGGCTTAATGGAGCGAATTTTATCAACAAAGCATTTTTCATTCAATTAAGAGCCACGAACAAAAAAAAAAAAAAAAAATAGGGTAACCCTTAGATTTTTTTTTTCAATATATAACTAAAAAAATTCTAACATCTCTTTTTATAAAAAGCTTTTGCTATGACATTCTCTCAAAATTAACAGAGGCTAAAGAAAATAATTTAAAATCGAAATTACATTTTTCAAATAGAACCTGGAAAATCAGAACTTTTATTAAAAAACAAGAAACAAAAAAAAAAAAAGATGCCTTCAAAACTTTTTAGGAATACATAGTCCATAATAAATGGACTTCAGTATACTTAAAAGCATTTTCTTAACCGTCGCCTAAAAAATAAAAAATATTCATCGAATTTTCAAAAAGTTCCGTTCCGTTCCAAAAAGGAACTTTTTGAAAATTCGATGAATATTTTTTATTTTTTAGGCGACGGTTAAGAAAATGCTTTTAAGTATACTGAAGTCCATTTATTATGGACTATGTATTCCTAAAAAGTTTTGAAGGCATCTTTTTTACTAGTTTCTAAAGTTTAATAACTTATATATACATATACACATATTATATTATAAAATTGTATTCATATATACAACTTTAGAAACTTACATCCCCTCAATAAAAAAAATGTGAGAACATCTTTTGAAACACAATTACTAGATTCTTATCTATAACATTAAGGAAGCTTTTTCTAGTATAAAAAAAATCAACCAAACTATGTAAAATTTAGAGAAATTATCAGTCATAATTTCAAAAGTAGAAAAAATTCTAAATATCCATAAATTGGTTAATTTCAAGCTAAAAGCAAGTAGGCCAGATCAACTTAATTTTTTTTCTAATTTACATGTTTTATCTATCTGTGAGTAAATGTAGAGATAATTTTCAAAACATACTGTATTTAAAGTATTGAATTTTATTTGTCAATCGATTAGTATTTTTTGGAACAAACCTCATGCTTTCGAATTTAAATTTGGATTATTGTATGCTCTGAGACTTTAATAGAAAAAAGAAAAAAAAAACTTGAAACTGTTTTTGATAATTATGTTCAAATGGACAACAAAGATAATCAATCCACGTTGGGACAAGTTTTGATTAAACTCAAGTCAAAGTTAAGAGGCGTCTTTGTCACACGATTAACATTATCCACACCAAAATATTTTAATTAAAAATTAACTTTGTCGTATTTTTTTTTTTTAACGGAACCATGGTTGTCTATATTCAAAATATTTTGTTAACCTAGGATTTTTATTGAAAACCCCTAAAGAAAGAGGAGGTTCATTTCTTTCGAAAATTGGAAACACTGAAATATTTAAAAATCACTTCTAACTTTTTTTACATAGTTTCTGGTTTTGCTTGTGCCGAATTCCATCTTTTTAATGTCGTGTTTTCACCAAAGTGCATTGTTTAAATAAACTTTTGTAGAAGGAATACGAAAATATCAATAAAATGTAGAGATAATTTTCAAAATATACTATATTTAAAGCGTTGAATTTTATTTGTCTATCACTTAGCATTTTTTTTTAAACAAACTTTATACTTTTGTAGTTAAATTATGGTTATTGTATTCTCTGAGAATTCAATGTAAAAAAAAAAAACGAACTAGAAACTGTTTTTGCTAATTATGTTCAAATGGACAACAAAGATAATCGGTCCACATTGGCACACGTTTTGATCAAACTCAAGTCAAAGTTAAGAGGCGTATTTGTCACACGATTAAAATTATCCACACCAAAATATTTTAATTAAAAATCAACTTTGTTGTATTTTTTTTTTTTTTTTTTTTTACAGAACCTTGGTTGTAATATTTTGTTAACATAGGATTTTACTGAAAACCCTAAAGAAAGGGGGTTCATTTCTTTTTTAAATAAATTAGGCCATTATTCACGAACATTTTATTTATTAGTTATTGTATAGATTTGTATAAATCTATGTGTATTGAAAATATTATGACATGGATCGTGAGATAATTTAATTATGTGTAATAAAAAAATTCTTTTTGTAAATGTTAACTAATAATGATAATACAATTTTCCAGTCTTGAAAATGGCCCTCAGAATGGTCGAAACGTCGTAATTAATAGCTAATAAATAAAATGTTGGTGAATAATGGCCTAATTTATGTAAAAAATAAAACCTCAAGACGCCAACAGAAGAGGTTCATTTCTTTCGAAAATAGGAAACACTAAAATCTTTAAAAATCACTTTTAACTTTTTTTACGTAGTTTGTGGTATGGCTCGTGCTGAATTCCGTTCTTTTAATGTCGTGTTTTCACTAAAGTGCATAGCTTAAATAAACTTTTGTAGAATGAATACGAAAATATCAATAAAATAACAAAAATAAATTAATATATATGTTTAAATATCGAATATGACATATATTGTATTATAATACCTTGAGAGGACAAAAGCGGCCCTGAGCTCCTTGATAACAGTGCCTATGATGATGGACGCCGCTGGTATGACGAAACGCGCCGGATCAAGGGAGACCCGCTCGAGCCTGAGTCGATCAGCTAGACCCATCGTTTGACTGTGACTGGCCGGAGGAGCGGTGCACCCACGCTGCCCCCACCAAACACCCCTCTTCCTACCTTCCTACGGTCGTCCCCCGCCAAGACAATGGTCGAGGAGGAAGCCGAAGGAGTTTAAGGGAAGGCTATCGGAAGGGATGGTTCGCCGGTGATGACTCACTCGATGATGAATGGTCCTTCCGGTCGGATCGTACCAAGGTTCAAAAGCAGTTGGGGCTTTCCCAATCCTTGGATTAAAACTTCTTTCATAAATATTCCGAAATCTATATTATATATCTAAAAATGAATGTATGTCTGTCTGTCCGTCTGTTTGTCCTTAGTGCATTACTAAACCATTCAACCGATCGCAATGAAACTTTGAGAAGTTGTTCCGTACACTCCTGGGAAGGTTTCTGGCATAGTACTTCTGTCTTACGCTAATTTTATATATGTAAAAAAAAATAAAAATGTAAATGTTTTTCTGTTCAAAGCCGCAAAAAATGTGTCGCTATAAACTGTAGTGCTAAAAACGGCTTTACCGATTTTAACGAAACTTGGCTTAAGTCTTCCCCTTGAAACCCTTTTAATTTATGTGTATAACATACTTTCCCGAAAACAAGCTGAAAATTTTTACGGTGAATTCAATATTTTATTTGACGATAACTAAAAAAGTACACAATTTTTGATAATACCCACATTTATTTAAAAGATTCCTGATTTGCCGACAAAATAAAAAAATCATCGAAATCGGACGGTTCGTTGCAGAGTTATTGAGTTTTAAACATTTACTGCTTTTTCTTCAGAAAAGGCAGTTTCCTTCCTCACTACCGAACGTCGGCAAGCATTTTTTTGTTATTCATTAATTGAAAATTTTATAATTACTACAGTAATTGAAATTATCATTTGATGAATTTATATGATTCTTCTTATGTAGGTCAATACTATTATACGTTTTTTTAATTAATTTTTTAATTTAGTTTTATAAGTTCAACTGAGACTGTTTCTGATGATTATGAATGCCGGCGAATTTACTCAGATGATTATGAATGTTCAATTTGAATCATGAGGAAAAAAAAAACAATTAGAATTAGTTTCAATTGAAGCCATTTTACAGACAAATTTGTTTCCCAACTTTTTAAAAATGCCAGATGTCCTTTGCTATTAATCTACTCATATGTGCTTTCTATTTTCTTTCTTTTTCATTTTGCCAGGCTAAGCCACAGCAGCGCGTGGCCGGGTAAAGCTAGTAGTTTATAAAAGTCTATCCCCGATTTATTGATTGTAGTCAGAGCAATTTAAATAAATAAATAAAACATTAAACTTTTATTACAATCCTCCGGGCGAAAATCACAGAAATATTTAAAAAAAAGAACCTAAACCAAGTTAAATAAAATCAAATATTCAATAATGGAATTTGATAAAAGATAGAGGATTAGTTAACTGTTGATATAAGGGCTAGAAACGGAAAAACTTTTATTTTAAAACTAGTTTTAATATCATTTTTGTTGAAGATAGTTTTTCAGCTCTTTTGGAACTAGAAATTTTTTTGCAACTTTTCATGTAAAGTTCTTACTAACAGAACTATTTTTTTATTTATTATTTTCAATAATCAACCATTGCGATCGACCAAAAAATTCAAAGATTTAACAACCTCTCAAAATTTGAGGTTTCACGTTTCAGGATGCGTAGAATCCGAAAAACGAATAAAAATTTATTTGTGCGTCAGCCGTCCGTGCATTTTCTCCGAAACTACTGGACCGATTTCTTCAAATTTGGATATAAAATCAGAGGTCACCCGAGGATGATCCACCTTAATCGACATTACTATGCGTCTTTTGAATGACGGCCGAAAAACATGCTTTGCTCTAGACTGTAGCTGCTAAACGAAAGTACCGATTTCAATGAAACTTCGCTAAAGTCATTTTCTTGACGCCCTTAAAATTTATTTATATAACTTACTTCAACGAAAAGAAGCTGGAAAAAAGTTACGAGGGATGGTAAAATTTAATTCCGAACAACTCAAAAAGTATACACTTTTTTGTCGATATTGTATATGGTTTTCTAATAGTTTACGGAATTTCCTAAAAAAACAAAAACAAAAATCGTTAAAATCGGACAATTAGGAGCAAAGAAATGGTCTCCCTTTTTCTTTATATGTTCAAATCCAAGTGTTATATCCTTTATTTGGTTTTTAAATTTTGAATATGTTGCTGAAATAATGCTTTTTTTTTTTTTAGCATATTACTAATGATTAAAGAAAAAAAGTTTGGTCCAATAATTGGAATCACCTTTTGTTTATTACTTACGTATATAGGTAATATATATGTAAGTGTAAGTATTGCGATCGAGAAAATTTTTTTTCTTTGTAACTAGGAAGGTAATGTTACTTTAGATGTATAATTGTTTGGAAATAATAAACCATTGTGAAATAATTTGCAGCGTTATTTATTTTGGATGAGGTGGTGACAGTTTTTATTTAATAAGATGGAATT
Organism: Nezara viridula; assembly: GCA_928085145.1. Classification (NCBI taxonomy): domain Eukaryota; kingdom Metazoa; phylum Arthropoda; class Insecta; order Hemiptera; family Pentatomidae; genus Nezara; species Nezara viridula. Next base: position 61,915,570 of record OV725079.1, on the reverse strand, counting down.
GCTTAAAAATTGTTTCAAGATAATTAAATTTTAAGTGCACAGTAAAATAGACAAAAATGTCTTTCAGAAAACAGTGGTTTAATCAACTGAGGTAAATGATAAAAAGGACTTTCAGTAGGTCTAATAACGCAAAGCCTACCATTATTTCAACAATCGGGATTACAGATATCCATTTCAGACATCGTTACTGTAACCGCATAAATACAGCGGCCATATTAGACCTCCTGAAAATCATTTTTATCATTGACCTTTTAATAAATTTAATCACTGTTTTCTTAAAGAACATTCTGTCAACTTTACCATGGTGTACTTAAAATTTAATTAACAGTTTTTGAGTAATTCCTTTTCCTTCAATAAAAACCGTGACCACCTTTAGAAAAAAAAAAAACACAAAATAGGTTTTAACATCTTTTTCGTATGGAATCGGCCCATGCATCAAATGAACTTTTTTGCAGGAAATTTTGTCTTCAATTGCCCTCCGGAGTTTGGCTATTAAGTACTGAGAAACCCTGTATAAGTAAAATAAAAAGAGAACATAAAAAAAAAAAAAGAAAAACCTTTGTGGGAGCTTGCCACTTATCCAGATTTTTGCAGACACGTGAAAAGTGATTTAATTGTTTTATTAATGCAAACCCGAAAAAATCAAATTAAATGGTGAACAATTGACCGACTGAATTTCATTCCCATGCTTTTTATTTTTTAAACTCCATAAAATGTTGCAAAAATCCAAAAGGCACTTTTCTGACATTAACTAAATTTACATACAAAATAAAACCTTTATTCAGAGGAATTCTGAGGGTGAGAGGGGACACAAAGCCGCAAAATCGAAAAAAAAAAACATATTACCCTCATAGTTTATAGACTTTTTCATCCCACCTCTCCTACTATTAACTTCGAAACAATACAATGTTTTTGGAAAAAATATGACTAAAAATATTAAGAACGTATAATAAATTTGGAGGATATTAAATAAAAGGATTATTTAGGGAGGAAAAAAACAAGGTAACTAAAAAAAAAAACCATATATCATGCAATGAGGAAAAAGAATAAATAACTAAAATGAGAGATTACTGATAGTTACGAGTAATTACACTGGAGTTGGATGTAAATAACATGTGCTAATGTTCAAACCTGCCAATTTAAACGTTTTAAGAAATGAAAACTTCACGGAAACTTACTTCAATACGATGAGCAAAACTGTTAATAACCTTACTCAAGGGCATACGAGATTCACTGAATGCATTGATTGGAAGCGAAGAAGCGTCTGGAACCTATTACTTCCAGGTCAAGCGGTTTATTGAAAGTTTCTAGTCTTCACAGGTAAAGTATAAGAAAATCGCTAAAGGGAATACAAAATATTGTTTAGAAAGAAATTTGACGGGAGAGAAAAAATAGAATAAACAGTGTTTCTACTTATGAATATAGAAAACACTACAATAGTTTATTATTTCCAAACAATTATGCATCTAAAGTAATATTACTTTCCTAGTTACAAAGAAAAAGAAATAAAAGGTGATTCCAATTATTGGATTAACATTTTTTTTTATAATCATCAGTAATATGCTAAAAAAATTAGTATTACTTCAATAACACATTCAAAATTCAAAAACTAAAACAAAGGATATAACAATTGCGGTAGAACATATAAAAAAAAAAAACTAGAGACGGAATTTTTTAGGAAATTCCGTACACTTTTAAATAACCTTTAAAAGTTGAAGTATGTTATATAGATAAATTTAAAGGGCGCCGAAAAGAAGAGTTTAGGAAAGTTTCATTGAAATCGAAGGAAATTCGTTTAGGCGCTAAAGTCTATGGCAACGCAGGTTTTTCGGTCGCCATCTTGAAAGGAAAAGGCGGATAGAAATGACGATGAAGGAGGATCATCCTCGGATGACCTTTAATTTTAAATCCAAATTTGAATTAAATCGGTCAAGTAGTTTCGGAGAAAATGCGCGGACGGCGGACGGACAAAAAAAATTGTATTAGTTTTTCGAATTCTAAGTATCCTGAAACGAAAAACCTCAAATTTTGAGAGGAGATTTAAGTTTTTTAATTTTTTGGTCGATCACAATGGTTCATTATTGAAAACAATAAACCAAAAACGTATTATGTTTCCAGAATATTTCTAGAATGTAAGAAAGAAAGTTTTCTGAAGTCGACCGATCGAGATTAAACTTGGTTTAATCTTAGGTAACGGTTAATCTAAGATTTACTGAATTGGAGCAACTGGCCCTTAATATCCCACTTAAGTTGCATTGAGCGTCAGAAATAACCAACATATCGCTACTCTTAGTACAAAAGGTCGTATTTAAAAATTTCCTTTTTTTATTACTTATACGTTTAATTTCATATATTATTTCCCCTCTGCTATTTTCTTATTAAGCTGACTTATTTATAGCAGTTGTAAAATACAAAATTTTACTTTTAGGGCAAATAGTTGTTACATACCACTTTTTGCACTAACAGTAGCTATATTCATTTTAACTTATTGTTTATGTAAAATGCGAGTTTCGAAAAAACAGAAGTAAATAATAAATAAACATAAATGTTTGTAAATACGATAAATATTTGTTGAAAATAAAAATTAATTAATAAAATAAATGTTATCAAAAGTAGATTAAGCCAGAACGAACGTCTTGTAACTGTAATATATTAATTAAATATTTTTTAATGTTTTCTAAATTGAATTATCAAATATGCTGAGTCAAATTAGAAATTCAAAAAAAATATGCGCACTCTACTACAAATTCAATAAAGATTTTTTATATACAATCTCTAATCTGGCAGCTCCACAATAAGCGATATCCAATCATAAAATATTATGTGAAATAATCGAATTCTTTTAATACTCAAAACAATATAAGGTTGGGCGTCTAGGACTTTATCAACAATAGAATAAAATACATTAATTTTTTCTCACAATCGTGGAACTATATAAAATATTAAAATAACAAATGGAGGAAGGAGATGATCTGGGGTGGCGGTCATAAATAGAATAAATTAGTGGAAAAAATATTTTATTTTAAGCCAACGTTTCGACCTGACTTTGCAGGTCTTCTTCAGGGAGGTGTGTTCAGCCAGTAGTTTTAGTTGAGTGATAACTAAAAAACTCTTTGCAAAAACAATAAATCTATGATTAACTAATTTTAATAATAAAGTATGGTCATATTACAGTTGCATATTAACAATAGATTTTTAAATATCGTCTTTATTAATCAATAAAGTTGAGACAGCGACTCAAAATATAATTGAGTATTTTTGTTGTAATTTCAAGTCTGAGAGATCCAACTCATTAATTATCAATGTACTTCCAATAGTTTTTGATTTACAGAACTAATCAACTGTTCAAAACTTCTTTTTTTTGTAAATTATATTTTCTATGGAATCTCGAAACTAACAATAAGTGAAACCATTTATTACTCACGACTATAGAATGGACATTTAAGGACTTAATCAACAAAAGAATAAAACAAATTAATTTGAATACAACACACTCGTTAATCCGTATGAAATGTTAAATAAATTAATAATTTATTTATTTCGAAAAGAAATAATGTCAATATTACAGTTACCTATTAACTATATATTTTTTTAATATTATCTTAATTAAACTGATAGGCATCATTTAGATTATGCAACATAAATTAGGAATTCAACAAATTTTTACAATTTTATTCAAAAAGAAAGAATGATTTTTATAACTTTGCAACAAATTAAATTAAATTTCCCTTATAATGTCCTGAAATTAAATTACGATGTAAAATCTCTCATTGTAAACTGTTATCAAATAAAACTTGTTTACTAAGAGCAAATTTTTGTCTAATATAATCAAATTGTTATTTATAATATATCATTAATACTTGAATGGGGACAGAAACAGAGTTGATTGGTTATTTTATGACAATAGTTAATATTTTTTATGAATTAATTTCTTTAAATTAATTAATTAATACAACATTATTATTTTTTCACATTTCATATTTTTTTTTATTATTATTATTTATGAAATTTACAACTGTACAAATTAATATACATTCAGAAAATGTTATACAAAGAAATATATGAGATACAAGGCTTGTAGAGAATCTACCCATTGGTAATACTCTAATAAAGTATCTAAATTAGATCACGAGGCCATTTTCTTTTCAGACGTCTAGGAGGGTTATCAGAAATCGACGAGGAAGCAAGATTAGAAACGAGAGGATTAGGATGGATCTGAAGTTTATTAGGGAAGGATAGATATCTGGATTGGGCCAAATCGGAAACATATGAACATTCAGGTCATTATGGATTATTTTATTTGTAACAAATAAGGAGCATTAAGGATTTTAAGAAGGATTTTGGATTTGAAAGATTGGAAAGGAGAGGAATTCGATGGTTTAGTGGAGCCCCATAGCTGAACTCCGTAAGTCCAAATAGGTCTAATTATGGTCATATATATGAGTCTGTTGTAATTAATTGGAGCGTTAGAGCGTTTGTCTAGTAACTGCTGAGGTAGTCGGAAACGTCGAGCTGTTTCTTGTCGTTTCAGTCTGGTATGAGGATTCCAAATTAGACGTTTGTCCATTTCATAATTTAAATAAGATCAGAGTCCAAGATATGGGCTAAATGTTCTTCAATATCAATTCGTGGTATATTAATGACCTTTCTTAACAATCACAAAACCTTGACTTAGACACGATAATTGTTTTATCAATTAAAAGTAAATGATATTTTTACCAATTATTTTTAAATTATACAAAATCAAAACATGCAGAAGCTTCAGATACTAATTGAAATTAATAAATAAAATATACTGCATGTTGAACATTAAATAAGGCCTCGATAGACAACAAGTGATACTCCAAAATTCTAAGATATAGGGAAACAAATCTAAAACGTTTGGCATGATAAAATATATGAGTGGCCTAATATCAAAGCCGTCATTTTTAAAAAGTTGAGAAAAAGTCAATTTTCGTAACAGTGTTTCAATTTAAAACAATGCTAATGATTTTGACACAAAAATTTTAAGAATATCTAACATCCTAAAATAAAATCATCAGATACAGTTTTGAGTTGAGCCTAACAAACAAAAATTGACTTTTTATTTATTATTGACTTTTAACAGATGGTGGTAGAAGAAAGAAGAGTTATTCCTTTTTCCATAGAGAGTAGAAAAAAGAATATATAAAAAACTTTAATTATAATATTCGAAGAAGCGGATAAAAGGAGAATACTTATTAATTATTACACAATATTTTTTTTTATAAATACAACCGAAGGTAACACGAAACAACGGTGATATCAGAACCTAACATTCCGTTTGTTAATTCTGTTTTGCACAGAAGTTTAACGTTTCAAATTGTAAAAATAAAATAAAATCTGATAACTAAAGATTTCATCAGCAAACTATTCGGAGAAAATGTCATAGATCGCAATGAACTATAATGATGAAATTGATCATTTACCAAATAGGAATATTAAGAATTAAGAATTTTAGAATAATGATGCTTAATAATATTACAGTGCTACTAAATATTCCGTTTTGTATATTTCCCCAGTTCAAATCTTTTTATAAATGAAATAATAATGAGTACTGAATACCAAGTGATTCATAGAAAAAAACCTCGGGTCACTGCAAACCCTGTAAGGAGTATCAATCATTCTTCGAAAACTCAGAATTTCCGGTAAAGCAATATTTTATCGTAGATTACATTAGCACAATTTATAATAGTAACATTTAAGAGACAAATGGAATAAGCTAATAAACAGAAAACATATAATTATGCTTTTTAAAATAATTCCAGTATAAATAAACCGTCAGATCAAGATAAAAAAAAAATGTCTCTACTATAGTTTTAAATAAAATAATAATTTATTTCTCCAACATACCAATTCATCAATTTATTTCTCCTTGAACTTAGTTTAAAAGTTAAATGTTTTATTGTATATACATACATACATACATACATGCATACATACATACATACATATATATAAACATTGTAATAAATGTATATATATATATATATATATATATACTGCTGAAAGAAACAGGTCAGTCAATATCTCATGTTTGATTTAAAATGGAGATAAAGATTTGTTCCATTCAAAACTGAAAGAGCACTGTTGGTAATATATATATATATATATATATATATATATATATATATATATATATATATATATATATATATATATTAATATATCATTGACCATTAATCTCAACCTATTAGGCTAAACTAGTAATCTGATAAAACCAAAGGTTAATAGAAAATAACTATATTTTCCAATTGAGCATTTCAGTTGATCAGTGGCAGTATGACTGATTCCAATTTCACCATTTTTGAATAAACTAATTTTAGTGATATTCCTAGTTGGAAAATTTATAATATCTGTACAGACAGTGAGTAGTGTTGCCCAAAATCGGTCTTGGTCTTGCACTTTGCGATTTTAAGACGTCTCGGTCTCGCATTTGGGCAACACTAACAGTGAGTAAGTTGATTCCAGAATATGTGATTGCAGAGTTGAAATATAGAAGCGTGAATAAAGGTATAAATTATCCCACTAGAAATATGTAGGCAAAAATGTTAAAATTGCAGTTAGTCATTCTGGCAACTGAAAGGCTCAATTGACATAATTAACGAATACACCAGATAACTCGAGACCCTAAATAGCCATTATGAGGAAAGAATATAGCCCCAAGGTTTGTTTAACGATAATACAATTGTCCAACGAAAGGGCAGACCAGACCGCTAGACACCATTTTTTCTTTTTTCCATTCCCACCGAAACATACTATAAAAATAATGTGAAAGAAACCGGTAAGTGGTTATAATAAAAAAAAAAAAAAATGAAATACTTGGAAACCATGTTGGAACAATGCCATGAAGACTTGACATATTCAAATATATTGGAAAAAAACAAAAAAGGAATAGAATGATCCTAATCAGCAGAGGAGATATCATAAAGAAATAGAAAATAATAGGAATAGTTAATTTTTTTTAAAAATCAGAGTAATTTTATGCAGTACTTAAAAGAAGATTGGAAGAGGTGTGAACTGAAGAAAACACTTAACACCGTAGAAATTATTAAAACAATTAAATAATATCTAATACAATAATAAAATTGTAAGTATGAAATTTTTGCAGGTAGTTCATGAAAACAATATTAAGTAATTTATAAATTGGGAATTGAGACAGAGGGTACAATTTTTAACAAATTCTAGCTTAGGTTGATGATCTATAAATCATTAGAAGTAGATTAATGGAGCATGAGGAGTACCTTCTTGGATCTTCAAAGAATGGCTACTAAAGCTGGATTGCTGGTTAACAAGTCTAAGACGAACAATACACTATACAGTCCTAAACTCTACTTGGTGTCACAGTTAAACTCTACCAATAATGTGCAACCGAAGATTCGTCGTAAGATTACGGTCTAGCACTTCATTAGAACCAAGCCGCTCTCTCAATCGCATCACTGGTACTTTTAAGCCAGTTGAGATCGATTGAGAGCGCTATAATAAAATTAAAGAAGGTTAAGAAAACTAAACTATCCCAAAAACTACCAAGTAATACTATTAAGTATTATTAATAAAATAATCACACAGCCCAGTCAAATTAGCACAAAAAAAGGAGTATAGCTTGCAAAAGGTCGGGTGATTCAAATTTCTTTTTTTATATTGTTAGGTATGCAGTGAGTATAAAAGATCCAGGTTTCCGTCCTTGAAAGCGATGTGGACACCATCAAAATTTCCAACTGTTTTTTGTTTAATTTCATTATATCTAAATATATCATTTTTAAAGCGACATAAATACAAAAAGGTTGTATTCAATCTCAAACAGCTAAAAATTATCTAACATTTTCTTACGTAATATTTCTTCTAAACCCAACATGAAGCCAACTATCGAGCTTTTAAAAATTGGTAAAGTTATGATTAAAAAAAAAAAGACAATTAAACTATTGTATTAATATTTGTTCATTTATGCAATCAAATATTAATAAAATCATTATAAAAATATAGCTATGCCATTTATGAATACTTAGTAATGCGACAGACGCCAGTGCCGCTTTTCCGTCGATTACGTGTATTTTCTAAGTAACTGCTTCAAATATTTTAAAAAGTAATCAGTGTTTTACAAAGAGAAATTTATTATCCAGATGTTTTATTTCAGTGTGTTTTTCGTTGTTGTTGGTCGTTTATTTACAAAAAACGCTTGATTTTCAACTTTAGTTTGAACGACTTGAAAAACTTGACTTAACTGGTATTTTTTATAGCCAAGGCCAATTATCTTTATAATTTTTCATGTTTTATTATTCTTTAACAATCCAGATTTAATAAAAAGCCAATTTTGGCGAAATTAAGCTGAATTTCAGTGAGCGGAAAACTAACTCAAGTTAAAGATGTAAATCTGCTGTTTTAACGCCATTTAGGGACAGTGCGGTTTTTTATTTTTTTATTTTATTTTTTTTTTTTGTGGGAACGGCTTTTTTTTCAAGGAACACAACTATATGTAATTTATTAGGATGTGGGGGGAGGGTGCCCGTTAGGGGAGGGGTATGGCCCAGCGTGTAACATACTTTTCTATACACCTCTTGACTAACGTATATCGTTCCAGTCAATGGCTCATTTTCTTCAAGGAAAACTTCCAAATTCTCTGAACGAGGTTTAAAATGGAGGTACAGATTTCTTCCATTTTGTGAAGAAATCGAAATTGGCAAATTTTGAAAGCTCGATGGTTCGCTTCCTGTTGGATTCAGAAAAAATGATATGCACAAAAATAGATTTAAGCTGTTTAAGATTGAATACAACCATTGTTTAGCTACGTTATCTAAAAAGGAGATATTTAGCGTAAACCAAAAATATCTCGAAATTTCAATGATTTTTGGAACACTGCTGCGAACCCACAAGGCTTTCAAGGCCGGCACTTGAATTTTTTAGATTCACTCATCAAGATCTTAACACTAAAAAAAGATATTTGAATTACCCAACCTTTTGCCAGGTAACACGTCTAATTTGACTTGGCTACCGGCGAATGCATTTATAATAACTATCGAATGCAAAAACAAGATACCATATTTTAAGACGTGAGTTAAGATTATTGAGAATAAAGGGTAACATGAACAATTTCTTCCACTTGATATATAATTTGTGAAAATCATATCAGTTAAACGTATAATTATTATAAAGATAATTATTAATGGTGGCGTATTTCAGGTTAATGAAACCCATAAATTAAATATAATGAGGTTTTCATTCAACACTGGTCTGAAAAGAGAAATGCACTAATGTTTATTAATGATCTAATAAATATTGTAAGCCCAGGAAGTCAGCACAAAACTGTTAGACGAAATGAGTGGTTTGCGAAATTTCCGGTGGGCGCTACGAAACTAGGAAGCTTTTTGTAGAGCGTCCATGAGTTTTTTTTTTTTTTGGTCAATTTGTATTTATACATGTGTATATCAGACGGTTTCTGGTTCGTTTATTAACTTTAATCCACGTCTTAAAAATCAATAAGCAAATCAAAACATTGTAATAAGCATAGACCCAGGCGAGCTAGGAAAGAGGTCGCCCCTTTTATCACGATTCCCTCAGCAAATTTGAAGCATCGAAGAATTGAGAGTTCATCTCATTCTCTTCAACCTTTAAATGAAAATAAAAATATAAAATTCATTAAATTTCATTGTTAATATATTTTCAAATATACCCATGCGAAAAAAATTTCAATATACGCATATATTTAGTTTATTATATATGTGTATAATATTTCTACATAATATAAACTCCGAGACTTTTAGGGAAAGAGGGGACAGGGATTCCATCGCTCCTACAACAGGAATAGAAGGTCTGCACCAATAAGTGAACGACTCTCATTGTTATCAAAACTCTTATCGAAAGCAGATGTCCACCATCCAGACAATGGATATCCTGTGGTCAGCATGTCCTAACCTCATTACTGACCACCGCAACCTAATTCGACAAATCAGCGAAAATTTATAATCGGCTACATCATACGAATCCAAAATTATCAAAAGACATGTCAACTAAAAGTATCAAAGAGACTCAGTTGTTTAAAAGGCATAACTACTTCAATTACGCATAGTTCTTTGTTGTTGTTTTATTTAGCATAATAAAATTTGTAATATCGATGATTTGTTGAAAAATTCTTTAGGGAGATTAGTGTAATTATATTTGGTGTATTAAAGTCATCGTGTCATTTTAATGCACTCATAGTGTTTTGTGTCGATACACAAAAACTTTTTAAATGTTTAACTATATCAAAGAAAAAATTCTTCTTAAATATCAGAGTTTTTGTGTAAAACAGAAGAGGGAGAGTTCAATCATGACTACCGTAATCCAGAACCCGTGCCAAAAAAGTTGTATATTACATTATAAGGCAATGTATATTTATATTTATATATATAATATATATATATATATATATATATATATATATATATATATTTTTTTTTTTCGTTTGGCTCTACAGACCATGAAGATCTTTGGCCCCGAAATGTTGTCTCTTTACAAATGTACGTTGATTGCGGGAGCTAAGATAGCCTGGAGGGGGTCACCCAACCTCACGTTGCTACGAACCATAGCCTCCATGGTGCAGCGGTAGCTCATCTATAGCACCATAGCCGATCACTTTGCGGCCAAGTTGTCAGTGCCCTTCCCACCAACTCACTCCGGTTCAAGGACAGAGACAAATCGGTCTAGATCCATTAAATATGACTGCTCGGAGTCAGCAGGCGCATGAGGACGTATATATCTTTCCCCAAAACAGACCGTCCATGAACTTTATAAAAGTCACTTTTTTTGTCTATTTTCGTAATATTTTTAACCACTTTCCTCCTTTTTTTTTTTTAGGAGATATATTGATCAACAGAAATGTAGAAAAAATATTCTAAATTATTTCAGTTTTTATTTTGGCTTGATATCTACAAAATAAGTTGAGAAATCTTCCCAAAACATGTTTTCAGTCGAAAAGGAAATTAAAAATGGCTGCCGAGAAAAACTGTGAGCCTTAAAATTTTTTTAACGACTTTGAACTCTCAAATAAATATGCAATAACTGGTAAACAAAAAAAAATAATAAAAACCAAAAATGAAGAGCAAAAAAATTAATTCTATTTGGGTGATTTCAAATGGATTGATCCTATAACGAAAGTTCGTTTTTTTCTGCATAATATCGAGGTTATAAATATAAAGTTATAATTTTAGAAGTTTTTGAATGGTTGAAGATAAGATAGTAAAGTGATATATATTTTTGAAGACAATTTTATGTCCAACAACTTTTCTTCTGTAATATTAAATGCTTTTTTTTCGTAAAATGAAAAAAAAAAAAGAGTTAGCTAGTCAAATAATGATAAAAACGTAATGTATTTTGTTACATTTTAATAAATTATGAGGACGAATAACTCGAAAATTATGCAAGAATATCGAAAGAATTAATACAACCATTTCTGTTGCAAATATTATCAGTTTTAATTTTACATTGAACAAAATGTTCGTTAAAACGCATAGTTTCATTAATAAAAGCGGTAAAAAGTAAAATTTTTGAATCGCTAATTCAAAATTTCGACTTTAAATCCCCTGGTATAGGGAAACGGACTACTATGTCATGACATAGAAGAATAAATGTTATAAATTTATAGGTCAGGTAGATTTGTGTAAATAGGTTAAGTTACGAGTTGTCTCGAATATCTGGAATTATTGTGTTAAATTATATTTTGAGTAAAAACACAATAACTTTTTAGGGGTCTTATACAGGGTCTTTCTGTATATATAAAGGCTCTTTATCAACATTCACCTGACCGCCATTTTGTATCTCAGCGACTATATGCTGGCAGACGTGCATTTTTCCCATCAGGCCTATGGACGTGGTCAATTTAAAAGACCAAACTTTCACCTTTATTGCCACGAGCTCGTGGACTACCAGGCTTTTGTGGACATATTATTGCAGATATTTAACGTATTCCTTTTGGTTATATTTTCGGTTTTTCTCGTAGTATTTTACGACCAATAACGTAGATCATCGTCTTCAAAGGGTCTTTTGAGTCTTCCATTAGGTTTACATTGCCGAACCAATATAAATGTCAAGAATCCGAGAACTCCTTCGGAGAGATAACCTTGAAGTCCACTCTGATAGTCTTTAGTGGATTCGATCCATTTATACTTTCCCGGCTAACTCCGGAAGAAATTTCATTGACTGAGACACATTTCGAGCCAACTTTTAACTTTTATTTAAAGGTGAAAGATTTTTACATTTTGTCATCATTATAAATGAAAAAAAAAAACCGAATTCGACAATGCAAATTTTTGAATATTGAAAAAAAAATAAACTGTTTTTTAAATGACATTGGATACATCCATACAACCACCTTCAAATTCAGTTGAAGATTATAGGTCATATTAAACTAAATATATTTCATAATTTATTTTATTATTACCTAAAATCAACTCGAATTTCTAGCTCGCTGTACGGATTGGTCCAATGACAATAATTTTTTTTTTTTTAAATTCATTCATTCATTCATGTGTGGCACAACATCCCGTTACCGAGACTGGGCCTCCTCCAAGAGCCTCCGCCAGTTGGCTCTGTCTTCTGCTGCAGCTCTCCAGTTCCGTACACCAAGCAGGGTTCTCGCATCATAAGCCACGTTGTCCAACCATCTCGTCCTCGGCCTTCCTACTCGTCTTACGAGGTGCAGCTCCTCCATCATTATCTTATTTGGTATTTCAACGGTGCTCATTCTGGCCACATGCCCTGCCCACCTTAGTCTGGCCAGTTTAATATACGTGACTACATCGATGTCTGCATAGAGAGAACTGAGCTCCCTATTTTTTCTTTTCCTCCAGACATCACCCTCCTTTACTGGACCATAAATCCTTCTGAGGACTCCTCGCTCAAAGACACTCAGCTTCATCTCATCCCTTTTGGTCATCGTCCAAGCCTCTGAGCCATATGTCAAAACAGGCCGTACAAGGGTCCTGTATATGATCAGCTTGGTCTTCTTTGAGAGGTACCTACTTCTTAAGTGTCGGCCAAGTCCAAAGACACATCTATTGGCAGCCGTGATCCTTCTTTGTATTTCTTGAGCCATGTCATTTTTGCTATTAGTTTCAGACCCAAGGTATATAAAACTTTTCACTCTCTCAAACTTAAAAGAACCTTTTAATACAGTTTATTTTTTCAGTGTCAAAAATTTGCATTGACTTGACGAATTCCGCTGTGTTTTTTTTTTTAATCTAATAATAGTTAAACAATTAGCGAATGACCCTTACCACCAATCCTAATCAAAAGAAAAAGCCGTAAGGTCTTAACAATCCTCCCACTTACATTTCAATATTTATAATTGATTAAATGTAGTTATTTGACATTTCTCAAAATAGGTAACAAAAAAAAAAACTAATATACAAACATATTGAAGAGTTCAAGAGAATTAGTTGAAACTAAATAATTGCTACACACAATACTAAACACCTAGCTCTAATGGAAATACATAAATAAAATACATATGGTAAATTCAAGTTTATTTCGAGCCGAATTATTGCAAAGAGTGGCCTCATATCAAGGACGGGCGTCTGTCATTTTAAAAAGTTGAGAAAAAGTCAATTATCTGTGAGATTGTTTCAGTTTAAAACAGTTAAAATGATTTTTCTTTACGATTTTTTTTTTTTAAACTTTTATTATGATATCTACAACTGTATTAGTATGAATACATCAAGTAAATGTGTACATAGGAATATTATCACATGGAACACGCTTTTTGAGAAACTACCCATTGGTAGCACTCTAATAATTTGTCTACATGAGGAGATCACGAGGCCATCTTCTTTTCAGACGCCTCGGAGGGTTATCAGGAATCGAAGAGGAAGCAACGTTAGAAACAAGAGGATTCGGATGGTTATGAAGTTTATTATGGAAGGATAGGTATCTAGATTTGGCCAAATCGGAAAAATATAGAACATTGAGGTCTTTATGGATTATTTTATTTGTGACAAAGTAAGGAGCATTGAGGATTTTACGAAGGATTTTGGATTGTAAAGATTGGATACGAGAGGAATTTGATGATTTAGTGGAGCCCCATAGCTCAACTCCATAAGTCCAAATAGGTCTTATTATAGTCATGTATATGAGTCGTTTGTAATTCGTTGGAAGTTTAGAGCGTTTGTCCAGTAAGCTTTACGATTTAACTTGAAGAATCTTAAATAAAATCATATAAACAGTTTAAGTTGTTCTATATCTATAAAACAAATAGTGACTTTTTCTTCACTTGCTGAAAATGGCAGATATCCGTCTATGTCATGAAACCACTCATATGATCTTTACCTACCGTCTTTAATATAGAAGCAGAATTATCTAAAGCATCGCCTGGGTCAAAGATTTCTGATGGTTTGAAGGATTCAAACATAAAATTTAACATTGAATAGATATAAAGTATTGCAAACAACACTACAGAAGATTCATGGCTTAAACCGTTTTATTGACAGGAATGATCATAAAACCATATCCAGAATTTTCAATATATCACTAGAGTGTGCCTTTATGCACTAAAAAGGCGAGATGGAGGAAGGTTACCTTTCAAAGTACTAATCGTAAATTATACAATGTAATTTCAAAGAGAAAACGTGGAGTAGGGTACTTCCTCAATTACCTGTAAGTGCCAAGGATCATTCGCTTGAATTGTATTCGTTTTGTATTTTTAATAAACCATACTTTCTTTTTGAAATAATACTAAACAATTTCTTAAAAATATAGAAAGTTAATGAAAAAAATGACATTAAGAGAAATTAGAAACAGTTTAAAATTTTCCAATTTAATATAAATAATATTATATTATATTATAGTAAATAGAGGTAGTCACGTAAGTAAACAGAAATATTTAAAAAAATGATAATAGGTCTTAAGAACTAAAAAAAAAAAATCATATAAACCATGAAAAGATTTAACGCAGAAAAATAGGAAATTTAGGTTTTGTATTTTTTAAGTGAGTCATGTTTTTAATTAAATAAAAAGAGATAATTAAAAAATATTAAATTTAGGCAATTAACAATTCTTTCACAGCAAATAAGACAAAATTTACTTCATAAGAAAGTAGAGGTTGCCTTTATTAAAACCATGTAAAGGTGAATTTTAAGTGGTTGAACTACAATAAGTTCTGTTTTTCACAAAGTCATTGATTATTCATAATATTTTATTTTTGTATCACCATCTAACTGGACCTAAGATATCCCGCTGTTAGAAAAAGACTAAGTTTGAAGACCTTGTTAAACAAGTTCAGGTTTGTTAAAGGATAAGTTAAGGTTCATCATGTAAAAAAAAAATTACGTGGTTTGATATTATTTCAACTAAAAATACCAGAGTGTATCAACTGCCTCCCGCAGTGTTACATCCTACGCCCTGATGAAGAACAGCAAAGTGGGTCGAAACGTCGATAAAACTATTTGTATAATTTAGTATTTATTTCACCGCACCCCCAGATCAACTCCTTCTCATAAAAAAACCACTGTTCTCACAAAATCTACTACAATAATTTATTACAAAGCTTTCGTTCCTTTTTGTTTGTATTTTACCTGCTAATTTTAAAAATCCACTTTTTATTTATTATTATTACAAAATATTTTATATCTTATTGAATATTTAATAGTTGACCGTTGCATTATAGAGGAAGGAGATGGTCCTGGGTGGCCTTTATAAAAAGGTTGAACTGTGGCAAAACTATTTTATTAAAAGCCAATCCATAATAACGGTCGAATTTCCCTTGTTAGCCTTAGTAATAATGAGGTGGTCGTTTGTTTTGAGGAAAGAACGAGTTGAGAATAAATCTTTAAAACACAGGGGGAATAAAGAGGACGAACGGGATAGAGGGTGTTGGAGGTGGTTGGAAATCATATTACTGATTTGAATGTGGAATGCCTTCTAGATCTGTAATTAGGCTAGGGATGAGACGGGAGCATTTAGAAGAGGGGGAAGAAAAATTGGGTCCCAAACTTAAAATATTGACTACCTGAGGGGTTGTATATAATATTGGTGGAGAAAATTCATCTCCATCCAATTTTTCACTGCCTTTGGGATAAATTTTATTTTTAAGAGAATGTTGACATATATCATTAAATTTAGATTGGAAAGACTGTTTTTAATGATTTTAATAGAGGAACAAATTTGTGATATCTTGTACTTAAGTTTTGTAATATTTTCTTCACCAATAACAGGTGTAATGAATGAGGTGAGGGAGGAAATTTTTGAATTAAGATAATCTAATTGCTCTATAATCTCAATTATTTTTAAATTTAACAGTTTTTTTTTTTAATTTAATAATGAATGTCGTAAATCGTATTTAAATGAGGGGGCAACATGAAAATCATTAAACCGGTACTCGATACATTTTGCGAAGACTTGGTTTTATCTGCATTTTAAGAGGAAAATACGTTGCTCAGTTTTTATAGTAAGCTGTTTATGGACGTTGCAAAAAACCTCCATAAACAATTACAGATCTAGAAGGTATTTACAGAGGTAACCGATTTGGAGTTAACAAATAGGAGAGAGAATTATCCCCCATTCGGATCAGTAACATGATTTCCAACCACCTCTAACACCCTCCATCCCGTTCGTTCCCTTTACTCTCCCTGTTTTTTAAAGATTTATCCTCAACTCGTTCTTTCCTCAAAACGCCTCATTATTACTAAGGCTGACAAGAGAAATTCGACCGTTATTATGATGGACTTGCTTTTAATAAAATAGTTTTGCCACTATTCAGCCTATTTATGACCGCCACCCCGGAACATCTTCTAAAATATTTTATAAAATAAAGTTTTATAAACATTCCTGTATCCCGGTGGTAAAGATCACCATATTCATTTTTTTATTTGTTCAGGAAAGCCAAATTTCAATAAATTTGAGCTATTAATATTTGTTGCTTAGTTATATAAAATAAAATTTGTTATATAAATTAAATAATTTAATAAACAAAATGGACATGGTTTCCTATCCCTCCGAGGTACAGATCCATCATCTAAATTGATAATGCACTACTGTTTCTTACACATGGTAATTGATCCTCATCGTTAAAAAATGTTCCTAACCCTAACATTTACGTATTGATGAAAATAATTCAAGCAATTGTTTGATTTCCTTCTTTTCAGACATATAAATTAATAATAATAACCTATTACTTTTGGAGGTATTGACGTCAACTTCCTTAATCCTGAATATAATAACGATTAAGTTCCATGATAGAGATCAGTAAAAAAACGCTTCTACTGAAAAAGCAATATTTTTTTATAAACTCTGGAGCCAAGCTTTGCTAAACCTTATATTTATAATTATGCAACTTAATGCTAAGAGTATTCCATTTAAGACTCCATCCATTTAAGATCCATTTTCATGGATCGAATCCAGTATCAATAATATTGGTCTGAACAGCGCTGGCAGACTCGACAGTAACCGAAAGTAATTTGAAAATTTGAAAACAGTAATTGATTCGGCAAATTATAATACAATACTCATGTAAAGAAGAAAAAAATAATAATAATCGTAATACGTTAATTGTAAAGTGTATAAAAAAATTAAAGAGGTATGCTTTTCGACAAATTCAATGACACTGAATCGATGACACTGCAAAAAATGATATAGAAATGGGAAGATTAATCTATACTATTCAGTTTATTGGTATTAAATATAACATATTGATACCTATTAAATGACTCAAAAAGAGGTGCAAATGGCATACGAATCAGTCGCTAATTTAACAATCAGGATATAAATAAAAGTCCTTTCTATGAAGATACATGAATAATAATAGAACATCAAAATTTTCAACTTATCCCTAAAGCTCTTTGGGGAATCCTGAACAGCTTGAAAGCAGTTACAGAAAAGCCGTGTCCCCTGGCAGCCTACACATCCAAACTTTCACCAAGAAGGGCAGACCACTAGGTCAGTAGAAGGTCAGTTAGAAAGATATTTTATTAATATCCTTAGGACTATTATGGTAAATGCATTCTCCAGAAAACAAGATCTTGAGAGGACATTATGCATTATGATCCTCCTCCACAAGACCGGAATAGAGACAACCTCTCTTATTAGATAAGCGTGGGTTTGACACTAGAATCCAATATTATTGATAAATATTGCTTATCATTCTATTCGCTTCTGCACAAAAAACCAATCTGATAAACTCAATGAACCATTCTTGAGGATATGGCAAACCTTTCCATAACTTAAAATATATATAGGTATGTACTGGAATACAATAACTTCGTTGGGAACAAAGAAGGGAATGATACAAAGAATTTGAGTGCAAACATTCAATTAAAAAAGTTGATATTATTAGTTCAACTCAAAACCGCTCAATTTTATCATCTTAACGTACTGCCGCCAAAATCACAAATCAAAAAATTGTATTTTAACCCATAATGGCATTTTTCCTCCCTCCAACGAAACTTATTTTGGCTTTCTAGCATTCAATGAGGCGGAGCGATGAACCTATAAAATGACCAGATATTCTGAAAATTTTCCGAAGTTGAATATTATAGAAAATAGAATTCATAAGCGAAAAAATTGTACTAATCCTTACAATCGAGGACTTGGAAATAATTTTAGAACAGAAATCTCACAATGCGGAAAGTTTTTCCAGAATGAAATAGTTCAATATGAATCTAAAAGAAAACTACAGAATGAGGTAATTTCATACCAATATCTTTTATTTTGTTGGTATTTCAATCACAAAATGTTTTCTATGCATTAAAATAATAATAAAATGACAATGATAAAATTACAGCAAAAGGAGATGGCCAAATGTTAGCTTTTGTGAAAATACGTATTTCGCCGAGAATTAGAAAATAAAATATTATAAGGCATATCAAGTTTGAAATAAGGCAAATGATATATTAAGAAAAATAATAAGTTGATTTCATCGACATCACTAACCTTTTTACACTTTAACTCTTCAATATCATTAGAGGATACAAAATGGTTAGGACGAAACAATTTTTTATAGTTTACTGTTGCTATTTTTATTTATTACTAAATACAAACGCCCGAATAGGTATAATCAATTTATTACAATAATTTTCAGATTTTCGTAACCTAAATAATTATATTAATTAATTATAGGGCTAAATTAATAAATATCGATCAAAAACGTTGGGTGGACCCGGCTACATCACGAACGCTAAGTGCAGCATAGAGGCCACAGGTTTCCCATCCATTCATTATATATACTATAAATAAAGGTAAAATTTTACCTAAAACCAAAACAATTAAAAATATTATCACTAATCGCCAGTAAGAAATAATAATGAAAATATTTATTTAATAGGTAACTTGTCAAAGATTAGATAAAATCTTTATCAACGATAACAATTGAAAATAGGCAAAAACTTCAATGTGCTAAAAGTAAGAATCTAACAATGATAAAAAGTATTTGAGAAATTAGAGAGATGCAATAAAAATATTACTACAAAATAAAAAAAGTTTTATTTTACGCACATCACTACCGTTAGTAGAAAAGGTCGTGTGTAAAAATTGAGTTTTTTAAATGAAAAACGCTGTAATTGCTTTATGATTAATTAGAATGATTTAATATTATATTTCCCTCTGCTATTTTCCTATTTAGCAAAATACTTAAAATAGTTGAAAAATGTGTCAACTTTAGCGCGAAGAAAATAAACATGTAAAAATTGTTACATACGACATTTTGCACTATGAATAGCGATACGTAATATATGTATATATGTATATTGATCGGTATAATCCAAGTATCATAATTTTGTATTTATTAATAAATACGTTAATAATTAAAATCCAGCTTTTATAATATTAATTTTATAAATAAATGATCATTAAAAAAAGAAACTTTGCATCACATCCCCATCCCTCAAAAAAACTGATATTATTAAGCAGATAGTTCAGAAAACAATGATATCTTTCGGAGATTCATTTGCAGCCCATAAACAAATTAGTAAAAAAAAGTTACTACATTAAGTAAATTAATAAATAAATTTCATTATGAAGTTCACAAAATCACCATTTTGAATTTTTGAAAAACATTGCATTATTAGTAATAGTGTCAAATTGTAAACAAAACAATAATAATTTATTTTAGCATATTGAATAATAACTCACCAAACTGGTCATTGCCACTTACCTGAAAAAGAATAAATAAATAATTAATTCAACTTCAAATTTAAGTAAATATTGAAAAAATTGTGTAAAATAAGAATACAACAAAAATCATGATTTTATTTCTTATGAGGGTTTTTAACAGCTTTTTAAAAATAATGAGCACCAATAAAATTGATGATGAAAAATAATTTGTCAGAGCTAAACTATTTATCTATCAAAATATTGATAAAATAGCTATGTAAGTGTTATTGAAACTCAATGCTTCAGAAATATCACATATTTGTAAAGGAATATATTGTACCAATCTCATATCTGCACTAACTTCGTTTTCTCTATCAACCTATAGTTCTCTTGCATATTAAGTCAAATTAGTTTTTATTTAAACGTAAATTACACAAAGGAAACTTTTTTTGGAAATAAGAGAAACTGTCACACGAGAAACGCCACTCAATAATTGACATATCATAATAGCCTGAGGTTCAACTGTGTTTTCATACGTAGTTTGATGCTTTATATACGAAGAACACAATTTTTTTTAGCTGAAACTTGATATGTTGTTTCTGTAACGTACACTCAGCATAAAGCTTGGTGATCCAAAATGTGTGCATTGCAGAAGTCACGAGGAATCCTATGTGCGTCGAAGGACTGATATTGTGGGAAATCGACATCTTATGCCATCCTAAGTTTTGAAGACCCAAAAAGATGTTTTTTATACGAACCTTTTTTTTTACGGTTAACATTCAAGGTCATCAGACGAAAAATAAGAAGATGCGAATTATGAGCCGTTAGGTATAGTTAATATCACCTTATCCCAGTTAGCAGTCTTGAAAATGACCGACCCAAAGGGTGGTTGGCAGCTCAGAAAGCTTGTGATGCACTGATCACAAGACGGAAGAGAAATTTTTCACCAAAATTATTCAATCAAAATGGAATTTATGAATTAAATCTTGACTTGAATTCTGGCAAAAGATACTACTCAATGTGGTGTGGTCAAGACTGAAAGCAAAAAATCCAGTAGCCGGAGTGCATGTGACCAGAAAGAAGGAAGAGACAAATTTATCTATTAAAAAAAAAACTACATATTTTTTGTTGTAATATTTAGCGATGGGTGGGTGATGAAACAAAAGATGGTGACTTCTTTCAATACTTGTCACCAACATTCCTGTAAGAATTTAGTGAGGAACTTGAACAAGATATACTTAAAAGGCTTATAAATACTAAATCGAAAAATCGTACGGCTATAAGCATTTTATGTGATTCTGCGACGTCTACTTCAAATGTCTCACTCATTGGATTCGTTTAGAAATGTTTGTGTTAAGTATAGAAAGCAGTCAACATCACTAGGGGATCCAGGATTTAATTTTGTTTGGAGGAGTGGGGCTTAAGCCCGAAAGCTTTTTTTTTCATATATAACGATAGTTAATTTGGAGAAAAAAGTACCACTACCTATATGAAATGGTGTTTAAGTGATTCTTGAAGTCCTATTAAATGTAATTACACGAACAATAATAATTTTAAAGAGAATCTTTTAATATTTCTTTCATATATTTTACCATTTAGGGGGGACTTCAGTCCGAAAGCTTCCCTCTCCCAAGATTCGCCTATGTTCATCAAGTTTTGTACCATCAGCTAGCCTTAAATATTACAACAAAAAACAGGGAGTCTTCTTTGGAAAAACCTTTTTGTATTGTTGGTAGAATAATAATTGAATAGAGATTTTTGTTTAATTAACAGGCATAAATTATAACTAAGAAATAGAATATGCATATATTGCATAAATCTAAAGATAAGTCAATAACATTTACTTCTTATAATAAAACAAAAAATAATAATAGTATCTATAGGATCTAGGATCAAAGCCTTTAGTTAGTAAAACATTAGCAAATACAGTTGATGTGGGATGTGCTGAATCTGAATTAGGCATTATTTTAAATACTTAAGGTTTGGTTTTGAAATCTTGCAATATCCTACCACTAAAAAGTTAAAACGAACAACACAAAAAGGGCAATATATAGTTTGTTTGTTTGTTTTTAAATTATTGTGTAGTTATCAAGTGCTATTGCATTACGCTACACCATACATTATCTTATACATATTATACACTGTCACACAATATCTTTTAGATAAACGAATGCCCTTACCGAAACATACCAGTAATTAGTAGGGGAAACTATTCCGGCAAGTAGGCCCTTATCGCGGTCCTTTTTGCCAACCCCTGACGGGTACCTTGAGGTTACAGCCGCGTTCTTACCGAGTGAGAAACTGAAGATCCATCTTTCGCGGCCGCCGACAAATGAAAATTAACCGACCCGGGTGGGAATCGGACCCACAACGTGCCCACGCCCCAGCAGCGTGCTCGGCCATCCCCTCCGATGCCGAAACATACAAAATACTATTAATCAGTCCTCGAAACTATTACATACGCTCGAAGAAATTTATTGCCTAACACCATGATGACCTCATATTACACAGGAACAAAGCTATGCTTCGGAATACCAAGCCAGCAGCATGTGCCAATCAATGCTTCCAAGCACTGACGGATCTATGGTGAGAGAGGGAGTGAGGGTGGGGGAGAATGGGTCTTTCCGGCTGAAGCTTTCCAAAATGAAAAAACATAACCATGTTTTATTAAAAAAAAATATTATAAATTACCTCTAAAAGTATTATTGTTCGTGTAATTATATTTCAAGGTAAATGTGCCTGTAATAGACACTTTTTACAACATTAATGTAAATCACAACTTAAGTTCTGACGGTGGATCTTTGCAAATGTGTTTAATTTACAGCAAATTTAGTCTTTTACAAATTTCGTTTTTTCTATACAGTCAATTAGTTTATTACTCATGAAAAACAAATAAATATCAATCTATAGGCAAAAGGAAGATACGTTTATGCTGTATTCGTGGACTTTGAAAAAGCATTCGATTCAATAAATCAGAATCGTCTAAGGCAAAAGTCGTTCGCAATATGCGTTAGTGGGAAACTAATTAGAATTGTTCAAAAATTGTATGACTAAGCTACAGTACAAATCAATATCAACGGCAACTATTCTGATGATATAGAAGCCACTTTAGGACTTTTAAAGGAAGAAGGCCTTAGCCCTATTTTATTCATATCATTCATCTCTTTTTATTTTATTCATTTCAGATATAGTAAACTTTTTCTGGAACAGAGGAGCAACTGATGGTATAGTCTTAATCAGCGAATCTTGGCACAGTGCACATAAAAAATTCAAGATATTAGAATCATAAAGTACGCAAAACTCTTTAACACGGAATCCAGAAAAATAAAAAATCATAGCATTCCGCAAGTCACCGAGAAATAAAAAATTGAAATCCCCATAATGGAACAACGTGAAATTAGAATAAACCAAATCATACATCTATCTTTGAGTTCCTTTTCTATCATCAGCAAAGTTTTCCCAAACGGGAGAACCCTTTGTTCAACGGTCAACGGTAGCAAGCGATTAGATGTCAGAAAATAAGATTTCAAATCAAATTCTAAAATCTAGATTTCACAACTCAAGAGAATAGCATCCATGAATAAGGCACTGGATTTTTTCACAGTCCTGTCTAACGAAAGTAAACTAATTACAAATAAATGGGAAATAATTTAAAAACTGGAAAATAATTTATATAAGCAGAGCAATAGCCTCCACCGACAACCCCGTTTATAGAAACATCTGCAATTTCACTTATCCGCAACCAAAAGAATATCTGTTACACAGCCTAAATATCCACAAATACATAGCAATAAGCCAACTACGCGCTGCAAGTAGAACATATCTACAAATTACTCTACAAAATAAACGCCTAATTTTAAAGACCAACAACCATGTGAACTCTGTCGGAAATCAATCCACGACACTCTGGACCATCTTCTTCTGCACTGCTCCTCTTGTAAGTCATACAGGGACAATTTTTAAAGAATTATATATCAGAAAATGATGAACTCTCTTCACTAGAAGAAATTATAAACAATATCAATTTTAAACAACTCTAATTCTCTACAGGTAAGCCGGCTCGAAACTTCTTGATAAGGTCTTATTCGTAATAAAAATTAAATTATTAATTTTATTTATAGATATTATTTATTGTATTTATCACTTATTCTATTTATTGGATATATCCCAGTATATTTATGTATATGCACCTTCCTGTGAAAGGTATATAAGCCGTATAAGCTATAAAGTGTATGTAGTATTTTGATGTGCAAAACATAGGAATAACTATTTTTAAATATTAAAAAAAAAGTATATATATTTATTATTTCAAAATTTTATATTTTCTTTGCCAATGCTATATATAAAAAAAAAATTAAGAATTAAATTACTTGTTATACAATCTCATAAATATTATTTAATGTTATATTTAAAGGGCCAACCCCAATGTGATTTATGTAACAAGTGTGTACTGCTTAATATAATAAATAAAATTCTATTGTATTCTAAATTCATGAAAAATTCTGACAGCGTATGTGTTTTGTACCAACAATAGATTTTTATATAAATAAAAAAAGAACCAAAATAAATTCTCCACAGTCTTAATCAAGAAAATAACAAACTACAGATGAATAAATAAAAAATTTAAAATCTCCTACAGAAGAGTGATAAGTTTCTGAAATAAAAATCCAGCCATGCTCCATTGAAAAATCAACTTAAAAAATCAACCGATCGCCTGATGAAAACCGTGGTATGATATCGCCTGAGGTTCAGGCATCACTTTCCTAAGCGTTCTAGCTTCAAATTTAATGGTAATTGCGCTCTTTAATTTAAATTTTATTACATTTTAATGAGTTGAAGACTGTCTGTTACGGGTACATTTACCCTGATAGGATTTCAAAAAGCTGTTAAACTCCATTTCATATAGGTAGGTAGTTTCTTTTTTTTTTTCATCCAAATTAATTATGGTTTATATATATATATATATATATATATATATATATATAAAGCTTTTGGGCTGCAGTCTCCAGCCCTCCCCCTCCTCCAAAATTCTGGAACCGCTATTGCTTCCAACTGAATGACGATCTCACCAAATGCAACACTGTAATCCATTCCAGTGAATATGAAATATAAAAATTGATAAAGACATAACGATTGATTATTTTAAAATAAAATTACGACGCATCAAACGTAGAACGCGATTGGTAAACGCCGCAGTAACGCCATAAGGTCAAACTTCTTGGAACCCAATCAAGGAAATAATCGCGTTCGCCATTGGATACATGCTTCCTGTCACGGAGCAAGTTCAATGTAACAAATTTTTATTTTAATATTCCATTCAAGTCGTGTTCCAGACACCTTCCCATTTGAAGGGTATGACATCTTTCCTACGAGGAAGTGCCAAGCCCACGTTCTTGAGTAAACAGGTTCCAAACTGAGTGTTATGGAACAGAAAAGCTGAATGACCGATAGTAAAAAATAAATAACAAAACAAAAAGTTTTTCGAGGTTAAATAAACCAAATCCAATAAAAAGAATACGGATATGGAATCAACGACCATTTATAAAAAACATTATAATAATTATTTTTTAAAAAGAGAATGAAAGCATGATCAATAATTATAATTGGAATATTCTAACCAAGCGGTAGGGTGGCAACCATGTAGATCAGTCGTTGGCTTGTTTTATTATATTTATTATATTAAATTTATTTTCAAGTCTGAATCAGTTCGAGGTACGTAAATGTACATAATGGCTCTTTAGCCCTGCAAAGAAAAAGCAATTTCGCCCATCAGATGTTTGCAGTGAAAACTGCAATTCTATTTAACAGTCTCAGTGACAGAATGTTTTTACCTAAGTCATTTGAAACTTACGAAAACTCTCGTAGCATAGTTGTTTCTGCTAACAAGTGTCTGCAAGAACTGGGATAACGAATGATCAGAGCACAAGAACTGACACAACCTTAGATCTACATAATTGATTGCAATTCTCACCGTACTTTAGATTGAGAATATTAAGTTGTAACCAAGATTAAGAAAGCAATGGAAACAAAACAAACTCTACTCTCTTTTGTTTCCTGAGCGAGATGACTAAATTGATATTTTAGCATGTGCATGTACTCTTACATCTTATTGTATCTTGACTATCTTTTCTAGATGTTTGGATGTGGCATGCCATAATATTGTATATAAAATAAGTATCTTTTTTTTTGTTATTTGTATTATCTTTATTATCTTAAATATCTTCCGTTTTATCTTTAATTGTATATAGTAATTATGTTTGAATTCCCTCTTTTCCTAGTATTTTATTTCTTTTTATTGTACATAGTATTAATTCTTTTAATATTTCTTTCTTTAAATAGATCTGTTAACCTTTTTGCTGCTTTATAATAATCATCCAACCGAACCCTTCTCCCCTGAGCTAGCATGGTAAAATAAATGATTTATCATGGCCAAATCATGGGTAAGTACCTTATATTCTCTATAATTATCTCTTTAGAGATGAAAGGCTAGTAAAGCCAGGCGCCTAACAAATAAAAATTCCTATGGAAAATTATATTTATTTAAAATTATTTTATTAACTTTTATTTATCCTTTTTTTGGTCATAAAGTTCTTAGAGAACCCGAATATTTGATAACGAGACAAGAATTGCACGTTTAGAGTTTGCATTTTAGAATTTATTAACCAATGAATACACTTTGGTCCGACCAGATGGCAACATCCATCGGTCGGTGCCATTAATGATAAGTAAATAATTTTTACATAATTACATTTTTTTTTTCCAATTTCAATATAATACGATATACTATAAAGGTATAGTAAATTATAACATAATGATAATGCAATATCATATATAAACACTAAATGTACATCAATAATTGGAGAGTCAACAGAAGAAAAAGAAATAATACAATAAGATAAGGAAAAAGAAAAATCACAGTATTTGATCCAGAGGATTAGAGGTATCTGAAACTTAAAAATGAGAAAGTATCCAATTAATGACTTCTTTTTTAGTTCCCTTAGGTTCGTTTAACAAGTCAAGTATGGTAATGATATTAGCATAACAACAGTTTTGTCTTTGTTTATTATAAGACCTTTGTCATGAGTCCATTAAAAAAATATAGTAATATCTTTGAGTTTTTTTCTAGGATAGTTTGGTTCATATGATATATATGTGATGGAAAGGAAATAATGATAACTCACAAGAAGAAACTCTTACCAGATCTCGACATATTGACATGATCGACGGAGTTGGAAAAATGAAATGAAGACAGAAACTTGCAATCCTACTTACTCTGAACCTGAGGTATATCATTATAAATCAAGCCTAATTTAGTGTTCCATTAGTATTAGACTAATACTTTAAAAATCTTTATGATTTCCATACTGAAATACTGGTCGAGGAGAGAGAAAGAACAAACTAATTATGTCTTGATGAAGACATAAAATACCTAGAAGTCAAGGAATGAAGAGGTTGAAGAAACGAATAGAAGAATGTTGGACTAGGAATTTTAAACGTATAAAGTATCTACATTAAGTTGCAATATCTGTTTACGAACATTTCTAACAAAATAATAGATAAAACTGATTAACAACTGTTAATATTTGTTATATGAGGAACGAGAAACCGTTCAATCTTAAATTTATAATTGAACAATTACATTACATGTTTCAGCTTACAGTCCTAATCGTTAGTTAGAACTCATGGTTCAAAATTCACAGTTGACAGTTGTGGGATGCTAACTCTTAGCATCTAACCACGACCTATAAAATAAATTTATAATAGCAAGCCCTATTATAAAATTATCAGTAAATTGCAATTAAAAAAATTAAACTAACGTATAAAATAAATAATAATAAGATCTGCGCAAATAATTGGATAAAATGTATTCTAGAAAAAATGGCGCCTTAGATGTTTAAAATTTAAAATTAATGTATATTTACATAAACTTGAAGCAAGATAAAATCATTGGAAATTTTTTAAAACGTCGTGAGAATCATTTGTTTTATGAATACATGCTGACATAATGAGGATCTCTGTTCCCAAGAAAAATTAAACAATTGAATCAAGAAGTTAAAAAAAAAAGTACATTTGATAATGTAATGCTTGATAGTTTAAAAATTATTTATTTCACACAAATATAATTAAGAAAACAATTGCGGAATACATTTTCCTCCTTTGTTCAGAAGTTACAGAGATAATTAGACTGTCGAATAAAATATTGTGTTTTTATTTCATTTAATCTGTTTCTATCAGTTAAATAATTCACTACTTTAAATAATTGTAATGATGGTACGATAATTATTATTATAGCATCATTTTTGTTCTAAAATATTTAATTCGCAACTGCAGTTCCATGAATTGGCTGCTATTAAATCCCGAAATGATGAAAAAATATTAACAGATAAGATATTAACAGTATCACAATGTTATACTGTTTTCATAATAAACTCGATTTGTTTTTATCAATTATTTTATGAGCATTATAATATATATATTCAAAATTCAAAGTTCAGCATAGAAATTCCCAAATTCAACACACCGTCTACCTTGTCAATTTTATTATCAGTTGAGACTAGATTTTGGTGCAGTAAAAATCCTAAAATTGAAATCCATGGAGTAACAAAATTTTGATTTGCCCTTTTATTCTTTTCCTCGAATATTCAATCAAGAGAAAGAAAAGAAACAACTGGAAACAAACAACTTCTCTGTATTGGACTTTCTTTAATTTTTTTTTTATCAAAGAAATTTATCGCTAATCCTCTTCAACTTCGTAAATCAAAAATTTATTTTTAGTCAAGCAAGTTTTCAGAATAGCCTAAAAGAGTAGTATAAAGAGAAATAAGCGTATCTTTAATTAAATATTAAGCCGAAAGAGACCAGAATATTTGTTTTCGAATAATAAAATATTTGTTTTTATACTTAATATTCTTCAAAAATAGAAAAAACGACAGGTATTATTTTTAATTACCTATATCATGGTGAACAAACGATCTAATAGGTGACTTAGTACTTATATATTTAATACATTTTATTCGACTTGAAAACATTAAATTTACTCTACTAATAAATAACGATTTTTGAAACATAATGTTGTTGGAAGTGTAGCTGAAGTTTTGTTAAGTTCGATTTTATTAAAAAACAAATGGAAATTTGTTGAATTTAATAAAACAAAAAGAGTCAATAAAAATATGGTATATATTTTATTCAAATAAAATATTATATATAAATATTGTAAATATCTATTACAATAAAATCTTGGAATGTTACGTAATGAAAAAATAACCATATATTCATGAGATAGAAAAATAAATAAATGAAACTAAAATGAATTCAAGTTGAAAAGAAACTAAGAAAAATGATAACAAAGACCAATATTTTTTAATTATTTCTACAAAAGGAAAACGATTTCAGACATTGAGTGATAATAAAAGGAGTACCGTCAGAAATAGCTATGAGATTAAGAAAATACATACTTCAGTATGAAATGATTTTTTTGTCTATATTAACGTCCTTCGAAAGACTAAACAAAAACTTACCAAATTTAATCATACAAAAAATAGAAAAGATATATATATATACAAAAGGGGTAACCCCTACCTCCCTAACGGCGGACCAACCACCATTTTACAAATTATACATCTGTTCACTTAATTGTACAACTCGTTGTTCAAATTTCAGATTCAGATTCAATTTCAAAGTTCCGATTGTATTATTTTTTATCAACAGCAAATAAACGAAACACAGTTCGGACAAAGTTTTAATTTCTTTAATTATATTATACAAAGTGCGTTATTGCGAATGTATATTATTATATGAGCCTTTAAGTTGGTAGAATGAGAAATTAAAATTTCAACATTTTTTATTATTAATTTTGGTAATATTTCTAGTCAGGAATTTTTATCTTTAATCACAGTTCTACGGGGTGTTTCAAAGTTAAGTGGTCAAACTGCAAAAATTAACTAAGCACCTTAAAACTTATTCTGAAAGTATGTCAGCAAGGCTTTGTTTAAGAGATAATCCTAAGATTTTCAACCTAAATAACACCTAAAGATTTTCATTGTTATGAATTATTTACGTCATATGAAATAAATAAAACCTATTTAGTTGTCCTAACTACTTAATTAATTAAATGTAAACATTAGCATTCATTCAAATTAAATGTTGTTCAAAATGATTTGCTTGAGCATTAAGACAGGCTCGGCATCTTTCTTCAACAGCAGCAGTGGCAGAACGGCACTGGATTTGGTAAGTGGTTGAACATGATTCAATTATCCTTCTTCGTAATGAAGTAAGGTCATTACGAATAAGGATATGTCACCTCAAACAAAAAAATCCAGTGGTGTCAGGTCTGAAGAGCGTGGCGTGCAGGACAAGCCACTGGTCATGCACGGCCAATCCATTGATTGCGATATGGAATAGGATTGAGCAAGTCCACTCAATGACCTTAATTCCTTACGAAGATGGATAATTGAATTATGTGAAACAATTACACATATCCAGTGCCGTTCTGCCACTGTTCTACTGTTGAAGAATCACTGTAGAAAAATGCCGAGCCTGTCTTAATGCTCAAGGAAATCACTTTTAAGAATATTTAATATGAATGTTAAAGTTTACATTTAAGTAATAAAGTAGTTACAACAAAAAATAGATTTTATTTATTTCATATAACTTAAATAATTTATAACAACGAAAATTTTTAGGTGTGAGTATCTCCTAAACAAAGAGTTTGCGGACATACATTCAGAGAAAATTTTTTTCTGGTTTTGAGGTCCTTGGTTCATTTTTGCAATTTGACCACTTAACGCTGAAACACTCAGTACACTTTAATACTACAGTCACCTACTCTGGAATCAACTTACTCACTCCCTCTACAGATATTATAAATTTTCAAACTAGAAATATCACTAAAAATGACTCAAGTCAAAAATGGAGTTAGCCATTCTGTCAACTGAAAGGCTCATATAATTTCAATTATTATTATTATTATTACCAATCTTTAACTATAATAAGGAAGAAATAATTTGGGGAATAAAAAGTGTGGTGTCTTCGTTACGGTCCGCCCCACTTTCATGTAAAATAAAATATGACAGTCACTAAAAACTTTGTATATAACAGATATATATATATTTAACCAGTATTCAAGTCCTGTTTAAAAGATAAGATTGTGACAATTTAAATATATATATATATATATATATATATATATATATATATATATATATATATATATATATATTTTTTTTTTTTTTTTTTTTGTGGTACTGAAGGTTTTGGTACAGAGTCTAACTTTATCAGAATTATTTCACCACGTCTACTAATTTAAAAAGAGTTTCTTTTAAAGTACCTGAAGCTGAACAAATCTATTTCGAAGTAGGCGTCGTAAATGATTCTATTTTACTTAATGACGCAGCCTTCCGCTTCCATAGAAGCAAGAGACCTTGGTGAACTAGTTGAAAGTGGATGTCTACGTTTGACGGATTCCGTCGCCAGTAAGAAAATGACAGTCAAATGATTAATAGATCATATCATTAAGGAATGTTTTCCAGAATAGACCTTGCATTTTTTATATTTTTAAATTCAAAATACTTGGGTTATTCTCCAAACTTAAGTTCTAAAACCTCCAGTTAATTAATCCAAATTATCACGAACGGCATAAATTATTTATCAAATTTGATGATTCGAGAATGGTAATCATTACTTTTACGTAAGCGGAAATATTCATATTTTATACTTTTTATAATGTAATTGACATGCAATGGAAGAGCGAGCAGTTCAGTACGCCCTTATGCTCTATGTTCCAGGTTCGCGTCTATCATATCGGTCGGGAGATCTTCCTGGGGCTCTACGATGGGAGTAATCAAAGAGTAAAGAAAGAGAGAAAACTTGGCGTTTAAGCGTGATCTCGTTCAAATCCTCGTGCCACAACATTTGAGCAAGAAAAATACTATGTTATAAAGTCCTGAAACCGAAACCCTTCATTAGTGGTAGGTTTATTTTTTATTATGTATAACGTTTTTTGGGGGGATGGAGGGGAGGGGTCAACCAGCTTGTTAAGAATCAGTGAATGCACCCCATTTGTTGAAAACTATAGTAATTGACCTTCATCAAATACACATAAAACATAACTCCAGATACTGTGCATATCCAATTTATTTATATATTACGTATGGCCTTATTTCATAGAAACGTTTTTGATTTCAAAGTAGGGTGAACGCACCAGTTTCGGATGGGACAGTTTGGACTTTAAATTTAAATAATAAACTTCCTTGTTAATTTAAAGGTTCCAGTTCTTACTAGATTGAAGAACAATTTCCTCTTTTGACAACTGTATGAACAAAGTTCCCAAAAGATTTTAGAATGCCTATCATTATTGTTTCTATAGTGCTCTTGAGATCAGTGTGTCTCATGCCTTCCTTCTAACAGTGTTGCTAATAATAAGTTAAACATTTATGTTATCTTATTCCTAGCGTTATCTTTATAGTTAAATAAAGATTTTAGTTTTTTTCTGAGGTATGTCTATTACTGGTACCGACTCCCTGTCCATAACTAGAACAATTAAATTTTGAGGTGTCTATCATTATTGCAAAAAGGTGTTTCTTTTTAAATGAATATTATACCTGTAAAACTGAATATTTTTTTCAATTTTAAAGTGTTAAATAGAAAAAGGAGATTCTAGAGATTACAAATGTCCAACGGAGAAGTTTTCAACTATAATAATTATGGCGGCATAAGCCAAAAAGGCAAAAATTTCCTATTTTCATCACTGATGCGCTTACTTACCCTACCCTAATTTCGCTTTCAGATCAAGCGGATTTTCAGATTATCGAGTATATACGAGCTGTTCTAACCAGTAGATATAATACACCTAAAAGAAAATAAAAAATATATATATAAAAGAAACAAAATTTGTTTTATGATGTTTTCCTATAGAAGGTTAAGGATACATACTTCATAGAGACTAAGTGTGCACGAGGAAAGTTTAGCGACCTCTAAATTCATACCAGAGATTATATAACAGAATAAATAAATTATCTTGCATAGCTTGACGAGAACTCAAGAGTTAAGTATCTAGTACGTTGTCCACTGAGCTACACCAATCTTTCCTTCGTAATTAATGTCACACAAAAATAAATATAACTTAAATAATCTTCACGTTTAATAATACAACATTTATTCAGTAATTAATGATATATTTTCGGATTTCTATGCGGAAATCTGTTGGCGGTAGCGACCGTGAATAGGGGCATTACTCCCGCCAAAACAAAGCTGAAGCCGAATCCACCTACATGGGGAGGTCAGCAACTCCTTCGCGATCTGTATCACAAGTCTTTCCCATCATTAATTAGCAGTCCATGCTTTATAATTTAGGTCTTTTTTTTTTTGTCATTCCAAAAACTCAACTTCACAGAAAACCAAAATTAGTCTGCTTTAACAATTTATAAATTGAAAATTAACATCTTCCAGCACGTTTCATATCTACTTTCAATACATACAATAAAAAAACAAAAAGTAAAATAGTCCATCCAATAATTCAAACTATGAGTATAGCCTTCAGGAAAGAAGAGGATGCGGAATTAACAAGTAAATAATCGCGGTAAGGAGTTTGTACAACACAAAAAATAAATAAATTTCAGAATTATTTATTGATAAAATAGTAACATAGAAACAAAGTATTGCGTTAATGTTAGTAAAAAACGTCTTAAGTAACAATTTTACATGTTATTCTATCATCATCTATAATTCTATTAGAATCATGCTCTAAGAAAAATGATTTGAGTAGGTATAAATTTTATTGATTTTTCATCCACGAATTAGTGCAAATATTTCTATAAATCGAATCGATTCGAACTATAGGAAAGAAACAAATGATGTTGATCATGACTAAATTTGGGCCTGTATTATATTCTAAAAGGAAAAAAAAGGACAGTGTCTCCATTAAACGAAGCTCTTAAAGTCACTCAAAGCTATTAAGTTCCGGACCGTTCTTGAATGAGTTAACTTCAAGGAAAGTGATAAAGAATTAGTTATAAAAGGAAATGAAAATGAAATGAAATCAGTCCTGAAGGGAATCTAAGACGAATCTGTGTCGCGAGTCAAAATTCTGAGCCATATAACATATTATAAGAAACAAACTATTAGGCATTAAAAAGAGAAACTAAATTTCTACTAATAGAAAAAAAATTACTCATTGAAGTTTTATTTATATCTTTTTTTTCTAAGCTGAAAGTATCGCACAGCTTAGGTGTGGGATATCGAAGCCCCAATCGATACCATCAAAATATCAGGCTTAAACTATCGATGGTCGATGTTTTCGTCGACATTAACATTTTTGAAATATGAATATCGATATAAATATTATAAAGATGTTAAATTCATCTTTAAATTTATTATTGGAATTGTCAATTCATCAACTCTCCTGAATAAAATTAATTTTCTAGTTCCTGTCCATCTTCATCAATCTCAGCTTTTTCCAGAAATTTCTATTCAATCAATTATGTCTTTCATTCATAGATCGGATTCAGAAAATGCTAATTTATTTGCATTCTACATAGATTTCTTTGACAATTCGTGGTCTTGGTTTGAGAAGGTACTAACTAACAAATTGGATAAATTGTCGATGAGAAGTGTCCCACGCGTGCTATTCAATTCTACTTGGGGATAGCTATCGTTAGTCGATATTATCGTAATATTGATATTATCCATTAATACGTAATACATTCTATAAGAAACAGGCAAGATAAGAATAATATTTGTCTAACGATCAGATTCATGTCCGAAAACGATGGTTCTAATTTTTAAATTACAATATTAAAATATGTAAGGGACGATATCCAAAAAAGTTAAAATTTGCTATACCGAATGGTAAACGTCCGAGGGGTAGACCGAAGCGAAGGTGGGAACATTGCGTTAAAGACGATCTAAAGGGACTGGATTTGGACGGCGTATGGTAGAGGGAGGTGTGTAATAAGCAATTGGTAATGTCGGCATCGAACCTTCAGGTTCGCTAAGCCTTTTATTATTAAGGGACGATATCGAGAGTAGATAATATTGAAGTAGATACAATCATAGGTAAAATATCTAATATCGGAATTATTCGATAATATCGACCATCGATGGCTATCTCTAGCATAGCTTCTTAATTTCACGAACACAAAGAACAATTCAGTATGCTAATACAATACTTCACTACGGAGAAACAGTAGAGAATTCAGAATTTGATTTTCGGGAGCGGCCAATATTTTCTTTTTAATAAGAGTAATTACAGGAACAATAATAATCATAGGGATACAACTTTTAGTGTTTCTTGTCACGTTCTTAGATCTAGCAGTTGATGTACACGCGTTACACCCACATCCCCATCTCCACATATATTATTACAGTAAGGCTCGAAATCGGTTTTGTACCAAATATAAGCTCCTGTCATGCTCAAATACCATGAATGGGGTACCGTTGGATTCAGAATTTCACGGGGGGTTAGCGAATCGTATTCTCTACTTTTGTTTAATAATAATAATAAGGCTTAGCGAACCCGAAGGTTCGATGCCGACACCACCAATCGCTTGTTACACACCTCCCTCCACCGTTCGCCGTCCAAACCCAGTCCCTTCAGATCGGCTTTAATGCAATCTTCCCACCTTCGCTTCGGTCTACCCCTCGGACGCTTACCATTCGGCACCGCACATATTAACCTTTTAGGAATTCTCTCGTTACTAAGCCCAACAACTTTACAAGCCCATTTGATTCGCCGCGATGAAATTACCTCAATTATATTACCCGGATACAGCTCACGCAATTCGGCGTTGTGTAACCGTCTGAACTCTCCGGTTAACTCATCCTTCTTCGGTCCGAATATTCTACGCAATACTTTATTTTCAAAAACCTTAAGACGCTGCTCATCCCTTAATGTAAGCGGCCAAGTTTCGCATCCATAAAGAACTGTAGGCAAGATAATTGTTTTATAGATTCTAATTTTTAAGTTTCGGGACAAGAGGCGCGAACTGAGTAGTTTTGTCACAGAAAAATAACAAGCATTCCCCGCCTTCAGTCTAACCTTAATCTCTTCTTCAATTTCGTTTTTTCTAGATCGTAGAACCTAGATACCTAAATTTATCTACCTGTTCAAACATATTACCATCTATATCGATATCACCAGTAGTATCGCCATTTTTGCAGCTAACCATATATTTTGTTTTATCCACGTTTATTTCGAGTCCTAGTTCTTTACCGGCTTTCATTAACGTTGTCGTATTTAGTTTTATAGTTTCAACTTCTTCGCTTAACAGTACCAGATCATCAGCATAGCCCAGCACGGATGTTGTCCCGCCCAGATCCAACCCTTTCTCGGTTCGCATTACCTCCCTAATGGCATGTTCTAATGCCAAATTGAACAGGACAGGCGAAAGAGAATCCCCCTGTTTTAAGCCCGAACGAACCTCAAATTTTTCGGACAAATTATTACCGATTCTAACTTTATTGAGTGTCTCCGTCAAGCACATCCTGACTAGATTTACTAGTTTTTTTGGAATCCCCTGCTCAATTAGAATATTATACAGTTTCTGGCGGTCAATAGAATCGTAAGCCTTTTTAAAATCTATATACAGCTGGTGAACAATACCGTTATACTCCAATTTTTTCTCTAATATTTGCCGTAAAGAAAATATTTGATCAATTGTCGAACGATTCCGTCTAAATCCGCATTGGTAGTCTCCGATAATTTCCTCGGCGTATTCCGTGATTCGACTGGTTAAGATTAAAGTGAATATTTTATAACATACCGGAAGGAGTGAAATTCCTCGATAGTTATTACAATCCGTCCTCGGACCCTTTTTGTGAATCGGAATAAGAATAGATTCTTTCCATTCTTCAGGTAATTTCTCGTTCACCCAGATTTTTTTAACCAACCGATGTATTTTAGAAACTCCAGCTTCCCCGCATGCCTTAATTAGTTCAGTAGGGATATTATCGATTCCCGCTGCTTTATATGATTTTAATTTTCCGATAGCTACTTCAACTTCCTCTTTACTTGGTCCTTCTATTAACGGTTCAGCACTCTGGTACTCAGAAGGAGGACACAGATCATAATTTCCCGTATTTAAAATATTGTCAAAGTGGTCCTTAAACTTATTCAATATGTCAACCGGATCGGTCAGAATATTGTTATTATCATCCCTAATTCCAGACGTTACGGGCCCGACATATTTGCGTGATCTGTTTATACCTTTGTACATGTCTCTTACGTTATTTTCGATTCTATTAGTTTCTATTTCAATTATTTTATTTTTAAGATACTCCCTTTTTTTATTTTTGAGCAATTTTGTCGTTTCGTTCTTTGAGATTCGGAAGTATTCCAGATTGTCTTCGCTAGGATTATTTAGAGCTTTTAATTTAGCGGCTTTTCTTTTTTCACACATGTTTAAGCAATCTTCATCAAACCACGGTTTGTTATTCTTATTTTCCTTTTTTCCTAGACACGAGTTACCGACCGCTTTAATATTATCCCTGATCTCTATCCATAACTTGTCAATATCCTCGTGGTCCTCGTCAGGAAGCTCTAAAGCTTCAAACCTATTCTTAACATCTAGCTCGAATTGGTTTCTAATTGATGGATTTTTCAATTTTTCCAAATTAAAATTCTCAAAATCGAAACGGTTTTCTTTTCTCTTTTTTACATTAAGTTTTTGTCGAATTTTCGCGATTACTAATTCATGATCCGACCCACATTCTGCTCCGCGATAAGACCGTACATTAATTATACTGCTTTGCCAGCTATGTTGTATCAAGACATGATCGATTTGATTTCGTGTTTGCGAATCCGGTGATGTCCAAGTATATTTATGAATATCCTTGTGTTTAAACGTCGTACTTTTAATTATCAGGTTTTTCGAGATGGCAAAGTTTATCAGACGGATCCCATTATCATTACTATATTCGTGCAAACTTTCTTTACCAATCGTCGGAATATAAACTTCTTCCCTTAATACCTTTGCGTTCGCGTCACCTACAATTATTTTCATGTAGTTTCGCGGTAGTTTATCATAAACCCATTCGAGTTTATCGTAAAATTCACTTTTGACTTCATCGTCACTGTCTTCGGTCGGACAATGTATGTTTATTAATGCGATTTTAAACCAACGTCCCTGAAATGTAGCTACCGAAATTCTATCACTAAAGAATTGTACGTCCCTCAAAGCGGATAGTAATCTACTCCTAATTAGAAACCCGGTACCCAAACAATGATTCCCGCTTCCTCCGTACCAAATAGTGTACTTTCCTTCCCTCATCGAGCCCTCCCCTGGCCAACGAACCTCTTGCAGAGCCACGACATCCAAATTGTACCCATTTACCTCATTCGTGACCGATTTTAGCCCCCCTGCTGTGTTTAAACTCCTTACGTTCCACGTACCAATATTTAAATCCCTATATTTCAACTTGCACCATGAATCCCCTAAAGCAGTCCCCACCCGGAGACCCGAACGGGGGACTAGTTTACCTCCGGATAATGAGCGTTTTACCTTAGGGA
Source organism: Nezara viridula (assembly GCA_928085145.1). Taxonomy (NCBI): domain Eukaryota; kingdom Metazoa; phylum Arthropoda; class Insecta; order Hemiptera; family Pentatomidae; genus Nezara; species Nezara viridula. The sequence continues at coordinate 61,877,001 of OV725079.1, read as the reverse complement.
GATCCATGACTTTTTGTGGTGTTTGGTGAACTAAAGATATGTGAGTAGGGCGTTCAATCCTACGTCACACCCTCCAGCAAGTCTGGTGGGTCCCTACCTCCAGCAAGTCTGGAGGTCCCCTCCCTCCAGCAAGTCTGGAGGGCCCCTCTCATTGTTGGTCAGCGAGTCCATCGGACTTAGCCGGGAGGAACTTCCAAGGAATTTCCACCGACCATCCCCACATCCGCCACCCGTGGGACGCTCCCCATACGCGGTAATGAGCCCGCGCGAGGCAATATACTTTTGTTTTTCTTTCTAAAATAAATAAAGTCGTTACAAAAATTTTGCTAGGCTTCAATACTGGAACGGTGGTAGGTCTGTTGATCGATACGGGACAAATTGGACCTTGAAGATTTTGATGCGTACAGCAAGACCCGGATCCTGCGTTTTTATGTCCAAAAACGTACTATTTTCGAGATATCGCAAGGCATAGGGTTCGCATCCACACAACCTTACGTTAATTGTACTACTGCCATTGAATACATGTCTCATTTCGTCGACTTGAGGCCTCTATGATCGAGAGAGGAGTTTATTTATCGATGGTGTTTTTGATCAGCAAGCCATATCATCGTTAGGCTTCCTTTTCCTTCAGGCGGTCAAAATAGTCCATGAATAGACCCCGAAAATTCAGGCAAACAAGTTGTGAAAAAAAAAAACTTTATTTGAGAATAACTAAAAAATTACACACTTTTCCCTTGGTTATGCCCATGATTATATTAAAGATCACTAAATTCCTTACAAAAGGAAAAAAAATCATCGAAAACAGACAATTTCTAGCAAAGATACAGTAAACATGTTCAAATTTGTAAACATGTTGGTTCCAAACATTAATGAAGATTTAAATTAATTTTATTTTTCTTTGTCGATTATATTTATGGATAAAGTAACAATTGATTTCTTCATCTTTTTATACGTTGCATTATTTTATTTTCTTATTAATTTGGCATTTGAAAACAATATACTGTGTGAAACTTTCGCACAGGTCTACTAGTAATTTAAAAAGAGATATCGTAATTGTTAAAGTATTCGGTGTTTAAATCACTCATAGAAACAAATATGGATTAATGAAAAAAAATCATTTTGGGTACAAAGGAGGGAAGGGTGTTCAGCACCGAAGCCCCCCTTCATTCTTGAATCTGCTAGTGCAAAGAATCTACACACGGATCAATGTATGAAAATTAATCGTGTAGCTTGACTTTTATTATACTTTCCTATCCACCTGAATGAAAGTAAATACATCTGTTTATCTATCCATGAATCGAATCGCGGCTCTACAAGGTTAGAGTATGGGCGTCATCGCAAGTAAATCAAGTGAAGGCGTGCAGCAACCCACCTCTTCACATCTCCCGTCCGCTCCCACACTTAGTTCTGTTTAATAACAGATACTTATTTCATTACAATGCAATATTTATCGAAGATCGATTATAATCTTAATACAATTGAATGGATCGTGGCAAGAATATGACAAGTCACGTGATTCTTTTTTGTTCAAAATGGCAGTTTCTAACTTATGAAACATTCTTCAATTCTTATTTAATGTTTTAAACAGTTCATATACCACAATATATTCAGTAGTGTACAGGAACGGTCATGTATTAAATGTAATTGAAGAGCTTGTGGGAAGTAAGTGGCTAGTCAACATATTACTTTCTGATTCTACCTTAGTATAGCTTATATAGTGTTTGTGTGCATACCAATATATAGGACTGTCGTCAAAAATCATATTGTTACCCGACTAATTCCTCATATATAAATTATATATACACGTGTTCATACAGTATAATATATACACAATTACAGTAAATGTGTTACTTTCAAAGAGGGCTGTTTGCACTGTAATTTCACTGCTCAAATTATCCGTTATATGGGGCATTAGTCGGGTAATAATATGATTTTTGACAAGAGTCCTCCTATATATTGGTATGCCTATATTAAGTAGACACAGGAAGTAACATTTTGAATAACCACATACTTGCTCCAAGCTTTACAATTACGTCCAATAAATGACCTACACCGATTTACTGTTTCCAAGATAACGGATTTTAAACGATGTCTACGTAGGTATATTTTCATGCTTTATGGTGTGATAATTTTTTGTACTCTTGAAGTTATCATGTTTCAATATACAAGTTTCTTTCCGAGAAATTTCACTGACAATGATAGCATTGTTATACAAAGCTATCACTCAACTTAAGCCAAATAATTCGACATCGTAATACTGTAAGTTCCTAAACTCAGCGCTGGGCTCAGATCCGTCTCTAAACTGGGCGAAACTACGCCATCAAAGAAATCGGCGCTGAATTTAGTAACTTGCTTATTTTAAAGAAAATAAATACGAATCCATATTACTGTGTATAAATATAATACTTCGTACATTAAAAATAGCTTTCATTCAAGTAAAATTAAGTTCGAAAAAGGACTTGAACTGCAAAATTCTGTGGTGTTATTGTTTCCAATAGCATCTAAAAATCTCAAATTGTCCAGCAAATATTTTTTTCGGCATTTGACCACAGCAAGCTTTTTCCTGATAGATAAAATCACAACGACATTAAATAATAGAATCGAAAATGCTTTAAAAAATTGGTTTTGCTATTTTTTTAAAAATAACTTCCACTCTCAAGTTATATGTTAAAATGCTTTCGAAGTAAATTTTTCAATATTATGAAAAAATATTTAATTTAGATAAACAATTTCTCTTCACTTCGGAAAACAAGACAAATGTACGATATCTCAATCAATCTATCAGTCTCAAACCATCGTATATATAATAACAACGAATTTCAGCGGACTATAATGATTTGAGCAGAGAAATCGAAAAAAAGCAATGTACTCAATCCGATAAATACACACATTTTCCAAGAGTGACTTAGAAATATCACTAACCTTAGGAAATGTCAGCAATAAAACTGACAAAATAATAACATTTCTAACAATGGTAAATTTAACGAAAGAGTTTAAATAATATCTGTTTATCTTTTTCTCTTATTTAATTTGTTTTCCTTTATATATATCATTTCCCCCCTTATTTTAATTATTTATTTTTGCTGATGACCTAGATGTTTTGCGCCTATAACATCAAAATACCAACCAACCAATACACATATTATGGAGCCTATAAAAAAAAAAAACGAATGACATGTGATGCGACAGTTACATTGTAAATTGACAAGAAGCCACAGCTCGACATCTTCGTGGACTGATGAGCAATTGAAAAGAGTTGCATGGGCAGTTCTCCATTTGTTCATGTTTAAAGACGCCCACATTCTGACCTCAGGATGAGAGCAATGTACTAATATCTTCGCAGAAAAAGTATTGCAGGAAGATGGTAAAACGGAATAAAATAATAGCCACAGTAAATTGCAAAGAGGAAATTTCATAGGTAGAATCAATTAACGAAGAAGAGAACTCACAGGGTGATAAGATCATAAAGATCTTAAATACACTTATTGGCTTCAGAAGTAGTTGAAAGGTTCCACATACGTGAGTGTGTTATGTATTTTAATATAAATTACACACAATGCATACATACGTTCATTGTGATTGGAAAACTTTCAGATTTAAAATGGATCAGTTATTCGGAAAAAGTCTCTCTAATTCAGTTAATGACTTTCAAACATCATCTAAAGATTATTAATTGAACAAAATCAATAATAAATGATGTTACTAATAAAATATAGGTCTTAAAAAAAAAAAAACATAATAAAGAATCACGCTCTTAATGGAAATTGTAGGTATCGGAGAGTTTTCTAAATTAACGATATATTGATGAATACTTTCTTAACGTAGGAGGAATAGGACTTTTAAAAAACAACATTATTCTGTGTTTTAATTTATTTGTTGTTAATTTTTATGAAAAAAAGATTAATATTTTTGATATTAGGCTTCGGTCAATGACCTTATCGGAGTTGTAGTGTAGGCATGCAACAAAAAAAAACGAGAATGCTTTTGTTTCAGAATATTTAAGCAATTACTGCAGTTATAAATAAAGACTTTGTATATGGACATTTAAGCTTTTATTCCATTTCTAATTAACTTTAAATTGTAGAAGTCGATGCTTTAAACCGAAAGTATTTCGAAAAAGGGAGGATAATTGACTGTGACGGTTTATAATTTTATTCTTTAGAATTTTTCTTAATTTACTAAATCGATTCATATTTTGAAGAAATAAATCAAAATATCCAAAATAATATGTAAAAGCATTATTATGATAAATACCAGAAGGCATACGACAGTAGCAGGAATTATTGAAGAGTTCAAAAACCGAGAGTAATAAAATGTTAATATATCTGCAGACACGCAGGAAAAAAAAACCATTAAACTAGGAAGTATTATTTGTTTTTCTATATTTTCTATTCAATTTTGATTTCGCGCATATTCAGAAATATAATTCAAAAACGTTATTTAAAACATTAAATCTTAGTCTTAAGGATGCGGTAAAAATTCAACCAAAAATCTCCTTCATAATACAAAGCACAATCTGTTCGTTTTTTTTTTAAAAGAATAATTTTAATTCTAACTATAGATATCGGAATTAGCGATATATTGATGAATACTTTTCGGACGTATGAGGAATAGGATAAAAAAAACCAAACATATTCTGTGTTTTGATTCATTTGTTGTTATTTTTGGAGAAATTGAACTAAGCATTTATGATATCAGGCTTCGGTCAATGACATAATCGGACTCATAGCGTAGGCACGGAACAAAAAAATAAAATCGAGAATACTTTTGTTTCGGAATATTTAATCAATTACTGCAGTTATAAATAAAGAATATACTTATGAACATATAAGGTTTTATCCCAGTTTATATTCAGTTCAAACTGTAGTAGCCAATTCTTTAAATCGCAAGTATTTCGAAAAAAGGTAGATAATCGACAGTGACACGGTTTATAATTTTGTTCTCTAGAATTTTTCTTAATTTACTAAATCGATTCATATGTTGAAGAAATAAATCAAAATATAGAAAATGTAAAAGCATTATTTTCATTAATATCTGAAGGCATAAAACAGTAGCTGGAATTATTGATGAGTTCAAAAGGCACAAGTCATAAATAATATGTTAATACATCGACAGACATGCAGCAAAAACATTAGTTTTTTTCTAGATTTTATGTTCAATTTTGATTTCGCCCATATTCGGAAATATAATTCAAAAACGTTATTTAAAACATTAAATCTTAGTCTTAAGGATCCAGTAATTAAATTTAAAATAATACATTAAATTTAAATGCACATAAGAATTATTTTGCTTCTTCTCTAACGAAGGTCAGTAAGAGTACTTATGTATAAGATTAAAGGTAAGTTTATGCTCAGAATAGACAATTTTCTCTCGCGTTCTACGTATAAAAATAAAGGGAAACATTCGGATTCGTGTATATTTGTTTAAATTCAAATTCCTGTGATAACAAAAAATTGTTATATTTCTAATATAAAAATAAGAATTATAATTTTGCTTCCTCCCTACCGAAGGCGAGTATGTAATAAATGCGAATAATGATGATATAAATATCGAAAATTTTCCCTCGTGTATTACGTTCAACAATAAAGGAACACATTAGGATCACTGTCAGTCTGTTCCAAGTCGAATCCATGTGGTATTGAGGGTTTATAGCAAATAGTCATTAAATAAAATTTCATAAAGTTAAATAAGTAAGTACTGAGATGAATTTTTCTCTCTATAAAATCTTAACGTTGAGCACTTAATGTTGTTCTTAGGATTTGGCTCATTTACTGTGTTTTTGAACCATTAAACAAGCGAGAAATTCAATAAATTGTGCTTGAAAATTCAGCATCATGTTCCAAGTAACCCAACGATATCACCTCTTACCGTAATTAATAAGCTTTAGTTGACATTATCAAAAATTGTTCGGGTTGATACCCACATCAATTTAAAAAAAAATTCTACCACACAAACGTATTAAATTGATAAGCCTATATTTCAAAATGGCTCGTTCAAAGCTGAAGATATGTTAAGGAATAATAAAAAAACAAGCATTAAGGATTAGAAAAAAGGGATTAGGTACCAATTTTATCTAATTCCATTCACTAGTTTCTGTTACGAATGCGCAAACGTAATTTCCTCTTTAGGCATATATATATTTATTTTTTTTAATGTGGCCTAAAGTTTTAGAAATTTGGGAAATAGTGAATAAATGGTCAAGTATAAATTTCATTAATTAAAATTAACATAATTGCTAGGAATATAATGGCTATGAAACGTGATTGGAAACAATAGAATAAACATATGTTAATGGGAGGTTATATAAGTCTTTTAATTGCATTCGGATGCATGTGATGAGCATATAATTTACTGTCTTTAGTTTGATTTGATGAAATTTTCATAGATTTCTGAATTCAGGTTTAATATCTGGATGGTCCAATATAGGTTTTATCAAAATTATATCCACTTCTTTCTTTCGCATGGCTGAGCGTTAATCCTTGAAAAGACTATACTTAAAAACAACTAAAAAAGACACTAAACTTACGGCTCCTCCCATACACAGACTTAATTCCCAAATGACAAATCATGAACTTTGAAATAAAGGATATCATATAACCAATAGAAATGAGGACGAAGCTTTTATGCTGAATTAACTTGGCAGTGCTAAAAAGTATACTTGAATCTATTTGACACTAAGTACATTCATGTACTTGTCTGGTATTGATTTGCTTACTTTACCCAAGTATGGAAAAATATATACTTGGAACTGCAGACTTACGATCGCCTCAATTACCCATGGTATGATCCTTGCATTCGTTCCAAAACAAACTCAACAAAAGTACCACAACCAACATCACGGATGTGTGATAATAAGTAAAATTTCTCAAGCACTATTAAGTAGAGAACTATCTTATTCGGTAAATTTCAATATAGGAGACACAACTAGCTAAACTTTTAAATAAGAGGAGGTATTTATTGTTAGTAGAATTCTATACTTTGGAGGTTAATTCCACAATGACACTGTAATAAAAGTTAATAAATAGGGACGTCAAGAAGTGGTTGCGTCCTCAAAATTTTTAAGAGCACATTTTTACAGAGAACGAATTTTTAAAGGGGTTACAATTTGACGGGATATCAATTTACGAGAAAATACATTTTAACATGTTTATTAATTGTTGGAGGAGAGTATATTTTTGAACGGTTTCAGTTCGGAGACATTAACAAATGTAATTGTATATAATTTTATAATTATAATTTTGCTTCCAACATTTATAAGAAGTGGAGAACAATAAAATGCATTTTGGTAAATGTCTTTGACCAAGGGGTGGAATAGGCATCTCTTATACTAATTCCATAAGATAATTGGATTGTATATATTGGTTATATTTAATGGATAAAAACTGGACAAACTAACTATATTAAAAAGATTCAACTGCATTCAAACTGCTACAATATAGATTTGATTTAAATGACACTGTACAATTCACATAGGATATTCAGAATTGTCTTTTAAGTTCAGATATACTATACAAAAGAAATAATTATTTTATATACCAACGAAAATTGTTGCTTTTATACCTAACTGATACTAAACAAAATTATGATGATTATAATAATGAATAATGAACCAAACTATATCTATTCCAATATACGAGTACTTGACTTAATCGTCTATCGGAAGAAGTAATAATTAAGTACAACAAAACAATTTTTTTTTAGCTTATTATATTAAAATAATAAAGAAATAATACTTATATAATAATATGCTATAAATAAATATATATATATATTCTTCTTTTCTATATATTATTTATATATATTTGTTATAATTTTTATATTTTATTTTTATATATTTTATAAATCCTTATATACTTATAAATTTTTACATATTTTATAAGTTTTTACATATTTATAATTTTTTATAAATTTTATAGATTTTAAATTTTATAAATTTATAATCACAGTTTTTCAACTGCCTCCCGCAGTGCCACATCCTACGCCCTGAAGACGACCTGCAAAGTGGGTCGAGACGTCGGCAAAAATTAAAATAATTTATATATTTTAATTTTTTTTATTTATTTGACCGCACCCTCGACTAACTCCTTCTCATTTTATAAATTTTTATATAATTTAAATTTTTAAACTAATATTGTAAGTATCGATATTAATTCTGAATTGTAAAATTCAACTTGTACCTACATGTAGTGTGCCTAGTTATAATAGGCATGGAGCATTCATATTCATAATCAGTAATATTCTTTTAATAAACTGTCTTTCTTTGGGGTTACCAAAGAAGGAAAATACAATATATATATATATATATTATATTAAAATAATAAAGAAATAATACTTATATAATAATATGCTATATTATAATAAGCCAAAAAAAAGTTATATTGTACTTAATTATTACTTATTTTTAGGCTATGTGTTCGTTTGTGTATGCATAACGTGTTAAATAAACAGACTGAGAGAGCTTTTGTCAATATTCGGTGAAACAGATAAAAGTTGAGTTGTGCTCCTTATATTTTCACAGTGCGAAACACACAAAAACAAAAACTGAGGATATCTGGAAGTATTTAAGACTCTTGTTTTGCAAAAATTAAAAAATATATACAAAGTATACTGAATTATTGAAAATAATTTCTTTAACCACATATGAAAAAAAAATTAGGCGCATGAAATCTTAACCACAAATCAACAGAGACTTGATAAATAAATGATGTGGGTTGTGTTTCCTAAAATATTTCTATATAGTATTACATAATATTAATAAGATACCATGTGAAAGTCCAGAGTTTCTGTCCTCAACAAATCATTCTAACCGACAATCATGATTCGCTCAATAATAGACATGTGGGCACTTCCTGGTTTATTTACAACAGGGTATCGAATGAAAGCCAAGGAGCACAAACGCTTGGTGAGTAAATCGCGTTCCAAAGAGTCGCAAAACGTTATGAAATCTGAATGCGGTCAGAGATATCGATGACTGCGAGAAAAATAGAAGAAAAGAAACAAAGTAAAAACTACAACATATCTGAAAAAAACAAAAAACATAAGCCAGACAGAAACTAAAAGTTACAAAAAATGCCAAGATAAAAACGATATCATTGAGGTTCCTTCTGTAATAATTTAATTTATCATAATGTATTATACTTGAAAAGCAATAATAAACATTTGTCCCATTAGTCTTCATAGGAAAATAACTATCATTCCAAAAATATTAGTATAGTAAAAAATTGAAATTTATTTATTATTTATCTATGAACGTTTTTACAATCAAAAATTTTGATAATCCTATTGTAAAAACGAATGCAATTCGTAATTTTTCATAAAATTAAAATTGTTCGTAGGAGAAAAAAGTAACCTTTTTTACATTACATTAAACAATAGAGAGATGAACAAAATGTTTTGCACGATTTTTGTATAATTGTCATACTATTTATAATGGTGGATAAATGGTTGACTGTTTGTAATATGGTTAGTAGGTGGTAGCAGCCACTCTGAGAAATAAAAATAAGGAAGGAGATGATCTGGGATGGCGGTCATAAATAAACAAAATAGTGACAAAACTATTTTATTAAAAGCCTATTTTTTAAAACTATTTTATTAAAATAGTTTAGCCACTATTTAGTCTATGTATGAGAATTTAATCTATTTATGAGAATTTCAATTTTTTTTATTCCTGTTTACTTATAGGAGCGGCAACCCCCCTAATTAACTTCCCAGCAGACACAGCATTTATTTATTTTTTTCTTAATATCTTACTCTCATTATAGATTTTAAAAACACAATAACGTTTAATTAAAATTATAACTTTAAGGTATTAAAATAAATATTATTTAAAGACTGGCATTGAAAATATTATTTCGAAGAGCACAAAATTATTATCGTTATTCATAAAAATAACAAATATTATATCGCTATTGCTAGTGCAAAAGGTAGTATGTAACCATTTTACATGTTTATTCGCTTTGTGCTAATTTTATAGTCTGCAACTGATATAAGTAGTCAGTTTAGTAGGAAAACAGCAGAGAGAAATAAAATATGATGTTATACTAATATATCAAAAAATATTAATAGGTTTTACATAAGACCTTTCGCACTAAAAATAGTAAAATTTTATTTTTAATTCAGTAATGCCAAAATAAATATATAAAAAATCTAAACAATACATTTACAAACTTCTCAATCAAACATTAATTAATAAGTACTAAGTCATAACGATATCTGAAGAGTCATTCAGTATTAAAGAATATGACTAAACGATTAAAAGATAATAATATAGATAAATAATAAAAACAATGTTTCATTAATTTATAATAATAATAAAGTATTAACATAAAAGAGAAAAAATCGAAACGAGACATAATCTGAACGTCAGGATACAATCGGAAAAATCTAAAGATAAGGCCTAAAATCTCAAATAGACAGTAAACAAAATACATTTTGCCAATTCTGGACTGTATATCTACAGAATAAACACCAGTATTCTTCAATAGCAAAAAAAATAAATAAATGCTTTGATTTAAGCAGTAATGAACCATAATTAGAAATAATTAAATAATATATTCCATAACGCCCAAAAAATTGAAAATGCATCAGAAGCACTTTAAGAAATTTTAAAAATACAATACAAATAGAAATTTATTCATTTTTTTAGATGAATATAAAAGTTTACAAGCAATTATTCGTTACAATTTAATGGTTTAAGCAAACCATTTTTACTATAAAAAAGTTAATATACAAATTTAAAAAAAAAATCCTAGATAGAAGATCATTCTACGCCTTAAGATTGAAAAATGACTCAAGCGAAATCGATATTTAAGTCAATCTGGTGTCATCTCAACCAAGGACGTACGACAATATTCTTTGTTGTAAACTGCAGTTCTGACCATAATCCAAGGTATTGCGGTAGAATTGTCATCTTATGTAGTAGCTCATAGTTGCAAATATCTTCGGGATGTTGAACAATAAACCAGAGGATTGCTGAGAATATCTTTTGTAATGTTATTATCCGAAGTGTTATTCCTAATGATCTGTAAGTCTTAGGATCAATTTTTTTATTCGCTCATCCCACGTCCCCTAAATGTGAGTTCGCAATTTCTGTTTTGACAACAGGTGTTGATTTTACAAAAATATTATTTGACTCCACAAGAAGCGGATTTGTTACAGGATATGCTGTTCTAGGTCATAAATTCCTCTCCTACAGGCAAGGAATGTAGTAATGCTGTTCCATCCAGTTCCTACTACCTCCAAAAACAATTGATTCATTATAGTTACAAAGTAAGAGATGGCGCCGGATGGAGTAACTTTGGCCCTTGCGTGCAACATTGGCAGAACAAAGGAGAAAAAATGCTCTGTATCCAGAAAGAAGGGAAGAATTTTTACTTATTTACAGAGCCAAAAAAGTATTGAATAACAGATACAGAACCGACTCAGTATAAAATTTATTGCTATAATTTGTGTCTACTGTATAAAAAAAAAATCTGAAAATGGAACAAAGTTACCCACGTTAACAGTAACTTTTTATGTTAACAAATATTTAATTGGATTGTTTAAATACGTTTTATAATTTCTGACATTCCTCAAAAATGGCTGCCGGAAAAGTCTACGTCAACCTCAAAGTTAAGTTCGCTTTTGGGTTAATCTGGCGCCGAATATTTTCTAATATTCCCTATCAGACAATAGTTCATGTTTTTTAATTCGTTGTTCAACAGTTCAATTCGTTCGTTTAACAGTTCATTGCCCAGAGAAGTAAAAACGCGTTATCCACAAGCTATAAACATATTCTAGCTAAATAAATAGGTTTTAACCCAATAAATTAAATTTTAGGTTAAAAAAAGTTTTATTTATTAAAAATCTTTTTAGTAGTTTATAGAAAAAGAAGGGGTTATCTAAGCGAATAATCCTGGCTTAACACATAATTACAGTTATTGTTGGATGTAATAATACATGTAATGAAAAACGCGTATATATTTAAGCTCATTAAAATAGCTCAATTTTATTTAAGGTAAAGATTTCAACGCTTCAGTAAATTTAACTTTAAACTTATGTTATTCACAAGCGGAAAAAAATTTCCAGAAGAAAAATCTGGGTAATAAAATCAAATCTTTTTCATGAGCTGATACAGCACGGATTTCTGCTTATATCACAAATGCCTTATATTATCTTCCTTCCTAAAATGATAGTTATTCTGAAACTGGTTCCTTACTAACCTATATACATTTTTGTTTTCTGGTTCATTTTATCAGTCACGTTAAAGAGGAAAAGACATCAACGGTGCCAAGTCAAGAAATTCATAAAACCCGATAAGGCAAGACAACCATAAACCGAACGAAGGATAAGAAAAAGTTTTTTAAAGGAGTAAAAAAAAGAAAAGCAAAATGAATTATTGAATAAGAACTTAGCATTATAGAATTTATCATTTTTATTTATTATAGATAACGTATATGTTTATCTTAATATTCAAGTATATTTATTGTTTCATTTTATTCATGATTGCGTTATTTACATTATTTATTTAACAATCAATTCATTATATTATATTTAATAGAATGCTTTATAAGGGAAAGATTTAAACTACTTATTAAAAAGTCCAGTAATTATTGCATTCAAAATTAAAGAGCTTCAACATATCATTTTAGCATTGATAATTTACATGAGGACTTAATGGATTTATAAATCGTATTTATAACGTATATAGCTTATATACATATACATAAAAGTTGACCAGCTTGGATTGATTTGCTTCATAGTCTTTTTAACTTAGCTTTGTTATTTATATTTATTTTTATTTAACTTATTTGTATTTATTTTTGTTTATTTATTTTGCGTTATTAATTATGTTTAATTACTTTTCACTTTTAATTTTTGTTTTTAAGAAAATATTTTTATTATTTGATAAAAACATACTGGATATTGTAAAAATGCAATATGAGGTGTGCCTAATTATAATACGTAAGGTAAAAATAAAAAGCAGAAACTACTATTTAATTATTTATTTAATACCGATCAAATCTATTAATGATAAATTTATTCATTAAACGAATATATACAAAACAAATTTAAATATACTAATATTAGTCAAGAACTTCGCAGTTTGTGGAAGTAATAAACAAATATAACTGCATGATTCCGAACACAAAGCATTGAGTATTTAAAATAATGGAAGTGAACTAGAACAAAGTTTTGCAGATTTTGTCATCACCCTCAACTAAAAAAAAACCTAGTAAATGCAGAAAAAACACTACTCTGAAAAAGATACATCAACCAGAGACCGAATGTCAGTCTAAAAGATTAATTTGGTAACATGGATCTTCTTGGGATAGATGATTTCTCAATCTCTCCATGAGGTAGCAGCACTACATATATACCTGAGGTTTAGGATGTAAAATCGGTATTATATATATATATATATATATATATATATATATATATATATATATATATATATATATCGGTATTAGATATATATATATAATACCGATTTTACATCCTAAACCTCAGGTATATATGTAGTGCTGCTATATATATATATATATATATATATATATATATATATTTTTTTTTTTTTTTTTTTTTTTTTTCCTCTGCTGTAGTAACCCTACAGAAGAGGCGTATATTTTTTAGAAGTGTGCATACACCATGCAAAAGCATATTATATGCATTACAGTGTTATTTAGTATATAACTATAAATATAACTTATTACAATATGTGTTGGCTAAAGATATTTAAAAAGAATGGTACTTAATTTGTATTACAAGGAGAATATTTATAGATGTTTAAATAAAATAAATAACAATAAACGATTAAATAAAGTAAATAACAGTATCAGATGAATGAACAGTACCAGAATATACTAAGACAAAATACTCTAAAAACAGAGGCAGAATCAAATACAAAAATTATGCGGAGAATAAACAAATGTTACAAATTTACAATTGAGTATCAACAAAATAAAGAATAAAAGACATAAGTCTAACTTTAGAAGTATATTAAATAAAAGAGCTATGCTGGAATGTCTTATAATTTTATGCTATTAATGAATTCCTTCAACTCCTTCATGTATTTTTTGTATAGTATGGGTTCGGGAAGAGGCCATGTGTCTCCTTGCGTCAAAGAAGATTTCAGGAAGTTGGCTCTTTTGTGTTCGTATAACTGGCAGTCGTTTAAAATGTGTATGAAAGTTTGTGGAGTCAGTCCGTCACAATTGCATGCGTCTGTCGCTTTTAAGTGGAATCTGTTTAGATATTGGTTAGTCGGGCCGTGTTCAGTAAGGAATTGGGTTAGTTTATAATGGGTGCTTTTTGTTGTGTTGCAGTTTTGTAGGGTGATGTTTGGAATGTATTTATGTAATGGTCGTCCTTTGGTAGATTGTTGCCAATGTCTGTTCCACTCTTCGGTTAAATCAGTCCATAAAAGTTTTTTAACGTAAGTGAAGGGGGCTAAATTATATTCATAAGGCAGTTGAATATCACAAGCAGCTACTTTTGCCATTGCGTCAGCTTTTTCGTTTCCGCGGACGCCGCTGTGTCCCTTTACCCAAATCAGTTGTGTTTTTATGTCCAAGTTCATCAGTTCGATAAAATTGTTTCTAAGTTGAGCTGTTAGTGGGTCTTGTATTTTATTGTTTTTTATTGAGTAATGTATATATATATATATATATATATATATTGGGATAGTGGATTTTACGTAATCTCAAAACAGAAAAAAGGAGCGGTATATTGAATTATAATACTATTTTGATATATTTGAAAAATATCATATACATATATATATATATATATATATACATCAAAATAATATTTTATAAATATATATATAGTAAATAGTAATATAATTCAATATATTTCTCCTTTTTTCGGTTTCGAGTCTACGTAAAATCCACTATATATATATACCGATTTTACATCCTAAACCTCAGGTATATATGTAGTGCTGCTACCTCATGGAGGGATTGAGAACTATGTCTGTATAACAAGAGATCTAATTGTAATTGAAAACATTTTTTTTTCGGTTCGAGCCTAAATGACCTTAAATTACGGTACTGAAACCAACAGAGGGTAACAATACCAGCTGAAATTTTATCATTAAAGCAGTCCAATAGGAAACAGAAAAGTAGAAAATATATGTACTAAGCAACCACAAATATAATAAGAGACCAACGAATAAATCTGTGCCCCGGACGTAAAAGACACCATATCCATTTTTTCATAAAAAAATTTAGTAACTAAGAAACGAATTTTAAAAGCTCAAAATTATGGAAAATTGGCTCTCTAAACAAATACAAAAATGTGACAAGGGGTCCATAATCTCCGGGTTACAGATTTCGTAACTAAGAAACAAATTTTAATAGTTCTTTATAAAGATGGTGTATTGTTTTTTTTTTTAGACTGATGATGTGAGATGTGTTGGACTTCTATTGCATATACGCGAAAATGTTGTTTCCTGCTGTAATCTAAATTGGCGAAACGTTGTTTTCTGGTATTTTAGAGACTGTAGGCTTTTTGTTTGGAATATTCCGATTACAATCTAACAATTAATCTTTTGTCTCTTATGTATTTTTATTCTCTTGAATTAATAGAAGTTTCAGGAAAAATACTTTTGATACCATATTAAAGTCATTTAGCGAATCGATAATTGTATAATTCAAAAAATAATTTCTTATATTAATCAAGAGAAAAACGAAATTGAAAAGGAGATTAAGGTTAGGATGGAGGCAGGAAATCCTTTTTTTTCTGTTACAAAACCTTAGCTCGCGCCTTTTCTTGTCCAGGAACTAAAAAACTAGAATCTATAAAACCATTATCTTAGCTAAAGTCCTTTATGGATGCGATACGTGGCCGCTTACATTAAGGGATGAGCAACGTCTTAAGGTTTATGAAAAATAAAGTATTGCGTAGAATATTAGGATCGAAGAAGGTTGAGTTAACCGGAGAGTTCAGACGGTTACACAACGCCGAATCACGTGAACTGTATCCGGTTAATATAATTGAGGTGAATCAAATGGGCTTGTAAACTTGTTGGGCTTAGTAACGAAAGAATTCCTAAAAGGTTAATATTTGCTGTACCGAATGGTAATAGCGATAAGGCCGATCTGAAGAGGCTGGGTTAGGACGTCGAACGTTGGAGGGAGGTGGGTAATAAGCGATTGGAGTTGTCGGTATTGAACTTTTTAGTTCACTAAACCTTTTATTATTATATTAATCAAGACATGATTTAATACCAAAACATGAAACAATATAATATCATATTGAAATAGTAAATTTGTTTGTTCTCAGGTTAGGTATAAAATAGGTTCACAGAGCATCCTAACTATAAACAGGAACCAAGGTTTCAAGAAATTATTCATGGTGAGCAAACGGTAGCAATTTCCTCTAATCTGACAAGGTCGAACAAGAGATTTGTGATTTAATATATAATGTGAGTAATGAAATATATAAAAAGAACTAATATACTGCGAATAAATTTAAACCAGCGTCCGATCTCGTTGCATCAAAACCCTTGGACCCTGGTGCAATATCTTCAGCATGACACAGAAATATAACAGTATCGACTGATAAGGTTTTATCTGACTCGTTCATCCAGCGCAGAAGACAATCTTTCCTTTGATGCAGGCTACTCTTGCGAAACGTAGTATATACCGAGATTGTTCAATGGTTTGACTACGTAATAGTGCCGGCCTTGGAATGTCAAAGCTCAAATATCGCGGACCAAATCTTACGGTATCGTCTGCCCTATATTAGCAGAAAAGCTATGTTGCAATTTACAACGCATATTACTGAACCAATCTAAAAAACCCGGCACAAAGCTTCAATGTCTAATCTAGGAATCGACGTTCCATCAGTTAACGTCAACCTATTGAAAACAAACGATAACGCGTCCCGAGCTTTTCGATTAATTGAAGAGATATAATGGAAAAAAAAACGATAAAGATCATTCTCAAATATGTTTATAAACAAACAAACACTGTGTTATTTTGGCATAAATACCTATTAACGTTTTTTTCAGTGTTACAAAAATAAACTATCAGTACACTCCTATTGATTTGATTTAAATATTTATAACAAGTTATATTATATATATTTTGCTAGAATTCAGCCATGAGTTCTAAGTGAAACTCCTAGCTGAACATACCTCCCTGAAGAAGACCTGCAAAGTCGGATCGAAACGTTGGCTTTTAATAAAATAGTTTTACCACTATTTAGAATATTCTTTTAATGTGAAATCCAACAAACAAAAATTTCAATAATATTGTTTCGAGTCATGTTGAATCCTGCATGAAACGAGAACGCCACCCAAACTTTTCAATTAATTGGAGACATATAATGGGGAAAAAATTACACAGATCATTATCAAATATGTCTATGAACTAATAACAACAAACACTGTGTTATTTTGGCATATATACCTATTAACGTTTTTTTCAGCATTACGAAAATAAACTATCAGTACTCCAATTAATTTCATTTAAATATTAGTACCGAGTTTTAGGAAATTTAGTTTGCTATCAAATTTTATCAAATATTTTCTCGTTTAAATTAAATTCACACCGATTCAAAGCATTACCGATTCGAAATATGTGGAGTAAAGATTACTGAATATTCTTTTAATGCAAAATTCCACAAACGTCATTAAATTCCATTAATATTGTTTGTTAGTTGAATGACACTTGAAATATTGAAAAACTGACTTTCGCTTTTACATTCATCAGCATTTTCATCAGCTTGTTTTCTTTGACAAAATATTTGAAATAATTGATCATGAAAAAATATCAGTATAATGTAGGTCCGTCAGAAATACTGACATTATTCACTTAAACTGTCAGTATGTCAGTAATGTCAGTATGTCAGTAAACACATATTTCAACCGATTATCGTAACGCATCTATTAAATATAATTGAGAACTGTATTATAATTACAAAATCTTTCTGTAATATAGAGGACTGAAATAGAAATAGAAGTTCAAACGTAAGGAATACAACCTTTAAAGTTAATCAGAATAATGTACGATGGGTTGGATTCGAATATAAAAGAGTAAATTAATAAGAAAGTAAACGATCCAATCGTCTTAAAATTACTAGCAGAAACTAACCAAATTTAGAAAAAGGACAATCTTGTATACGTAAATTTAGGGAAAAGTCCTCGTTTCCGAAATATTGGTAATGCGGATGAATACCAATATGCTTCAGAAAAAGAAACAGTGGAGAAAAGCGAAATATCATCAAATGTGCATCGTAGTAAGCCATTGCGCCTAATTATTTGTTTAGTCAGAACAAAAAAGAAATTTACATATAACTCAGATAGGAGAAAACAGCGTCAAATTTAAAAGTAATTTTCTAATTTAACCAAAGTTCTTCTTCTGAAAAGGTTAGCTCTTTAAAAAAAAAAATTATTTTTTAAAACCGATGAAAGACAAAAAACTTGAAGGACCGAATATTTCTGTACAACGGAGGTAAAAAACACCATGTTCACTTTTGTATTTGTTCAGGGAAGTGAATTGTCCATAATTTTCAACTATTAAAATTTGTTTCTTAGTTACGAAATCTGTATCCCAGAGATTAAGGACTCCTTATCACATTTTTGTATTTGTTTAGAGGGCCAATTTTCCATAATTTTGAGCTATTAAAATTTGTTCCTTAGCTACTAAATTATTTAATAATAAAATAGACATGTTATACTTTACCTCCACAGATTTTATAGCTTGTATGGTAAAATAAAAAAAATAAAAAAGGATATCAATGTTATTTCAAGCCAATCTTGTAACTATTTTATGCATATATGTTTAATTTTGTCAAACATTGTATCAATTTTAATCTGAAAGAAATAGGTGGATTGAAGTAAAATTTTTTGAGTGCTGCTGATATTTTCAATCATTTCAAAATACCTGCTAATAAGAATATAATATTTTTAATTATAAAATGAGTCATAGAAACACTCTAAAACTCTAACCTATGACTATGAACTCCATGACTATAAACTATAAATGCGGTTAGACAGGGAGCTGCTCCTACTTATACAAATTATGTAACATTTACAGGACCAACAAAAAAAATGTGTTTTTTTATGCATCTAACATTTTTTTTGTTGCGTTAATGCACTGCTTCTTACAGTGCATTCCATATCATGATTAATAACAATTTGTCGTTTTAATTTCATTTCCCGACCAAATCGAATAAACAAATTTAAAGATAAGAGTAGCTCGCCGTCGATCTTATCCCTCCTCTAGAATGATTTGAACGATAGCTTAAAAAAAAAAAATAATCAGAGAGTATTGAGCAATGGAACAAAAATAAAAAAAAACAGTACACATAAATAATGATGTCAATCTCACTAAGCCGGCAATCGGCTCTATCGTGAATAACAGAAGAACAAAAAATTTAATACGGATGAATAGCAAATTTTTTCATTAACAACAACCATAGGGATTTATTAAACATTAATATTTTTAAAGTATTTTTATCCGTCTTGCACGTAATAAATAATTAAGAGAAGTGGAATTTGTATAAGAAAGGTTACATTGCTGAACTATAATCTTTAAATGATACACCAAAATTGTTTACTTGTGACTGACGATGTTCCAGTAAACGCAATCGGGTAGAAAGGTCAACCTAAACGTAGAGACTGACTCAGATATCGACCTGACTGGCATCATCATTAACTGACTTTGCACTTAGCATTATTCATTAGTATTTCGATTGTTGCATTTATTTACATATATATATATATATATATATATATATATATATATATATATATATATATATATATATATATATATATATATTCGATATATATAAATTATATATTTATATATATATATATATATATATATATATATATATATATATATATATATATATATATATATCGAACTTAGGCAACTAAACCAATCGGACCAATTTTTTCCTATTCTTGTGATAATAGTAATCACCATTGAAAAGTATATAAAGATTTTTTTTTTTGTTTCTGAATTCACGAGTGGAAGACAGTTGTATTCCATGAGTTAGATTCTTTCAGTGAGTCGATTTTATGAGTTTAATGTGGAAATATATTACTTTATCTTTTTATTTATATATATATATTTTTTTCCTTTCTTATGTACATATTGTGTGAATGAATACTATAGCACTAGTGCCAATGTATTAATACTCAATAAAAGTTAACAAAAAAAAAAAAATGTGGAATTGAAATCATCTTATAATTTACTTGCAAATCGATACTTCATACTGAATTTTATCTATGTAAGTTCAATAATTTCGAAATTAGTTATGATGACCCCTACCATTTTTAAAACCAATAAACATATATGAGGGGCCAACTTGTAGTATATAAAATATTTTTTAAATATTTATTCAGCCCATAATAACCTTTGTTTATAATGAAGTATTATGATTGTTAGTTTGTAATATTGATTGCAAGAGCAAGTGAAAAGCAAGCTAAGCCATAACAGTAAGGTGAATACTAAATAAAAATAAGCACGTAATATGTTGATTGGGCCTCACTTTGCAATACCATCGACATAAGCCGTAAGGATTAAATCTTATTTCAAGTAAGACCGATGCAATAAATGAACAAGTTCCTAAACTCAGCGCTAAGTTCGCCTATGACATTATTTCCACAGTTTACGAGAGATCTGACACCATAGATGAGCTCAGTGCACAGCTGAGTTTAGAAACTTGTCCATATCTGCCTTCTCACTCAAACTAGATCGATATGTGTAACTTGTAAGGTAAATCTGGCCATTTTTGCAATAAAGCCTCAGGTTTTTGGTAAAAGTTTAACCTATATTTAATTTATTCTTTCTTAAAAAAGTTCCGTTGAATGAAATGTAGACAATAATGGGACTTAGATTAGAGTTAAAACTTGTCTTAAATGAACGTGATTACACATGATTCCAATGTGTCATTTGTTTGAGTAGTGATGAATAAAAGTAATTTTTGAGATCGACGTTTCAGCGAAAGCGAAAAAAAATTTTAAATAAAATATTTTTAAAATTAAAACCACTTTTAAATTGAAAATTTTATGAAATCTTGAATTGAAAAGTTTTAAAGGAAGAAGTTCAAGTTCCAAAACAACTGAAAAATTATCTACAATAAAAATTCCTTTTTAAGCCCAGGAGGTTTAGTTCTCAGTTAAAACTAAAAAAAAAACATGCTTTAGATCCTGTTTGTGTATTCTGTATTGAAAAATACATGAATCTTTTGAAAACTGATCAATTTATAAAAATACTAGGGCAGGTATGATAGCTGTGTAACTATAACTTAAACATATACATTACAATAATAAATAAACGAACCAGTTAGGAGTCAAACTGCATTTATTCTCATGCAACGACACCCGATAAGAACACAGCTTCCAACAAAACCTTAATGAGGAAGAGTTTATGTTGGATCAATGCTTTTGTACACAAACATGACTAACAACCATAAAGACATTATTATATATTTTACACATTTGCCGCCTTATGTAAATAGGTGTTTTACCGAATCATCAAAACATTCAACATAAGCCCTGCCTTCTCACATTAGCTATTCGCAGTATTTAACGGGTACCGAATTTCCTTAACGAAAAAGCATTTTAGCCATCATTTACATTATCATGATCCAAATTATAATATATTCTCACCCACGCTAATCAATGCCATGTACGTCAAAGGCATTATTCAGTAATCCAAATCCAGTTCAATTTGCAAAGCACGCAAAAAAAAAAAAAAAATGGCAACACTAATCACGAAATACCTTGCTAGTCCAGTCCCATGATTGATTTCAATTGCTGATCACTTCTTTCCAAGTCCAGACCATTCCCAGATCCGGTTGCCAACATACCGGTGAATGCCAGTCTCTTCTACGGGTTTCAAACCGCAAATAGAATTAGCTTCGGTATGAGCAGAGGACAATAAGGTTCAGAAGAATCAGTGAAACTCAAACATACAAAAAATACTCCACAAGGAATTCAAATAGATTAAAGATTCGATACGCCAAAATTATGAACTGACTACAAACATCAGGATTTGGACAAAACCAACCATTTAGAATGATAATAAAAGATTAATGAAAACAATATCGAAATATAAAGTTTTAAACGCGATATCGAATCAAGGATATACAGAAAATGGATCATAAAAAAAATTAGAACACGATCACAGAATTATGCTAGCCAGCAGATTTTATTTTTTTATTTTAATATTCCATAGAAACAAAAACATTTCATAACTGTCATGTAGGATAAAATCTTTCAAGATTTATCATTTATATCCATCAGTTTATTCAAAGATTGTTGAATATTCTAATCAAAGTTAAAATAATAATAGGTAAAAACATGAAGAACCTTTTGCGCAAACAAACTTTTGTAATTGAAATAACAGTCAAGTTCTGAAACAGTCTACACGCAATAAAAGAATATATAACAAATAAAAATTCAAAATGGTATATTTGCAAAAGTTTAGGTTAAAAATCAAAGCATAGGCTTCGCCTACAAGATTTTCCTCTGTTTGCCTATGAATATACATCAATAGACAGGAAAAGCCAGCAAGAGTTGAATATATTTAATCTATGCAGTATGCTAATGTTATATAGATGCAATTGTAAAATAAATAGATATATTTGGAATATTAAAAATATGCGTAGTTTTTATTTTATGAACTTGGTTTTTTTTTTTTCAATTTTAATACGAGGTTGAAATTATATTTCTGACAATGCATAAGTCCAAGATTGATCAGAAAAGTTCGATTTTTTAAATAAAATTGTTCTTATGCAGCGTGGTGGGTATCGATATAATAGTTGAGGAGTTTTTGTCCTAGGTCCTAAATGTTTCAAAACATTTTAAGAACATATTATTCAAAGATTACAACACAAAGTCCCTCACATATCAGCGAGTAACTAACCTCTGAACATTTCACCTATCATCCGGAATATTCAAGAAAGAAAAATATACAATCACATAAACGATTACTATGATTTATCTTATATCAACAGTCTAAACATGGCCAGTCAAAAAAAAAGTAATTATATCACTCATACATCTCAGAGTTCAATTGTGATATTTATATTTAAAGGAAGGAGATGATCAGGAGTGGCGGTAATAGGCTAAATAGAGGCAAAACTATTTTATTAAAAGTCAATGTTTTCACCCGACTTTGCTATTTTAATAAAATATTTACTATTTTACTATTTTACTATTACTATTTTAATAAAATAGTTTTGCCACTATTTAGCCTATTTATGACCGCCACCCCTGACCATCTCCTTACTTTATAATGCAACGGTCAACTATTAAATATTCGATATATATATATATATATATATATATATATATATATATATATATATATATTTATTTTATCATGATGATTCCTTAATTGGCAGAAAGTTGCCGGTTAAGTTATTTAATAGTACATTAGATACTGTTCAGAAATCTTTCCAAATTATCCTAACAAGCATTTTGTCCCCTTTTACTGTTCACATTCATCAATTATGAAGAGCATCAACAGCAAAGTAAATTTATTTTAAACCCCTTTTTTCCATTTAAAAAAATCGAAAAATAGGTAAGAGTAAATTTTAATTATTTTGCCCCATACTCATTTTTATACTTAACAGTTTCCCACATGGCAGCACCTAGATTACATCAAGATCGTAATATTCGTTGAGAAGTCTTAATGCTTAATTAATTTCGTCTAAACTTCTCTCGAAACAAAAGCAATAAAGCAATTTATTTATTGCTTCACAGAAATACACAAGAAAGGGGTGCCAAGAAGGGGGTTTCATGGGGCAAGTTGCGCCATCAAAATTTTTGAGGGGCCATATTTTGACTTTTTTTTTATTTTTGAGGGGGGGGGGATTTTGACGGAGTTGTGACTACGGGACAAGGGGGAAACATAGAACAGACCGCAGCAAGTATAATTGTATATTATTTACGATTTCTTTAATTCTATCTTAGCTTCTTCTGTTTTTAAGAAAAGGTGAGCAATAAAATATCTTAGGAGGGGGACAGGTAGGTTCTTGCGCCACCGACCTGGAGGGGATGAGCATCCCTGACTCCAGATATGAATTTATGATAGTGGATAGATGGTAGACAGTAGTAAATAATTGAAGAGAAGTTAGTAAATATATTTATTTCTATTCCCTTTGTGCAATCCCAGAGCGTCTGAAATCTTCCCAGATGGTCCTGATTAAGGCCTGAAAATTAGGCCGAAACGAGGAAAAATAGGGAAGAAAAAATAAATATATTTATTTTTACATTGTGTTTTGATTGAACATCCCAACCAACTTCTCTTAAATCTGATATAAATTTAAATTCTAAAAAATCTTTAGGAAAACGTAAATCCTATCCTGACTACAAATGAGGCAAAAATAAGCAGATAAATATAATAAAATTAATTTTTGTTATAATGCCTTAGGCAATAAGACACACTAGTTGGCCCGGGTGAATAATTCCTAGAAATTTTGTTTAGTGAAGGAATAGTAAAAAAAAAAATAGGGAAATGAGTAGATAGAGCCAATGTATGTTGTGAGGGAGGAATTAATTGTTTCCTCTAGGTCGATTACAATATTCCATCTAACATAATAAACCAGAATATTTGTACAAAGTCTTTGCTAGGGCCTACTTATAAACGCTGACTTGAAAGGTAATTTTCAAAATTATTCCTCGATCATGAGATTTTCTAAAAACTATAAAACGTACGAACAAAAAATTTCTTTAAGAAATAACCAAGTATATATCAGCCAGGAAAAAAACGTTAGTAGAATAGTAAATGCAGTATTTTTAAAGAAGAAATTATTGAGTATACCAAATCTAATGGACTGTATGTTAGTTAATAATTGTCCGATATTAATGATTTTTTTTTTTTAGGCAATTCAGTAGTCTTTCTAATAATCATGGGTAAAATCAAGAAATTAATGCATACTTTTTGAGTTATTCGCCAATAAGTTTCTTTCCCTTCATAACTTTTTTCTAGAAATTTCGGAGGGAAATGACTAATTTTAGCATGTGAAGGAGAATATCTTTAAAATGAGTGGTCTATCCATTGGATTTAATTGAATAGAATAGAATTGATAGGAATAGAATTGACGAAGTTGTGGCGTACCGAAAAAAAAAAAAAAAACACCTTTTAGAAATATTAAATAAAGATTGTATTTTGTTAGATGGGTAATCGCACAAGTCTATGTTGAACGTTTTAGTAAAGTAGTATTATTATCGTAATAAGAAGTATGATAATATATTATTGTTATTATTAATTTTTTTAAATGAAAAACTAGGAAATGGAGATGCGGAAACGAAAGACCTGTTGGTACAATAGACAATGTAGTCACGAAGATCGGAGTGGGCGAAGAAGGTTAGGGGTGGAGGACGGACGGAACACTAAAAAGGTTTCAGAATCATGAATAATCAGATTTACGCTTCCGAATATTTACTGAATGCCAAATATGTACTATTATAAACTTTAAAATTATTAAATTATTAATAATTTTAAGGTAAGCAATTTTAATATTAGTACAATATCAAAAAATAGATATACTACAATAACTTACAACAATCCAATCGAAAATATTATGATGCACAACTAAAAGGCACTATGGTATTTGACTAAAAAAATCGTAATTTCCTGACATATAATGAATATCATCAAACGATTTTATACTAATTTACATGGGCATACTCATAACAGATATGGACCACAGATGAATACGAGGACACCAAAAAGCTTAAGAGATTTCCTTCCTTAATGCACGGCTGAGTATATCCTTTCTCAAGGCTGGTAAGCCATAATTTCCTTCCACGTTATTATTTATAACCATATATGTTTAAAAAAACTATTAACTTCAAAAACTAAACACTCGTAACTTACGAAAACAACAAGAAAAATAATAGGGAGTAAAATAGAAAAAAACTATCGTTTTATCGAATTTAAGATTTCAAAGGACTGTAAATATTTTAATCCTATTTAGCTAATACTTAATAACACCTTTACAGCATTCTCTAAGCTAGTTTAATCCCATCCGATTTCTGCAAAAAAAGTTTCAGGTTAGTTATTTTTTCAAAGAAGAAACATGACAGCGTCGTACGAAATTCTCGTAATTTTAAGGCATTACTGGAAAAAAAATTCTCAGGCGCTGAAGAAACACGTGAAATTACTAAATATGAAGGGGAAGGTGTCCTTGACCAGCGCACTGCGCGGCGTTGGTTTGAAAAATTTAGCCGTGGAGATACGACGTTGAAAAGGAGAAAGAAGCGCTCCGGGCTACCATTGATGGATATCGATGAGGTTCTGCAGAAAGATATTCAGTCAAATCTTTCCACGAGTACTCGCGAACTCCCCAGGGAGTGTGTTGTGTCGAAAGATTCTGTCAGTCGCCATTTACTCTCCTTAGCAACTTAGCAATCAACTAAGAGGTTAGATATTTGTGAAAACCCTACCCTTCTGATATGAGAATCCTGCCTCATCCACCATATAGTCCAGACCTCGAACCATCGGAATAATACTTATTTAGATCCATGGCCCATTTTCTTCAGGTGGAAAAAAGTTGATAAAACAATGAAAAAACTTTTGCGCAAGTTGAAATTGCGGTCCAAGAGTTCTTTGACAACCATCCCAAAGAATGGTATCAGCGTGGGATCGAGCAATTGGCTAGCAGATGGCTAATGACGTTAGATAACAATGGACTATACTTTGAGTATTAATTGTATTTTATATCAAAGAAATAATAATATAAATATTTGGTTGGAAAACTAACTAATATTCCCATCTATTATAGAATCCGAATATCATCTAAAGTTATAACCGCATGAGTTTCCAACTCGTAAACATTACGTAGCTACTGTTACTCTCAGGGGTGCCCATCTCCCCAAGGTCAATGGCACATGAACCTGAATGAACTGAAAACAAATTTTCTCCTTTACTCTTACTTTTCTTTTATAGTTTATATTTATCCATATTTTTCTAACAGCTAACAATGAGTGGATGTTAATTATTTCAAATAAACTAAATTAAAAGTACTATAGAAGAAAACATTTGAAAAACGCGGCATTTAAGCTCAGTCGGACTACAGTCCAATAATGACAAAACCTATCTAATATTTAAGACCATTTTATGATACATAGATAAAACGAGGTTAATCAAACAAATCATTTTTCATAATATTGTAAAATCTATTATATGACGTGGTACTTCCAGTAAGTCCATTCAAACGAAAAAGATGCTGTCACCTACCAGGAATACACTTACCTTAAATATGTAATTTTTGTTCCGCGGTAGGTTATTCACATACACCCACAAACCAATTTCTAAGATATATTTATTTGGACTCAAGAGAATAAAAAAACTTGCATTCCCTTCGAAAATTAAGATTCAAGATTGCAATACTTTTTGTTTAGGGAACACATCAAACTATCGATTTAAATGCAATTTAAATTAAATCATGAAACACATCACAGCTGTTATCTGGAGCATACTGCATATATACCTCAGATGTTATTGTGACATTACCGAAACGTAGACGCTCACGTAGCGTGAGATATTCACTAGACTGGCCAGTTTGAATATTCGTAATTCCACTGCTTTGATGAATATGGAGTAAAAAACAACATCGGCAGGCAAGGGGCAATGAACAAGAAGACTAGCAAATACAAGAAAAGAGAAATGCACCTATATTTAACCTCTGTATTAAATTAAATGTTATAAAATAAAGCAATCAATTTTACATATTCACTTCTTTAATCCATTAACTCCTCTAATTTTACAGTCCACAGTAAAAATTTTCACCAGCTCTTAAGCAGAATTATTATGACAATATCCCTGACAGCCTTGGAATGGTAAATTAAACACTTTTGCTTACTATATATTTCATACATAGGTAAGTGAAAGATGAAACTAGAACAATATATAACTATCAGTATGCTTTGTCATATACCAAAAGGAAAAACTAGTAACCTACATTGTATCCATGTAACGTGAACTGGGTGCTTGCTATTGTCTATGAAAAAGGTATTGTCCATGAAATTTTTAAAAAAATATATAAAACCGTCGAAAAACATGTTGCAAAAGTAGGAACTCTCTTATCTTGATATAAATTTCATTTAATTAATAAAAATACAACTAACAACAATTTTATATATTTCTGTCTTTGATTTTTAGTCCCCACATATCGCTGCACTTGGAGCAACCTTTGCCCTATTCACTTAAAGACCTTATTCCATGTTATATTACAGAATAGATTTTCAATAATTTTATATTACCTATTAAAATAAAAGAAATAACTTAATTGAGGATAAGTAAATGAAATATTCTTTTATTTAATTAACAATCTTTCGGCGATGTTTCGACATATTGACACATAATTAGGACATACAAACAATTATCATTTTACATTGATTCCACTGATACATATAATTTGATATTATATATATACACAAACCCGCACACATGCCCACATGAGTCTTTCATTTGACAGAATAACTAACTCCAATTTCAACATTTTTTGTTATAAATTTTAGTAATATTTCTAGTGGGAAAATTAATACCTTTATTCACAATTCTATATTTCAATATTGCAATCGCCTATTCTGGAATCAATTTATTCACTGTCTGTGCAGATGTTATAAATTTCCCAACTAGAAATATCACTAAAATCTATAATAAAAAATGTTAAAATTGGAGTTGGTCATTCTGACAACTGAAAGGCTCATATGATACTTCGAAACTTCGTGAAGTAAAAATATTACAAGTTAACAGTACAAGGACAAAAAGGAAGGTTTATTCACGTGCCCACAATAAAATTCAAATAAAAATTAATTAATAAAATTTAAAATTCAAATTTCTTTTTATAAGTGATGAAATAAAAGAAGAAATAACATTGATCGGGCAGCTTAACTTGAGTTTCTACAATTTGAGATACTTGCAGATTCTTGAGAAATAATTTTCAAGATATTAAAGAAATAATGGAGAATTTTGCGAAATTTCAAGCAAGTTCTGTAATTAATTTTAAAAATTTAAGGTAAAGAAGAATATATAT
This sequence comes from Nezara viridula, assembly GCA_928085145.1. NCBI lineage: Eukaryota > Metazoa > Arthropoda > Insecta > Hemiptera > Pentatomidae > Nezara > Nezara viridula. Next base: position 61,848,006 of record OV725079.1, on the reverse strand, counting down.
TTGAAATGTTATACACTTAAATTATTAATAAATAAATCTCACACAAATATGAAATATTTGTAAAACAAAATGAGATATTAAAAAAAAAATCGAAGAGAAGTTGGTTGGGGTGTTCAGTCAAAACTAAAAAGTAAAAATAAATAAATGATATTTATTTCTATTTTTTGCTGAAATTTTGGCCCAAAGTTCAGGCTTTCGTTTTAAACTTTGATTAAGACCTGAACGACAAACACAGCTAATTTCCGTTTAAAAAAAAGTCAGAAATTTATTGTTTTTTTTTATCACCCTTCAACTTTACTACATTTACTCCACTTATACAAAACTTCTTTGTATGGGAAAAGTTCAACAAAAATTACTACAATTTATTGTTTATCCGTGATATAGGATGAATTTAATAAACATAATTGCCTAAAAACACATTTTATTTATATAAATAAAAAAATTAAAAATGATGATTTTACAAATATTTTTCATGTAAGATGGTTATGAAATTGAATTTTTCTTCCAGATTTCTGTCATAGGAAATGATGCGTATTTATAAATATGAAACCTAATGTTCCTAGCTCTAATATTTACGTTTTCATGAAAATAATTGAAGCAATCGGTAGGTTTCTTTATTTTAAACCTAAAGTTTAATAAAAAAAACTAAGTTTGTCACTGATAAATACATATAAATTCCTATGCCGGAGATCAGGGAGAAAAAAACAGTTTCATAACCACTTTACGTAAAAAATAATTATTTTTAGTTTTTTTTATATTTATAAGTAAAATGTGATTTTAGGCAATCGTATTTATTACAATATACCCCATATCATGGATAAACAAGCAATAAAAGCTTTGCATCAGTTAATTTTAGCCGTTTTTGCTGAAAACACGGATAGTTTAAAGTGACTGGCCAGAGAAATCACATTATTTCTTTATACAACTTGAGATGAATCTCAAAATGTTTCCTGACAACCCTTAATTTAATTAATATGGGCTTACAGCTTATTAAGTTGAAGGGTGATAAAAAAAAATCACTAATAATTTCTGGTTTTTTTTTTTTAACGGAACATGGCTGTGTCAATAGCCCTCTTTAAATAGTTTTAACAATGACAACCTCTACTTTCGTTCAAAGTAAATTTTTATCTAGTTTACTATGGAGCAATTGTTAATTACTTAAATAAAATATATTTTAAGTTATCGCTTCCTATTCAACAAAAAACGTGACTCGCTAAAAAAAAAAACTAATCTTAAATTTCCTACTTTTTTTCTGAAAATTGAGCAAATTGTTTATAGGAACTTTTTTGTGGATCTAGATATCTACTATCAATCTTTTGAATATTTCCCTCTACTTACGTGACACTGCGTATAAAAAAAAATTAAAAAAAAAAGTGGAGACTCTGAAAACAGGTGCTCAACTTTTACAACACTATTTTCTTTTGGGAGAGGGAATGGTGTTTAAATAATAATAAATCATATTATTGATATAAGTTTAATCATAACGTATTATTTTTAAGTAGTAAGAAGCCGAAACGAAAAATTCCATTCTGACTGAGGACACTTTCAGCTTAGAAGAGTCGGTGGTTATTGGATTAAATTCAGTTAAAATCGGATTACAGCGTTAACAACTTATATAAGTTATTTTTCCATTTTTTCCAAACTGATACTGAAAATTCCATTTCAAAATACTTATAGCCTAAATATTTTTTTTTTTTTTTAAATATAACAATGACATTAGATACAAACGAAAATTCGATGTTATTGATGTTCCATAAAGTAAGGGCACCACGCTACTTATAAGCTTTCGACAACTACCCATGTAAGTTGTATGTATACAAACCTCACAGTGTTCACTGAAATTGGGGCTTCTAAAAAGTTCGTATCCGAATCTCGGAATGTTCTGACATGCATGATTAAATAAAAAATATTATAGTCTTCGATTTAAAGGACATGATTTAACTTACAAAATTTAAAGGCCAAATTATAATAGGCCAGTCGCAAGCATAATTGCGAACAAATATCTTAAGATAAAGATGAAAGAAAAACTAGTATTACTCAAGAAGTAATTATTACCTACGTCAAACATGATAATTTTCATAATTATTCATCAAATGAAAAGTAATTTTTAGTCAACAATAAAATGTTCCCATCATGAAATTCATTAATGTTCTTTTTCAAAACAAAATAAAATTTTGTATTTTAAAGGGTTTTTTAGAACGAAATTAAGCGCATATTATTTGAATAATTTTATTTTTAAATATTGTCATAAATAATGTTTTATGTTAAGGCCACAGTATGTTTATTATCAAATAAATAGGGCAAAAGAGTTCGATAGCAAATGAAGCTTGATAAAAAATAAAGAACGTATTACAGAGAATATACCTCGAGAATTCAAGAAGCACCTGGTTTTCCCTTGCTGCAGTCGTGAATTTTATGAATAAAATAATTTTTCAAAATTATCTTGAATCACTATTTTTGTTGGTATTTAAGACATAAAAAAATTTCGAATAAACAAAATATTTCAAGAAGTGATATTCTATGCTTATGTTAATATTTAGTTGTAATTAAAAACTTACTCCATAGTAAAATATAGTTTAAATTTTGTTGTGAAAATTGTTCTAGTATTTTTTTTTTTACAGCTAAATTAAACAAATATATAATTTTTGTATAAATTAAAAAAAATTATGTCTTTAATGCGATATTACACGCACAAAATAAAATAAAGTTCGTGCAATAGTTGGTAAAAGAAAAAAAATTGAAATGTTTTATTTTACAAATTTGTTGCTATAGCTGAAAATTAGCTTTCAAATAAATAATTAAGTGAATTAAGGAAATAATAATCGGGCCTTACAGTTGGAAGGAATAAGACTTACTATATAGACAGGATCAGATTAAAAATATAAGAACTTTTTTGTGTGCTTTTATTTTTTTAAAGCATTAACTCATACATCTAATCTATGGACAACAATTCAACAACAATCAACTCATTTTCAGTTTTTATTCAATAAGGAGAAATGGTTATAAGAACTCACGAATAAAAATAAAAAATAGACGTAAACACAATCACACAGTCGTGATACATGTAAATCAAAAGGATAGAACAATTAGATTATTTTGATAATTTAAATTTATATTTTACTAATTTGAAACGCGTTCAAATTTACCTTGAAAATAATAGCATAGCGATCGGTAATTAGTAAGAGTTGACAATTAATAATTAGTAATCTATACAGGATGTAGGCAGTAAACGAGGTAACGAATACCTGGCCATAACCTTATAGATTACAGGTCCTTAATCAAGAAGGCCAGTAAAACAAAGGACTTCTTTAACGCTCCAATGTCCTAGGGCACCTTTGAATGACAATTGATGCCTGGCACGGACTCGAATCAGAAAATAAAAAAGGTAAATGACAGATCAAGATAGTTTATTGGAGGTTCGACAAAAAAGTAGTTTCTAAAACAATGTTAATATTTGATTTAAACAAATAATAAAGAAACTTTTTTTTTACACTTGAAAAAAGTTAACACCTGTATCATTGTTTAATTATTTTTGTAAACAAAATCCTGACATTAAGAATCGCATGAGACTTAAATCATTGTTTATAAAAATCAATTGTTTTAATTACATATTTTTTTTCACGATCACCACACAACAAAGATTTTATAAATAAATCAGTATTTCATACAACTACGACTTTATTAGAAATTTAGAATTAATTATTTTTCTAAGACCACAAACGAGACTGCATTGATTAATTATAAAATAGAATACTTAAACACCCTCAGTGCTCAAACCACGCCCTGAAGATGACCCACATGTTTGGGTTGAAACATTGGCATAACTAAAAAAATTTAAAAAGACTGCGTCCTGACTATTTATCACCCATGGTATGTAGAACAGTCGACTAACTTCCTTCAATAATTATAAAATAGTAGATAAACTAAGAATTTTTAATTCAATTTTAATGCAGAATATGCCAAAAATCTATTATGGGTAAGCTGAATACAAAAAAAAAAAAAAGTTGGTTACAAATATTAAAGATTATAATTGGTAATTGGTTGACTGTCGTGGATAATGAAGAAAAAATAAAAAAAAATATAAATATAAAAATAATTTATTTTTTGCCTTCCTTTTTGACTGAGCACCCCAACTATTCTTCTCTTTATTAAAGATTATAGTATAAATTATTTATAGTATTAGTTAGTACTAGCAAATCCAGAAATTAATTTTGGGGGGAGGGAGGACTTCAGCCCGAAAGGTTTTTTTTTTCTATATATATATAACGATAATTAATTTGAAAGAAAAAGAAAGAAACTACCTATAAGAGTTTAAGTGTATCTTGAAGTCCTATTAAATGTAATTAACTAACAATAATACTTTTTATAGATAAAGTTTTTTGTAAGACATAAATATATTTTACCATTAGGTGTGAGGGGAAGGGACCTTCAGCCCGAAAGCACCCCCCTCCCGTAGAACCGTCTGTGTTAATTAGTATTAGTCATTGGCAGAATATTGTAGTATTATATTGTTAGTTAGCAACTATGAAGAATAAAAAACCAATTATAAATTGTTCTGGGAAAATTTCACTGTTACTGTTAAATACAATGATAGCTGTAGTGGATTAGAGAATAAATATTAATTATAAACATTATTAAATAATTTAAATCATCATTTTAAGATTCAAAAATAATATTGTATTTTGTATAACACAAAAATTGGACAATTTTATTTATGCTTTAAAATAGTTTTTTTGTTTCTACTTTAAATCAGTTCCAATCAAGATATTTTAAAATATAAAATAAAGTACATTTTTTTGTATTACAAGAAATATATAATAAATTATATGAAATCCCGAAAGAATAGCAAAATTGTATGGACATGTCAATAGAATGGACAATACCCAAAAGGCACATGGAATCCAGACCAGAACAGCAACAGCCTCAAGGCAGACCTAGATGTATGTATTCTGACTATATTTGAAAACTGGAGATAGCAGAGGACGTAGTATTCCAGAGATGAGACGGCCAGCAACAGAGATCAATGAGCAAGTTGGATCAGGACTGTAACTTTACGCCAAATGGCACATAGAAAGGAGTTAGAGAAAGAAGAAAAAAATTAGTATAAAATTGTTTATAACTGTATCTTCTTTTCAAAATTATGTGCATTTATATTTCCTTTCTTAAGTACCAAAACACCAAAAATTAATTTTATTTTGTATTATAAATACATAAAATAAATAACCAAATTGTATAGGTTTCTTTAAGATATGCAAGACTGATCTTTGCAGGAGAATTCTCACTCATAAAAATCGAGCTTGGAAATGTCTTAATTTAAGTCTGTGTTGTGATATAGGGTGTCCTATTTTAGATGACATGTTTTTATAATTACGATGGAATTTGTAGCATTTCATAATTTCTATGTGACAGTTTTTAATAATAAAACACAAATGAGTTAAATTTAATTTGAAAAGTATCATGGCAGTGGAAGTGTTAACAAGATTATTAGATTCTAAGTAGTAATAAACATTAATTTAATCTTCTAGCCTTAACTTCCTTTATTATCATCTTGAATGAACAATTAATCAGGAGAATCATTTAAATAAAACAAATAAAGCCTAATAAGCCTAATTAAGTTCATAAACAATTATTTTTCTAATCACAAATTTTTACTTACCGACTATAGATCTTCTCGATAGTGACCTACAAGCGGAAATATTGGAGACGAGAATAAAGAAACTACAGGCATAAGGATTAAATTAAAGTTAATTATTAATAACAAAAAAAAATTAATTTAAATTATTTTAAAATTATATCCATTTCCCTCTAATTTCACACCTCGTTTCACAGCATAAAATAAGGATTGATTTTTATACAGAATTAGATATAAAATGTAACTACTGAGCTTTTTCTGTGAACAAATCCTTTATGATCAATACTATAGACTTTTTTTAATTAACTTTTTTTTAAGTTACTTTAAATACTATATATTAAAATAACCATTAAAATACTTTTTGCCCAGATCTTCTGTGAAATTAATCATGATATAGATATAATTTTATTTATCATTTCACTGCAGAACTGGTTCAGTTTTAGAATAACGAACCATTAAGACATATAATAATGCATTCGTTGTAAATTATAAATTTTATAAAATATAAATTTAATGAGATTTCAAAAAATTATTTTTACGATTTACCATATTTACTTTAACTTAACAGACGGGGAAGTAAAAATGGTTATAAAATACTATTTCATAGTATATTATATATATAGCAGGAGCAACTCAATAAACGATCAAGAAAAGTATTGTTAAACCTAAAGTATGAATGAAGAAATCAAATCACATAGATCCAGGAAAAAGATTCAAAGGCTTAATATTAATTAAAAACCTATAGAAAGAGATCTGTCCCCAGACTACTTGATTTTGTTTTGAAAACATGTAAATATATATATAAATTATAAAGCTTCCCCACCTTCCCTGTTTGAGGAAGTAAACAAAGAAAAACATTTCTAAAGTGGTCAGAGTTGCCTGACAGAAACATGAAAGAGGGAAAATATTATATTTTGTTATCAATAATACCAGAAAAATCTAACCAATGTATCCTTTGAAGCTTGGAAAATACCCAGTAACTAACTATTAAGTGTTAGTTCATAACATACCATTCAGTTTTACAAGCGGTAGTCAAAGTGCTTAAAAATTAATAATCTTAAATAAATTGTTATAGTAATAGAACAGAACAGGATTGGGATGGCTTGTTATTTTTGTAACCCATTACAAATTATTGTTGTTAAGAGAGGAAAATAGTAATACCACAAATTAATCAGTATTAAAGTCAAATATAAACAAAAATAATTAGTAGATAACTATTAAAAACAATATAAATCTGTCAAAGAGTTGTCACCCAACATACAAAAATAAATGCTTTAAATTATCATACTTGGTTGATTGCTTAGTCTTACTTTTTTCAATGTTATACTTTATTTATTTTTTAGTTATTTGGATTGATTTTTTATTTTTTATTTGTTATAATTATTCCAAATACTTATTAAATTAATTAGTTTAGATGATGTGAATTTAATCAATAATTTGAAAGGAAATTTTTTTTTTTTTTAAATTCTACCACAGCTTTATTCAAATTTAACAATAACATATACCGATGGTCTCACATGATAACATCGTAACTGACTTTTTATCACACTTTTTTTTTCATTTTGAATAAAATATCTTATAAGATAGTTCATAAAAATTATAAAAAACAAGATGGCATAAAAATTATCCAAAACTCTCTATATAATTTTAATAACGATTTCTTCACTATAACCAATGTCCAACAGACAGATTGTTATAATACTCAATAAAGAAATTTAAAAAAAATAACGATTTCTATGCCAAAGTGCTATGAAATGAATTTCATTCAAATTTAAAAAACAAAAAAAAATTAGTTATGGGGTGATCATGTGAAGCCATCGAAATAGGTAATTACGCTAAATTATCGAGGAAGTACTCTTCAAATCTATGCATTATTGTTCTAAATTACATCCTTTGAGATTGTTATCTCATATTGTTGATTTTAAAATAATTTAATTCGTATTATTCAATGAATACCACCAAAAGCTCAAATTTCTCAAAAAGAGAAATTAAATCTGATTTTCATATAAAAACTGTAACATATAAAAGCCAACAGAAAAAAAAAATTAAATTAGGTCAAAGGTATTTACAAACATTTTCTCCATCTCACTATCATCATATCAAATGTAAAAATTTTAATAATTACTAAATAAAATAGAATTGTAAAATAACAAATATGATAAATTTGTAAAATTTACTAAATTATGACAACAATCAATTTGATTTAAATTCTATTTGAGAAATCATTATTTTATTATTGAAACAGTTGTGACAGGATGTTCCTTCCACTAGTGTAAGATGATTTAATTCTAATATTCAGAACTTAAATGAATCTTTACTAAACCTATGATGGGTCACAAATATTTTCAATTTTAGAAGCTGTTATATAGAGCATATTTTATCTAGATGCCAGAGTAAATAACATTTTCAAAATCTTAGACATTTGATGTTTTGATGGATTTTTATTTATTCCATAAAAAAAAAAAAAAAAAATCATCATGCATTAGCATAAAAAGCCATTATTATTCCGCTATTATTAACCTATTAAGAATGGTTATGACTGAATCATTTGAACATCAACCATCATCTTGTGGTTCAAAATTTTCAAACGAGATAAGAGCTACTAATTAGTTATAATTAAAATATCAGAAAAATAAAATCAAAATCAAAATTATATGTATTAAAAAAACAGGATCATAACTGTGTGGGCTGAAATTCTAGGAAACAAGTCCTAAATAGGTATAGGCTACCTGCTGAGATTCTACGAAAAATAGGAGATACTAGATAGGTCACCTCCTACATCTGGATACCACTCTAAATGTAAATAATGATATATTTTATACAATGTAATGGATTTTTAAAAATTCTTACACACTAATAGATTAATTAAATTTATATCTGAAACAATTATTTCAATATAATCAATATATAAATATTAAATATTATAAACTAAATTGATTGATTATAAGAATTGGCATTAAACAACAATAATAAACATAAAATTGGTTTTAAAACACTAATTTTTATTTGTATTAAAAATATAAACAAATAACATTTACCTATCTTTTATACTTTTTTTTGTAAGGAATAAGATAATAACTGTAAAATAAAAAGTAAATTAAAAGCAATACAGCCTCTATGATAGGATTATACATGAGATTAACCAAGGTAAATAATTAATTTTAGTTAACAAATGGTATATTCATATTACAGAGAGAATTATATTTTATTATATTATCTATATTTTTTAACTTTTAATACCTTATTTTTGCACATCACTACTATACAAATGTAAATGATTAAGAATTTCTCATAATGATACATCATAAAAGATGAAAAATCTTTTGAGAAAATTCCACCAATAAAATAATAAACAATAAGCAGAACAGGGTTTGGTTATTACTAGATTGAAAAAATTAAAGAATATTTTTATACCAGCATCATGATTTAGAAAACAATCATAATAAGCACATTTAATCGCTATCTTAATTTTCACTGAAAGTTATACTTGGGAAATTGAAGGAAATAATGATATAATCAACTGGATATTTTATTTAAATGTTTGACTATTTAAAAAAAAATCTAAAATTATTAAAAGCTAATAATTCTGGGCCTCCTAATCAGCCATAAATTAATAATAAGCAATCGGACACAAATAAGCTGAGGAAAATCTAGGCAAACTGACTTGGTAAGAAAATAACAAATGAATATTAAAAATTGTTAATTTTATTGACACACATATCAATGTGAACTACTCAAACACAACTATTTAGCAACATTTCAAGCAATAGTGGGGTAGCAATGGACAAAAGCTAATTTATTCAAATTATAATGTTAAAACATCATTTAGCAACATTTATGCAATTATATGAAACATTATATCAATGTATGTAACCAACCAACATGTTAGAAATTGAAAAAAAAAAAAAAAAAAAAGTTCATTAGTATGAAAATTTAAATTATGTACTATCAAATTACCTTGAAAAAGACTAATCAGTTTGATAAGAGACAATAGAAAGTTGATTAATTCCATTTAAATATGCATGAGAATAATACCTTTAATTTATATGTAGTGACAATGCTCAAAATATTAACTTCTCAATGTAAATTTTAAATTTAATTCCTTTTTGTATAAGTTTTTATTTTCATTTAATCTAAAAAAAATAAAATTGAAAGCACCAATTGTGAGCACTGAAGGTCAAATACTGTTATTGTTTGGTAGTCCTTCAGGCTGGGTACCCCCACCACAAGGTATCATATAAATTATTGAACTAATAGTAACAGTAGTAGATTTTTTTTATCCAATTAATTATTCTAAAATGTTACATATTTATTATGCATGGATGGAGTTAAGTGAACATAAATTTCTAAAACTACAGTAGTTCAACTGAAATATACTATAATACTATTTATTAACGTATAGACTTCTAAGCACATTTAACAGAAAAAGCCCTTTACTTGTTTTGGCTCTCTAAACATTACATTTAATTTTAAATAGTATATAAAATCGAATCATAATAGTATTTACAGCAAGCATTTCTATTATAATTAAAATAAAACCAGAATCGAAAAAGCAATATTGTAAATGTATATTCCTCAAGTTGATTAAGATATTTAAGATAAGTAATCTGGAGATTGCATTAAAAGGCTCAGAATAATTACATCTTTTTTCAAACTATATAAAGAGAGCTTTTATATTAAGAACAGACACAATTTCCAGATTTTTTTTAATAATGTTAAAGTCAGGAAATATAATATGGCCTGGAAATAAATATAAACATTATTTCAGGAAACAAAGAATCTGTATTGGCCACTGCATTTAAACGGAAAATGACTGATTATAGCTGAATACTTAGAAGCAATATAACAAACAGAAAAATTTCCTTGAGGTGAATGAATTAAGGAAGTTATATAGCGTAGTAAAATATTGAATATATAGAGGTAAAATGCTATTTCTTTATTGCAAATAGAATAAATTATCAAAGTGGTTATTCCAGATAATAAAATGTCAACAAAGGAGAAAATACAAAGCCTTACAACAAGCAAGTTAAAAAAATTAAACCAGCAGATTAAATCAACAAATTGACCTAAAATATATTACATTTCAACTAAATTATCAACTTCGAACTCTCAAAAATTACCAGTGAAAAAACAAAATTACCATTTAGCAAAATCATTTCATTACTAATGTTAATAATCATACTTTTTGATTTTACAATAATAATTATAATAAGTTAAAAGAGGTAATAATTATGAAATGGTGTAAAAGTGATGAAGAAAAATTATTAGTTGGCATTCCATTAAGCAGTAGAAAGCTTTAAAAATTATGGGAAATGAAATGTTTATCAGGCACCAAAATTCATTCTGATATTATAATGCAACTCTCTGTACAATGCATGGGGTCCTTGTAGTTTTAAGGCATTAGACAAGAACGGACCAACAAACAAACAATGTATGGGCTATTCGACAAATAGACTCTGAAAAACTAACATTGAGAAACATTTGCCAAAAAATAATGTCAACATACCAAATCTTACGGCAATGTTCTGACAAAAACAGCATACTAAGTGATAGCAATGTAAAACTTGAACTCATAATAATGAATTGGCAGGATTACACAAGGAAAAAGTAGCATTTAAAAGAACAATTAACAGAATGTTGTAAAAAAAATAAATTTTAAGAGAGAAAATTTACTCATACTGCATACAGAACCAAACATCCTGTTTGTACGAATAACCACCAAATAATGTGTTGGTATCATCACAAATTCGGGTAACAAGCTTATGAATGTCAGCTACCTTGCCCCTTTCTTTCTCAGGAAAGCTAAGAGGGAAACAATCAGTGAGGTGGGATAGCCAAGCTTAATATTTTATCTGGTACAACTCCGGATGAATCAGAGTCTCCCGTAAAGACTTAGTATTAGTCAATGAAATCTCATCCAAGTAATATTTCTTTATCAACACTGAATACATAATATACATATACATAATATTAATAAAGTGTAATAATAATAAAAGCAATCAGTAAATACGTTTTTGTCTCAAATAATTCCACAATACCAATTTCTGAACATCGCATCGTGAATCTAAAGTTTAGATGTATTTATAAGATAGCAACTAATTTTCAGAAAAACATCATTTAGTCAAATAATCTTAGCAGCTAAAGCAAAATAAAATAAAAAAATAATTATTTTCAGAAATACTCATTGGAATCTCCCGCAGTGAATTTTTAACGTATATCCAAGGAGATTTAAAAAAAAGTTGCTTCAATTCATCAGCTGTCCAACAGTGTATCCTACTACGTGAAGCTGTTCTATTTTCGAAACAATGTTAAGTTTGGAAGGTAAAATACCTACAAAATATGAGTACTTTTTTTATTATTATTTTTTTTTTTTTATTGGCAGTTATGATGGATACAAGAATGTGATAACCAACTATCCCAACATTGATTGAATAAACATGAAAAAAAATCTTTATTATTCTAGGACAAAATCCGTTTAAAACTAATTAAATGAACGTTACATGATGGACTAAACAGTGTGGTTATACTGTTTTTATACTTAATATAAACACATATTCATTAATACGAGAGATAATTTTTTTATCTAAAAAATCGATAAAAATATAATATGAAAAAGGAAAAAACTAGAATTACAATAAAACAAAAACCTGAAAAACGACAGAACTAGCATAAAATATTTTGAGAGTTATTTCAAATTAAAGAGTATATAATTGAACACAAAATAATATTAATGATGAGACTAGGTAAGAAAAAAATATCTTTAACAAAGACAAAGCTTGTAATAGAAAAAAAATAATAAAGTGAAAAACTTCTTCTTAAATATAGAGCAAAAATATCGGGTTGACCGGAAAATAATGCAGGATTTTGATTTTTTCCTAAAATACCCCTCAACATAACAAACTCTTTACGTTTACTAGATTATTCATTTGTATGAATGGCAACACTCATTATTAATCCTCTTCCAAGTGATAGTGTTTATTTACCTCTATAGCATTCCACTGCTTAGAAATAATTCAGTCTTTACTAAGATGTTAAGGCGTGATTTTCATATAATTTTGTTTTATGAGTTTAAACTCGTAAAACCGCCGGAATGGGGCCCAGATGACAAAAACAACAATGAAGTTTGGGAAGAGAGCAGTATTAATGAATGCACTGTTCAAAGGTGGTTCAAAAAATTTCGGGAAGGAGATTTCAGCCTTGAAGACAAAGAAGGTTGTGGAAGGACTTCCTCTGTTGATGAAACCTTGCAGGGAAACTAAACCTTAGCAAATCGACTATCAAGGACCACCTAAAACAGGTGATTGGAAAGGTAAAAAAGCATGAAAGAAACGCCTGCAAAAAACAGTATTGGCAGAAATGTATTTATAGTAGTTGAGACTGCTTTGATTGAATAAAACAGATGTAAATCTTACTTCTTTTCTTTTTAAACCAAAATCCTGCATTATTTTCCCGACAACCCAATATAATTGAAAAAAGAATTTACAAGATCCATTTGCATTAACTTTGTACATATATATTAGTTGCCTCATAATTCAAAACGATAAATTTTAATGAAAGGATAATAATAATAATAACAAAAGTCTTAGATAACCCAAAGATTTTATGGCAATACCATCAATCAGTGTCTACATGCCTCTCTCCACCAGCTTCCATCTAAATCCAACCACGTCAGATCAGCCTTAATGTAATCTTACTACTTTTGCTTTAGTCTAACTCTCGAACATTTATTAGAAGGTAAAGCACATATTAACCTTACAGGATTCTTTCGTTACTAAGCCCAACTTTTGAGGTTGAGGGAGTTGGCAAATGTATCTAAAAATTTGCTGCAATGCAATCACCACAATTATATTAACCTGGTACAGTTCACACAATTCGCCATAGTGTAACCATATAAATTCTCAGGTTGACTCATCCTTTTTTGTTCCAAATATTCGACGTAATACTTCATTTCCGAAATCTTTAGTTATTGTTAATCCCTTAATGTGAATGGCCATGTTTAGCAACCTTAAAGAACCATATGTAGGATAAACGGTTTTGTAAATTCTAATTTTTAAGTTTTGGGACTGGAAGCATGAGCTAAGTAGTTTTGTTGTAGAAGTTAACAAGTATATCCCACCTTCAACCTAACCTTAATCCCTCCTTCTATTTCATTTTTTCTAGTGATCGTAGACCCTACCTAAATTTCTCTGCATGTTCAAATGTTTCCCTTTCTATAGCGATATCTTAGAAATTTTCGGTTTTTGCAGCTAACCATATATTTTGTCTTATTCATATTTATTACAACCCTTAGTTCTTCACCAGCTTTCTGCAACATTAGGTTTTATAGTTTCTGTTCATCATAATCATGTTAGGTTTTATAGTTTCAGTAAACTCCACCTAACAAGACCAAATCATCAGCATAACCAACCAACCAAGATATTGTTCCACCCAGATTCAAACCTGTTTCACATGCATCACCTCCCTAATGTTCTAACACTAAATTCAACAGGACAGGTGAAAGGAAATCACCTTGAATGAAAAGCTCATACTTTTCAGATAAATAATTACCGATTCTAACTTTATTGAATGTTTTCATTATACACATTCTAACAAGATTTACTAATTTTTTTTTAATCCACTGCTAAATTAGAATATTATATAGCTTCTGCCAAGCAATTGAATTATAAACCTTTTAGAAATTTATATAAAGCTGGTGAACAATACTACTGTACCCGGATGTTTTTGTAATATTTGCCGTAAAGAAAATATTTAATCAGTAGTTGAACGATTCTGTCTAAATCTCCATTGGAAGTCTCCGATAATTTCTTCATTGTAATTAATATATTATAACATTAATAAGATATATTATAATATTAATGATAGGGAATCTCTTTTAATGAGAATGAAAATACTAAATTGCTTTAAATTGACAAGTTAAATAAACAATTAAACAATCCTAAAACCTCTTGCTAACTATTCTGATACAACCATTTCCTACTTAAAACATAATAAAACAATACTGGTGAGTTTTAGAAGTTTAAAATGTAAATCTAATACATTTTTTTAATTCAAAGAAAAGATATTATGTTCAACTTGTCTGTACCATGTGCTACTTATGCCTTTAAGTCAAAGTGTATTAAGTTGACTTACATATAACAAATGCCATATCGTTTTGATTTTTAGCTTTCTATAAAAGATAGTGGAAGATATTAATTTTTTTTTTTCCGGTATAATCCTAAAAAACTGTTAAATATCAATACTACATAGAAGAAATGGTATGAGAGATCTTGTTCTTTAGTACTAACCCTATTATATAAAATACTATCTTCAGGACTCAATGGGTAATACTCATTAAAGATTAGTTTAAGTGAGTTAGTAAAATGATTTTTGATTAAGACGGGAAAAATATACAGTAAAAACTAAAAAGGTAAAATATTTTATTAAAATGATTTTAATTTATTAATCACTATTAAGCAAATTGAAATTCAAGTTTCATTTAACATATATCTAACTTTATTAATATATGTTAAAAATTAGTAAATTAATACAATAAATAACGAGAATGTAATAAAACTTACCTCTCAGTTGTAGGATCAGCACAATTCAATGGAAACTTCAATTCTATTACTTCACCGTTTCGTTCTTTTAATTGTCCCTGATTTTCCATATAATACTGAACAAGCTCTGAGAGGGTTGCAAATTTTTCCCCAGCATACAGATCATAGAAGTCTCCAGTATTTTGAATTTTGATGTGTGTAACCTCATTGTTTCTTCTAAAACAAAGAAGAAATGAAAACTTTTCTGACAAAAAAACTGAGGACTTTAAAATAACTAATGTAGAAATTAATATTCATTATTAGATTATAAAGTCCAAAACTGTACTTTTTCCAAAATAATGCAAGAGTTTGCAGCCATATGGCTTGTATTAATAGTAGTGTTGCCATGGGATGCATATTATACGTGTTCGATTAAGTTTCTCAGAATGAGAGGAGAGAGTTATATACATTATGTTCATATATTATTTCTCAAACATATTTTTTTGTGGTTACTCCATATCTTATTCAATTCTTCATTAAATCCAATGATTGTGCCATTATTTTGAAAACTTTCTTCTTCATGTGGGAAAAATAAACACATCCCTGATATTTCAGGTAAAAAAACTTTATTAGCGAATAAAATCATACATTTTAGGGTTGATTTCACCAATATTATTTGAAAGGTTATTAAATACCCTACAAATAAATATAATGTATGAATAAAGATCCATTAAAATCAGACCATTATTAGCAAAGATACAGCTTATTGTAATCTGTTAACATGTTTTGGTTTATTAACATGAATGAAGTTTTAATTTCATTTTTAATACTTGGTCAATAACAATTATGTAGAAAAATAGAATTGATTCTCTTTTCTTATCATATGCCTCATTAGCTTATTTCCTTATTATTTTGTCATTTATTCACTGACCAATTAATCAGTGGATCAGAACCCTTTTTATCAAATTATTAACATCCACCTGAAACTTCTTAAATAGCTTCACCTCATCGTAACCTACAAATATTTTATTTATGAAAATTCTCGGAATTGGGGCGTTTCCAATCTGGAGATCAGCAAACTTTGTCTATTTAATTAGGTACTAAAAATTCGTAAATACCCATTTGCTTTCAAATTGAATCGTTAGATAATTTGAGCACAAAGCCGAAAAAAAAAGGTGGCCTTCAAAAATATTGAGCCATTTGGTATATCTACACCCCCAAATTGTCAAAATAATGAGATTATATAGGCCAAATGGTCCAAGTTTTTGAAGGCCACCTTTTTTCTCGATTTTGTATCAAATTATCATGTGATCCAAGTAGAAAGCAAATGGGTATTTACAAGTTTTTAATACCTATTTAAATCCTGAAAGTTTGGGAGAGAAAGAGCCTCTGAAAGATATTTGGCTCAGTAAACAAGGATGGCCATTGTAAAATAAGGAAAAACAGAGAGGTCGAATAGCTTTTTGGTGAGCCTAATTTTGTGGCATTCATCAAAAAAGGAAAGTTGCGATAGCTAGGCCATGCTCAAAGGATACTGAATGAGAGGCTACCAGAAAAGATAATGAATGGCAGCAATACCAACGCTGAGGTGGTTGGATGACGTAGAGGACAATTTGAGATGGACAGGAGAAAGAGGATGGCGAAGGAAGGCAAAAGATAGGCAGGAATGGCTATCAATTTTAAGTGAGGCCGAAGTCCAACTATGGCTGTAGCGCCATTAAGTAAGTAAATTAAATAGACAAAGTTTTCTGACCTCCAAATTGAAAACTCCAATTGTAATTTCCCCAATTCCGAGAATTTTTGTAAATAAAATATTTGTAGGTTTCGATGCGATGAAGCTATTTGCAAGGTTTCAGGTGGATGTTAATAATTCGATAAAAAGGGGTCTGTACCACAGACTAAATGTACTATGCAAATTATTCGCACTAGCCAACAAGTCATTAGTTATTGAGACAAACTAATAATGGGAGGAAATTAGTCCTTTAAAAAATAAATATATGTAGTCATCGTTATAGCTAGTTATTATAGTACATTATCAGTAGCTTTACTGATGGATTAAATTTTAAAAAACATTAAGTCAATTAATGATACAATTTTTCTAAGCAAAATTACCTGACTGATAAAGTGAAATCTCCAGGATTTGATCTACTAGGTCTTGCAAGGAAAGAACCATCATAGCCTCGTTCTAGAAGAAGGCATTCAGCTTCAAGTCCTGTGACATTAGGATGAAACCATCTAAAGAACAATAATTTTTAATTATAGTTAAAAACAGATTCAGTGAAAGTATAAATTTCAAAAATATAAACTGATACAAAAACATCATATTTTGAGAAAAAAAAATAATACATACACATATATAGTTAGTACATAAACAGAATGGACAGAAGCTAAAATTATAAAGATTATTTGTTAAGTTTTTAGTTATCCTATGCCTTGAGCCGTTTCAGCAATTCGAGGAATAGTAACCCAATTTATTTCTCCCTCAGCCTTAGCTTTGGTTCTAATTTAGGACAGATCATTAAGTTATGGACTGTCATGTATTTTTTGTCGGCAAAGTGGGAAAGTTGCTGATTGGACTTCTCCAATACGGCGTAGGAAGTTTCAGAAAGAATGATATCCATTTTTCATTTAAAACTGTGCAACATCATTTCTTGTGATACCTCAGCATTCGCCATTTCTTTCATATTATGAAGCTTCATTGTTTCTCCTTTAAACTTGATTGCCATTTCCACGCCAACTTTCCCTTGATTGATACTTTGAATTTTTTGCCACCAAGAGAGGTATTGGCTTATCAGGATTATCTTTTCTGGCATTTTCTGTTAGGATGATGACTTTTTATGGCTCAGTTACTGCCTACAGCTCAACCTCAATCAGTTAGCAGTCTGAGGTCGACGATAATATTCTAATCTTCTAATACACGTCTATATTTTTCAAGTAATATCAGAGTGATAAGAAAAAAACAAAATGTTAGTTTCACTTAGTTCCACATCTGTTTGCCCTTGGGCTGCCAACTACTTGTAGTCAAGATATACCTTTCCCACAAGCTGTGATAATAGGAAAACTTATATTTTGCCTCCAGCCCTTCCATCCTTCCTAAGACATATCCATATGGTATACATACAACCATGGGGAGTGACGTATCACTCTCTTATGGTTTCGAGTGCAAATTTCTTGAGCTTTATCTTAGAGTAACTTTGTTTTTATACAATTATATTTTATGAAGAACAGTATTATAAAGTGTTAAATTTTAAAACAATGACAAAATAAAAACTTAAGAAATTTTAATGTTTGGAATATTGAAAGCTTTACTAATTCAATATTTAAGTTATATCTGTTAGAACTATACATAGGGTATCTACCAAAAAGCTTTATACAGAATTCCTTGGCTTATCAAGGCCATTTTTGAAAAATTACAGATCTTATCAAATAAAATATAATTTGATTATTCTTCCTGCATCTAAAATATTATGAGGCAATAAACTATCAAGACAATTTCTTTATTAAATAGCTAATAATTTATAGTCATATACAATTTATTCTTTTGTGGCATAAAGTAGATAAAATAAAAAATATTTGATTTGAAAATAATTCTTTATAAACTGATTCTTATTTATAATTGTATATATTGTATCAGAAAGATATTCAACATTTTAAATACTGTAATTCACCAAACTGAGAACCATATAAATCTGTACCTCTAACACCCATGAAAGATCTTCGAGTTCATTACATTGTAAGTATTGTACTCAATTGCAATAATTGAGTTTTTTATGAGCGATAATGATTTAAAATCATAAAAGCCAATTTCTGTTTTGGATCCCCAAGTAACTCCAGTATTCTGGAACTGGGTGCTGGTGCAATGATATTTGATTTAAATATTACCATCCTAATAGCTGAATTAATTTATAAATACATATATATTACTTTTGGCCTATTTCATTTTAGAAACGTGATGTACATCATGCATTACAAGATTTGATTTTTGATAGAATTTAAGCTAAATAGATGTCACCTCTCTGAAGGGAAATTGGACTACTTTCACACCAGCCACTTAAGATTGATAGTTACTTGGTTATTGACCTTTTTACATACCAAATCCCTATCCAAATCAAATTATATTTTTCAACTTAATAAATATAGAAGAACAAGACAACATAATCTACAATGAAATTTTAAATTCATTCAATTAAAAAGAAAAAAAATAATGCCAAACAGTAAAATTAAACAACTAAAGTTTTTTCATTAGAATTCCATGATTAGATGATAAGTTATTTATGTGCATTTTATCCTTTTACTAAAAACAATTAATTATAACACTTACAACATTATAAATGCACCAATACTGAGATGAAACAATGAAGAAACATTAGTCAGTCTTCCTAAGTAAGGCTTGAAAAGGCCAGACTTCAATTCATGGTAAATCGAAGGAAACCTAACATTATTGTACTCTGGAATTCTAAATGTTCAAACCGATCAGCTATGACATGATCATTGTGTTTGCAAAAATGTTCTCTGTCTATTTTTATTCTCAGCTGACAGCTATTAAATATTCTGTCTATAGCATCAAATCCATGCAACAGGTAACTGTATTCATGATTCAGGAAAGTTTCAATAGCATCCAGTCAGTTTTTTTTTTTTTCAGAATAATATATTTTTAAAATAAGAGACAGTTTATGAGCACTATAAGGCAATTGAAAAAATGGCATTATTGTTCACTGACACATGAAGACTCTTATATTGCTTCGGTAGTAATATGTGCCTCTTTTTCCTTCAAGGGTTACATAGAACAATTGTCGTTTTAATGATGATGAATAGTACCTGTTTCATTTAATTTAATGCTGTAATTCATCCAGATTTTGAATTGAAACCTAATTAGTTAAATAAACATTTTTAAATGATGATGACCAATCAGGGCATAGGTAATTAACACACCTTATAATACCATAGTAATTGACATACAGGACGATTAATTCATGAATACACAATTCTTTCAAATCAACTGAAATAATCATACATTTACAGGGAGGGAGGAGAAGAGATAATCAAAACTTGAACATGTATTCACACTAACGTCAACCAATGTTCGCTACTACGATCAAGTCTGGAAATTATGGTCTCTTAGGTCCAATGTTTTATACCTATAATTCTTTTATTCATATTAATGAAGAAATATATATTGTAGAATATACTGTTTGCCCCAATCGAGCAACTTTTACAACAAAAAAAAAACTTTTACTATATGAAAATATGAAAAAGAAAATTATAAAAAGGCATTTTAAATTTATTTCAAAAATCATAAGTAACAAACATTTGAAAAAATATGCAGTTTTTGTGTTTAAAAAAGTCCCAGAATTTATTTAAGACTATACAAATATCAAGTATTTACTTCTAGATAAACATATTTAAAATTGTCCAATCATTTATTTCCAATAGAGTATATTACTTGTAAAAGGTTAAGTACTATGCCTATCCAACCATTTAATTTACACATCATTAGCCATCCATCCCTTACATAAATACTTAAAACTTAAAGAAACCCAAAATAATGTTAATTTTTCCAAAATATTTTAGAGCTCTAAAATTATTGTTTCAAGGAGAAACCAGAAATCATTATAGTTAAATTAAAAACGAATCTAGGCCCATTGGCAATAAAGTTTTAATATATGTAATGTAGAAAAGTTGTTCATAACATACCTACCTCCCATTATCATCAAATTGAGTCAGACAAATTCAAACTTTTTTTAATACACAAAATCCTAGCTAGCTATAATACTATCAAGGATTAGTGGTAATTGTTTTAATAACTACTACTAAATAAAAATATTAAATCTTAAATATCAATTAGTTTATTTTTATTTAACAAAAAAATTGAATGTTCAAGAAATTCAACAGCACACTAATAATATTGAATTAAATTTAAGTAAAATTTTATTTACATATATACAAATCCAAAGGTAATCTAACTATACCAAACAAATAGAATTTTAAACTGGGCCTATTCATAAATATTAAAATTAATAAAAACAGATCTTTTATGATTTTGAATTCAAGAAATATTTAAATACTAAAAGACAAAGCCTAAATAATTTGGATAGGTAATTAAACAAAATGGTTTGAAGCAATTAGATCATACCCTTCATGACTCACCGGTTCGTTCAGATATACTCCAGAACATTAGAGAAAATTAAGGTACAAATCGAACCTTTTACAATGTTTAAGACAAAAACAATAAATTAAATTATTCTATATTGTAGAAGGCAACAAAAAATAAATAAATATATAGGGATAAAGATGATTTATCAGTTAAACATATTGGATGGACTTCAGAAATATTTAAAAATCAATCAATCATGCCAACAAAAATAGCATTAAAATAGCAAAACAAATAATAACATGACAATTGAAATAAAAAATTCAAGGAAGTTAGTTCGATTAAGAAAACAACATGAAAGAACATGGCATAAAATTGGGACATAGGTCAAAAATCATCATGTTCAAAACAATGAAAATATACCTATTATTTACCTAATATATATAACATAGATAAAACAATAAAAATAATTTTGAAAATAGTAAAACTGGAGAATACTAATAAAGAACGACAAAACTATCATTTGCGCCAAAAATATAATAATAACTCAATCAACAATATCAGAACAAACACAATTAGATACATACCAAATCAAAGAAATCAGTATGACATATTCATTTCAGATAAAATAAATTCAACATAGAATAACTAATTCAGATATCTTTGATTATTACAGTGAAAAGTACTGATAGTTTATCTAACAGGAAACACTTCCTTGTGGGTTCATTTCATTACTGAAACAATAAGAAATAATGTGTTTTCTTTAAGCAATATGCAAAGTTATTGCTACATTAATTACAACACTTTAACAATAAACAATCTATTGCAAGCAATTCTAAATTACTAGAAATCTTGAAAAAGCATAGTAGCTAAGTCTACACTGATTGACCAAATTAAAAGCTGTTATTAAATTAGTAACTTTAACAATTACTGTACTATCAGTACAGTTTAATTTATAAATATTTTACCATACTAATACTGTAATAATAATGTTAACCTCACCGATATGAATGAAATATTACATTTATATCAAATATTACAAACGATGTTTTTAACGTCGTACAAAATAACAGGTCTAAAAATAACCATATTACTTGAATTTATCATTTAGGTACATGTTCTCTAAAAAGAAAGAAAATGCAGAATATTATAAAAAAAAATCCACATTAAATGAAAACCCCCATACAGGGCAACAATAAGTGACATTCAATTATACTGTATGAATATGGGAAGATTTAAATATAATCAAGCAAAATTACACCAAATTAAGTTTAAGTAAAATTTAATTTAAAGGAATACTGTCATGCTCAAAGTACATCATGGCATGAATGAATGGGTGACAGACAAAAGGAGAATAAAATAAATCAATTGAAATAATTCTATATTCTATAAAATAATAGTACATGAAAGTTCAAAGGATTAACAAACATGAACATATCAACAATTCCATCAACTATAATTTAAATAATTTATAATATACAATATTTTTTCGAACAGCTGAACAACATGCAAATAATTAATTATATTTCTAAAAAAAATTAACTAACATACCTCCGAGAAGTCATTATAAAACAAAAAGAAATATAAAATTTAAATTACGGATGAAACTAAAAACTACATCATTCACCAGCCATTTTCACCTAAACAACTGATTGCAGGAGTACCAATATAATCGATCCCCCACCAAGGTTTCTTTTTATTTTATTTTTTTTTTCTTTAATGATTCTGGGAGACCCCAACCTCAGAACTATTATTTTAAAAAATATAATGATATATGTAAATATGAAAAAAATAATTAAATAACCCCAATCTAAAATTACCTAAAACGAAAATTCAGCTTGTTGAAATTAAACTATAGTAATGTTAACTGTTGTATTTATCATTTTTCAATTCTAATTTCATTTAAACTAATTAACTTTCAATTAATGATGAATCCTGAACAAACTTAAAGCTTCCACGTCTGGCATTAGCATGAAGTAAGACTTCGTAACTTGTACAGTAAACGCCTGTAACAGAAACATTCAATTCTAAATTTTGTAATCACTTCATTTTAAACTTAATAATTGAATTAAATGACTTACTACGATCTTAGAGTTTGAGCAATGTCAGACAACTCATCCTTTGCTCGTCCTTCTTCTAGCAATTCTCTCTTAGCCTGCAGTTTTTTCGCCTCTTGCAATGGTCTTATGTTAAAATAATAGTGACCTGCTCGAAATGCTAAGAATCCTAATCCACCAACTGTTACAGACATACATGATAAGACTAAAAGTTTATGCAGAGTATCGGCTAATTTTTTCCGTGTTCTAAACATTGTAACCTTACTGGGATGAAACCTTTCATAGAGGTGCAATTTGTATTTTGTTTGATTATGCTTGTTGATTAAACGTCATTTCTTTACGATATGAATAAAAGAAAAAGAGAAGATAGTGTGTCGGAAGACTGTATGATGGAAGGTAATTAAATTTACATTTCTTTAAACTTAAGAAGTGGTATGGTTAAAAACGTTTCCAAATTGTTATAGTGTCAAAATTCTATTTCATTTGTTTTTCCTGTTTTGTTTTTTTACAATTGGCTTGCTTAAAATTGGTTTTTAATCATATTATTTCTACATAATCATTCTTATTATTCTCAGTAATAGTAACATATTTCTTATTGGTATTTCAATTAGTAACTTCAGGGAAATGTGATCTTGCCTTTAGAAAATTTTAAGCTACATATTTATATCTGGAACTTCTCCTAATTGTATAAATTAACCAGTTGACTACTTACTAAATGGCCTTGGTTTATAGGACCTTAATATCATATGTATTTAAAAATTATGAAAATTTTGTTTTATCTAGTTTTACTGCATTTTATAAATTGTTGCTAGTTGATTAAATTATATACAGTTAATTATTTAATTAATTTAACCTATGAAGGATATATATAAATATCCCAACATTTCCTGCATAACAATATCTTCACATGGTTCTTAATTATTTAAATAATATTGTTATACTTTTTAATAGATTTTTAAATATTATGTAATTGTAGTATTAATATTTAAAATTGAGGTTTTGTTATCTGCAATGAATGATCGAGATGAAGATGAACATGAATGTTGAGATAAAGAACAAGATAAATGAATTATATTTTTATTTATATTAATTTCCTTAAATTTCTAGAATAACAAATTGATTATGATATACATGGAGGGATATATTATATATACACAAGTTACACTGCTATCTTTCTTGGTTCTACTAATTCCTCCTTATTAGTTGATTGAAAAAAAAAACATTTTTTTTATTGTTTTATTCTCTTTAGAAATTTCACCTTTTTTAAAAATGTTTTTCATGGATTAAACATTTTCAATTTAATGCTTAAAAAATATGTTGTGTTTACATATTAAATTCATAAAAAATAAATAAAATAATAATAACATTGTCTAATCTAATAGTTATAAACTTCAGAATAGTATTTTTTAACATTAAAACTATTAAATTCATTGACTGAAGTATTGCTCAAAATCATTGAGAACAATTCAAAGGGTATAGCTTGCTGTTATTGTGTCTTCATGCTGAAAAAAAAAACTATCATGTTGTCAGAAAACATTACTGTAAAGGTAGATGGGAACTATATGATCTCATGGAGATAAAAGTTAAAGAGTATGAGAGAAAGAACTAAACCTTTAGAGTCACCCTGGCATCAATTAGCCTCATGGTTTAGTTAATGTTCTTTATTTTAACTATAAATTTTCAATTTTAAAAAGGAATATATAATATTGTGCGGATATTTAGGAATATCTGCTTTCCCTGATTGAGTTATTACATAGAACCACAACAGCCATACTTTGTCAAATTCTGGTTGAAAATCAATGAATTTTACCCAGTGGTTTTTTTTTTTTTTACTTTCACTTACCTATTTATGAAATATATAGTAAGGGAAAGTATTACGATCATGAACATTTTCAAATCAGAGTTTTTAACAGTTTTAATTTTTTTTTTATTTGAAACAGTTGACCATTTCACATTGATCTCTAATGTAAAACATAGTTAAATATAAAATATAAAAGAATTTGATAATTAACTAAAGGAGGAATAAGATATCGTAAAGTATAATAGTTGTATTTGAGGAATCAAAGGAATATGAGTGCACCCGAGCTCGTTCAAAAGATTATAACACTCTTTTATACGTAACATCAGCGTAATATAATAAGGACTCCGACAATATTATGTAAATATACATATGCAGTTTTCATAAATGCTATTGTTGGTATTATTTAATATTTAATTGTATAGATTACAGCCATGTAAATATTAAAATTTGTATATATACAAATATTAATATTTTTACTTTCACTTCTCCTTTGTCTGAAAATTCTTATTTCTTTTAAGAAGAGGGTGGTAAGTGAAAGTTGTGTGATGCACATATCATCCCAGATTTTTTTATTTTAGAGACATTTACTACAAATTCTGAAAATTTTGACAGTTGATGTGATATGTGATTTGCATTGGCTAAGCTGAGAGCCAAATAAAAGGTCCTCAATAATTTGCAAATAGAAAGAAAGCCATCTTTTTAAAACTTATTCTAATCATTTCCTACAATCTTAATAATAAGTTTAGGAGCTTGTTGTTTCTTATTAGTTAAAGGTTTTCGCATGGCTTGTAGATGATCATAAGTTTCATAAGTCAGGAAAATGTTTAATATGTAAAAAACTATCAAAAATTTAAGTAATTAATATCACAGTTTTCCTAGGTGATTGTTCATGAAAACAACCGAGATCAAACTTCCTTATCAGTATTTGAATTTCTTTTTGGGTTGTTAATATATGTTTAGACGTGATACTTTTGTTAGAGGTAATTGTAAAAAAAAAATCATTAATATTGTAATTTTTTATATTACTCTCTGACTGACCTCTTGTGCTTTTTGTATTAGGAAATGTTTTCTTGAAATAGTTTGCAGAGGGTTGAGCTTTTTCCATGTCTCTAGTTAGTGTATCCTCTCTTCTCTATTATAAATCACTTAAATGTAAACTAACCTATTTATTCTTCTTTTTATTTTCAGTTCAGGTTAGTAAAAATGCCTGTTCAAGTTCAGGAGAGTCAGTTATGCCTCAGTGTTTAAGAATGTTGGATGAAATAATGAGGAGTGGACCAGGTAGGTACATATTATCTGTTTGTGGAATTAATCTGTTTACTTATAAAAATTGTAGTCTTTGTCTTTATTATCAATGACATAATTCACATTAACGATCCTCAGACGAAATCTGTTGATCTTTTTATAAAACTGTTATCACATAGATTCTTATTTTGATAAATAAAATTTATAGAAAATTAACATCTTATGAGATATTTGAGTAGTCTCATTTTTTATTTTTTTATTGGTTTTGCTTCTGGCAGTTGTTAGTTCTTATGTAGATTGAGAAATAACAACTAAAGAAATAGATAGTTTTCTTTTTTTAATTTTGAACAAAACTTGAAATTGTTTAATGAAAGATTAAACTTTTGTATAATGTTATATCTAGCTGCTCCTTTAATATAAATAGATAATTATCTACCATAATGAAATATGATCTAGCTGCTATACTGCCTAATATTTTGTTTAATTGTTGTTATTGAGTCCTAACATATATAATGGTTGTTATTTAGAAATGTGTTATTTTTTAGTTGTTATTAACCACCATTCGATAGGGAAACTTTATACTTCTAGAATTAGAATAATTCTTTTGATGGTGTTAGCAAAAATTAATTGAATGTTTAATTTGGTATTGGTTTCCTTATTAAACTGAATGTCAGTTAGTTCTCTATGAAAGAGAAAGTTGTGAACAAAAGTGATTTCAGTTTTCGAGTAATAATAGTTCTTAAAATTAAATAACTTCATATTTTGATAAATTTTATCTTTGTGAAATCTGAACATTGAGCACTTTGTGTAACTATCTTTGATATATAGAAGGATTTATGTCACTTGGAAATGCTAATTTTATTTTCATATTAAAAAATAAGGTCAAAATCTACAAAAATGTTTTTAGAAGTTTACTTCCATTAAAAAGATACTCAGTGACTTTGACTTTTTGAAACAAGCTGACTTTATATTAAATTTAGGCATTAAATATTAAACTATTAATAAAACTAATTCATTTTAGTGTAGTTATGGTCACATACCAACATAATATATTATTATTAATTTTGTATTTTCAGCTGAATTAGTTGAACGTAGCTTAAACCCTCTTGGTGCTTCTCCATTGGGAAATCATGTGAAACGTGTTACAGGATATGAAATAGCAGAATTAGATGAATTTACAGCAACGGTTTGTATATAAATAGTTTGTTACATCATTCTTACTCTGGATAGTTAATGGAATCTTACTCTTTTCTTAAAATGATCTTAAAGTTTTGTAATTATGCACTAAACTTAATCCACTAATTTTATAGTCCATATAATTCTCTTTACTCCTAACTAAGTCCTAATATTTTTTACATTATATTGTGTGTTTGTCTGCTATTTAAGCAAATTTATTAAGAAAACCTAATTTTTTAAGTATTTTATTCAAAGTAAGGTAGTTCTAGTAAAAATTTGAGGATGGTTCCTTTAAACATGTATGTCTCAGCTTCCTCATTATTAAAACTCTCTCAATACTTTCCTTGTAAAAATTTTATTTTAACCCAATTGCCAGGGCTATAGTTAAGAGTGGCATTATTTATTGACTTTATAAGGTATTTATAATATCAGAATAATAATACTGTCGCTATCATTTATCATGTGAAAGGAGAAAAAAAGAAGGCTGTCCTTCAGTATTTCTTTCTGCATTTTAATATTATATAATATTAACGATATAAGCACCACTTTATTAAACCAGATGATAAATGACAATGTCAAGAATTGCAAACTTTGTTAATTATCTTCATAATTATTGTATAAATTAAAGTAAGTGATAGAAGAAAAAAAATTGTCTTTCAATTTGATTATATATATATTTTTTTTTAATATTAGTTTATATTTCTAAATTCTTTGACCTTGCCTTAATATGACATATACTTTTGTTCCCAGGTTGACTCGAGGCTTAAACAAACCGTTATGACTAAAATAATTACTATATCTGATCAAATGAAATTTCTTCGTCAACAGCTAGTAAACGCTGTCCAAGAGGCACAAGAAAGTTCGGCCTTAAACCATACACCATGCAATTTCCGCAAAGTGCCTGGAAATGTATATTATCTGTATCAGAGACCTTCTGGCCAGAACTATTTTTCCTTATTGTCTCCTGCAGTAAGATATTTTATTTATTAGTATAGCTTTAAGTTCAATTTATTTTATGGAATAAAAATTAGTGATGGTCTTAAATCATAATTGATTTAATAGAAATTTAAACAGTAAGGATAATAATAATAAGGATAAGGTAATGGTTAATATTTTTCGATAAAAATTGCATCAAGTTTATTATTATCCAAAATTTTAGATATATTTTTTTTAATTACTGGCATTATCTTTTCTCACTTTTTGTTTTGTTGTAAATATTTTGTCTGGTTTTCTTGTCAGCTATCTCACTTAATTCTTTAGGCATGAATTATAACTCAATTGATATTTTTGTATGCATTTTATAGATCATAAATATATATATATATATATTTTAATTATATCTTATATAAAAGAGGTCTACAGATCAATGAGAAAAATAGAGTACATGATGATCGTTCAGATGATAGTTTCCCAGATTGTAAGATCTTCAATTACCTTGTCTCTGAAAAAAAATGGGCTTTGCAAAGAAATTGAGGAAAGCATAGCAGTAGAAGGTTGTTGCGACTTTATAGTTATCAAGACATTAATCTTCAAAGATCTTTCATGGAGTGCCAAGATGATTATTTAAAAAAGCATTATATATTTATATGTCATCAATGGCAGCAAGTCATAGGGTCTCAAGCCATGAAGGATATGGAAAAGGAACCTAAGCACATGGGAATGAGAAGTGTTCAGAAAAATAAAAATAATTGAATAAAAAAGAGGATTAGTCTCCTATATGGGAGGAAGGGTCTGGAGAACAAGAAAAAGCATTTAATTTTGAGCAATATATCACCAGAATGATATGGCCATTATAAAAAAAGGAAGATGGAGATGGCTCAGTCATGTAGAACATTTAGGGAGCAGCCCCCTCCAGAAGAAAATGGTGTATAGAAAGCCAGGAGTGCCTGAAGGAAGTGGATGTCCTACAATGAGCTGGTTGGACAACATTGAGGTAGACCAATGGCACAAAATTGAGAGCTGGTAGGCTATCTGTGAGAAGGCATATGGCCTTGGAGGCTAATAGTGCCAAAATTAATTAAATTATTGAACATATATATAAGACGTGAAATTAGTTTATTTAGTTGGGGTTATAAAACTACTTCATTTAGTTTTGCTCTCTGACCTTATATCAAAATTAAATAACTATTTATAATGTTTATATTGTTTTGTTATTAAAATCTAGCTTCTTTTTAATATTTTTTTTTTTAGAAATAAATCATTATTCCTCTTTTAACAAATTAAATATTAAGATAGGAACGTTTTCTCATAATACCTCTTGTTAAATATTTCCTTTTATACTTACTATGGTTTCCTGCTTTCATCATCAATGCTAATAGAACTATTTTGTTTTCAGGATTGGAACGAAAAACCACCCCACCAGTTCTGTGGTTCATATCTTTATGACCATGATTATACATGGAAAAAAATATGAATCTTGACTTGTTTCTTTTAATATGAATAATTTTAATAAAAAACTTTTTTTATATGTGTAGTTTATTTATTCTGTTTTAAATAGTTGCTGATTAATAAAATATATTTTTCACTGTTCAATTTTGCCTTTCATTTATATATCTTCTCACACTTATTTGTTTGTCTTCTGCTCAATTCAATTAATAATCAAATTAGTTTTTTATTACTATTTATTATTGGATGTTTTGGAGAATCTGTGTCTCTCTCTTCAGCTATATTGTTTGTACCAAAAAATGGGTGTCACAGAATTTAATATGCTTAGTCAGTGGCTATTATCCAACTGTTTGATTGGAATAATAGCCAAGTTGAAAAATATAATTTATTTTATCATTCATTCTAAGTTAATATAATTTTGGATATGTTGTGTAATACTATTGCTGTAAAAAGGAAGTATCATATATTTCTACCAATTAATTAATTACATTATATTATTAATGTTTAAAATTTGATCATAACATTAGAATATCTGCATTCAAAATTATGCTATTTAATCATTAATAACCTTCTTTCTGTTCAATAACCTTTTATATTTTAATGATTGTTCAATTTCAAATAATAACTTAAAACATGCAAAAATAATTTATCTATCTAAAGAATTTTAAGCTTTGATGAAACACAAGTAATGAACAATACAACCACTACTTTCAACTTTGCAGGATTTTCAAGATTGAGTTTAACATTAATGGGTATTCCTATATCAATTATTCTGATAAGCATTCACTTTGAAGACATTGTTATGGTGTCAGCCCTGTCTCCTCCTTGTTAAAGAATGGAGAAATATTAAAAGCAAGAATAAGATGATCTGGGAGTCAGTCAGACAAAAATATCAAATGATCGCTCACTACTTATTTCTGATATACTCCTGTACTATATTTTTGAACTATATGGTTAACAATCAATACAAATATTATCATTAAAACCAATCGGATACCTAACTTTGAAGTTAAGAAATTATAATTTTAGGTATGTAATATTGTGTGTTGATAGAAAAGAAAATTGTCAACTGTCCACATTCGCAACAAGTAAGTGAAACTTTAAATCCAAATTGTTGGAAATTTAAAGTATTTCTTGGCCAAATAAATGCAAATAAAATTGTAACTATTTGATTAAAATTCTAAGAAACAATGTTCCAAACATTATATTTTATTATTATTAAAATCATTGGAGAGTTTTTGTATTTTGCCACCCTAAAAATTGTAAAAACAATCCTCTAATTATGTGTACTTAAGATAGTTTAAATTTCAGGAATAATTTAATTTAAGGTTTTCTATATGTGATATATAGTAAGAGTAAGTATTGGGATCATTAAAATTTTTGAATCCGAGTTTTCAACTGAAATATGCATTATGGGATACATTGAGTCCAAATAACCAAGTCCTGATGGTCTCTGTGTATATAAACACTCTAGCTCCAAAACGAAAATTCCTATGAAACTGATATCTATTTAAGGTAGGTATATGCTTTAGAAGTCCAAGCAACTTTTTCCTTAAAATCAGCTAACCGGAAGCGCCACTTTATATGAATGGTGAAACACATTTTTACAATTTTCTCGAAAACGGCTCTTAACGATTTTAATTCAACTCGGTGTATCATTGTATAATTAAGTGGTCTTAAATATCATTTAGGTCTTATCCCCATTGATGTGACTTTACAGGGCTTAAATGCCCAATGATTAACATGTCTCCTTCTAATGTACCTTTTATTTGGTTTATTTTAAATAATTACATATCTCTCATTGTTAGGAGTTATGAAGAAATACTAAATATAACTTTTGAAGGAATTTGATAATTGAAAAAAGGAGAAAAAAATAAAAATGGTCATCCAGGTCGAAAATGAATCTCCGAAAATACTAGCCAGAAGCTATATGTATAATATATCGTTGGAAAGCATAGAGAATTTTAGAAAAAAACAATATCTAATATAAAAAGTTGTAGAAGGTAACGGAGAGTGGCAAAAAATATAAATAATAATTTTTTGAAAACTAATATTATTTAACGTAAATCACATGTTTTCAGCGAAATTAAATGAAATTTGTTAACTAAATGTAAAATTTTAAAATATTTTTAAGTTTGAGAAAAATATTTAAAATCCACCTAGTCAAGGAAATGCATTGTTTAAAAAACTATTTCATTGTACTTGTGTGAAAGACGAAGTAAAATACAAAATCATTTCATGGATGTCTAAAGCATATGTTTATAACCTTAAATACATTTACTGAGTTTAATAATTCTAGATCTTCTTCTTCTCATTGTCCCCTGTGTGCTGCTAATATACCATCTTACCAATACCATCTTTTCCAACGGTGCCTGTCCTGTGCAAGCTTTCTCATCTCCGGCATGGTGCTTCCTCTCGCTGTGCCAATTCTCTCAATCAGGTCTGCATACATAAGCCTTGACCTGCCTTCCTCCTGGTCTTGCTTCTAGAAGCCACTTGGGCTTACGGTCATCTCCCATTCTATTAACATACCCTTACCACTTCAACTGCCTTTCTTCAATCGTCTCTAGGACGGATCTAACTCCTAGTTCATCCCACACCCTTTCATTCCTTCGATCTCGCCTGGTTTTTCCTAATATTTTCCGTAGGAATCTCATTTCTGCAGATACAACCTTGCTGGCATGGCGGTCCAAGAGTGTCCAGCTCTCCAATCCATATAGCAGTACTGGGAGAAAAACTGATTTGAATAGCGGAATCTTCACTTTTCTGCTCAACTCCTGCTTTCCAATGAGTGTCATAGATATTTGGTAATATATTACATTGGCCTTTTGGACTCTATTCATGACCTCCTGGTCTATAATTCCATCCCTGCCAATCATTGTTTCCAGGTAGCAGTAGGTATCGGTTTGCTCAAGGGTCTCTCCATTGCAAGTTATTCTGAGATCCTCGTTCCTTCGTCTAATACACATGACCCTGCTTTTGGAGGGATTGATCTGCATGCTTCTGAGTTGCAGTTCTTCTTGCCACTCATTCACAGCGACCTGGAGCGATTCGGCAGTATCCGTAACCAATACCACATCATCTGCATACAACAATGCCTGTGTCAACACTGAGGTCATATTCCGGCATCCCACTATTGCTCTGGGTGTCCTCCTCTTACAACATTTCCAAATGGCATCCATGAAAATTATGAACAGTAGGGGGCTCCTCAGGATATTGCCCTGTTTAACTCCCCTATAGAAATGGAATGACCTAGACTCAGTGCCGGCTAGCCTTATTATATTACTCCCTTTGGATCTTGGTACACTGACTTAATTGCACTAATAAGATTTTGTGGGATTCTCTGGGATAAAAAAAAAAATTTGTGTAAAGGAATGTACATGTTATGTTCTGGAATATAACTGCTGAAATGTTGTATCCAGACATACTTATGGCTTTTGTCCTGTTTTTTGCCTTTAAGTAATTAACGTTTCAGAATAATATTAATTTCCTAAGCATTGACATACTGATGCAGAACACTAACTGCTGTACAGTGATACAAATGAATATGCAACAGCTCCAAAACCGTTACTGATGAATGACTTACGGAGAGCCTCTGCTCAATGAGTTCAGAGAAGCAACACTATGTTTCCTGATCCAGCGATAGAACACATGGATTAAGCGAGAAATGTAAAACGGAAATTGCAGCCTATGCACTTTTCATTACGCCATCTCTATATATTATGCAGCTTCTTTTTATTTAATCCCTCATCAAAGACCTTACTTAATATTACACCATCAAGTTCCTTTCCTCCAGGTACATGGTACCTACTTCCTTATGCCATTAGAATCCATCTGTCCACATCTTGGACTCAAGCATTCTAAATCCGGAACATCCTCGAACATTTGTAGTCCTCATACCTAGATGTCCATAAGTGATCTCCTCCTTTAAAAGTGTAACCCTCCTGATGATATTGTTGATTTCGACTACTGAGATTGCATGAGTTGTTACAAATCCTTAGATTTCATTAATGTTTCCAGCCAAGGATCATGACGTAACTTCATCCCCACCAGTTTTCTTTAACGTTAACTTTGCAAATATGCATAAAAAAAATTAAGGACTTTTTGTGTTTTGATTATCATAACCTAATCTTCACCAAGTACCCAATTATTTATAATTATATTATATTATATTAAAACAAATTCGATATATCCCACACAGTGCCTTAGACATTTGGCGCCCCTGGGAATTGACGTCATCACCCTCCAATGAATTTAATTTATTTCTTAAGCTGTTTTATATTAAGTAATATTTCAATTTTATTCCATTCAATGACTTTTATTCAGTTGAT
This sequence comes from Nezara viridula, assembly GCA_928085145.1. Taxonomy (NCBI): domain Eukaryota; kingdom Metazoa; phylum Arthropoda; class Insecta; order Hemiptera; family Pentatomidae; genus Nezara; species Nezara viridula. The sequence goes on along the minus strand of OV725079.1, from coordinate 61,813,773 downwards.
TTCTTAATAGACTAAAATTGTTTATTCTCATACGCTTTTTATTTATATTTAATCCCTAACAAGTGGTGGAGGATATCCCTGGTTGCCCAGCCATAAGGCCGCCATTGTTCCCACACAGCATCAATGCCTGAAAGATCATGTTTTCTATATCTAAAAAGATATATCTAATATAAGGTGGCCAGACTGTCCCGATGTTTAACAATTTTTCCAGGATCCAGTGCCGTTTTCAAAATGTCCCGAAATTTGGAAAGAATGCACGGCAGGCTTGGCAAGAGAACGGAAAGAGAACAATTTGGAAAACTTTTGTTATCTTCAATAAATAATGAGGCACTTGAAACCAAAGATGGGCAAATGCTACTCTGAGTACCGAGTACTAAGTATTTTACTCTAATTGAATCACTATTGGGAATTCAATCAGTACTTAAGTTAATCGTTTGACATCAACTGAAGTAGTAATTAAATTCTTTTGAACTCAAAAAAGGTCAGTGTTTAAGTAAAATACTTGCTATTCAGTACTCAGAGTAGCATTTGCTTATCACTGCTTAAAATTCATGATGATCCATTTACTTTCTGCTTGAATCGTAAGATTATTTGAGTACAAAATCTAGAAAAAGGTGGCGTAAAAAAAACATTGGGCCGATTGGCGTGATCTCCACCTCTAATTCGTCAAAATAATGAGGCCAAACGGCCGGTGATTTTTGTAGACCAAATTTTTTCTCGATTTTGTGATCAAATTATCTTACGATTCAAGTGGAAAGCATGAGAGTTCATGAGTTTTTAGCACTTCATTAAATTATTTAATTATGCTCCTATTGCGAAAATTGTTGTTAATTACGATGAGTTGTAGCCATAAACAAAATAGTAGAAGGAAATTAATAATTTGGTAAAACGGAGTCTGTACAGCGGAGTATGACTAGTAGAGACCTTTTTAAAGATATTAAAACAACATTTTTCAGACATTCTTTTTGAAGATATCAAAATTGTTATTCTTTGATCTTTCACACATATTACAAAAAGCTTTTAGATGTTATTATATATGGTGTCCTCAAAGAATAAATAGGCCCTTATATTTTCAACAATTTTTTATTATACTTCTGACGACGTTTCTTGCTGATTGGCTCATTATCAATGAGCTTTTAGATGCCTTTCGGATGAAGTAATATGTGTCTCAAACCAAATGTCTTTTTGATATCCTTTTTGGGGTGGTTTAAAGAGGACTGAAACAGACTTATAAGCCATCTTTTTGTGTTAAAGATGTCTTTCAAGGTATATTTTAGACATTCTACATCGTTTTCTAGACATCTTTTAGCCATCATTTGGATACATTTTTTCTGGGTGAGTATAATTTTTAACACATAAGAATTTAAACACATAACTAATATGAGACACCCTATTTGGTTAGTTTAAGTCAGTAATCTGTTAACGAGTATACAGATCTGCTAAAAAACTGTTTACCATCAAACTATAGAACATCTGACATCACGGAAACAATTATTTAAAAAAAATACCTGCTAAATATTTGAATCTTAAAAAATATTTTTAAAAATAGATAAATTATACAATTACCTAATAATAATCTTGCGAATATATTAAAATTTAGACGGAATACTTTTAATGATTGTGAATTTCCAAAGACAATATACTATGTAGTCGTTTTGGAGTACTAAGTTGTTGTTGATGTCAATCGATTATAAGATTTTGCTCTATGGAAGGTTTATTATTGAATGGAGGAATCAGCTGAACAATAACAAATACCTCAGGGACTCTCTATTTCTTCTTTTATGTTATAAAAGTAAAGAATAATCATGGATTTACTTGGGTCAATATTAAGTAGTATGGACAAGCCTCCAACAGTGAGTGATAAACAAAAAGAATTATTGAAACGTAAGGGTGTCTTTATAATGTTTTGTATTAGTTACTTTTGCATTACTTAATTTTTTGTGAACCACTTATTTTATGTAAAATTTTCTCAGGTCAAAAACAAGAAATGTTAAAGAAGCAGAATGCCGAGAAAGAAATGTTAAAAAAGTTCAGATTAAAGGTAAGAGCAGTTCTATTAATTCTTAAACTAATGTAGATGAATGAATAGATGACAGAATGATGTAAAACCTCATGATGATAGTGTGATCCAAGGAACGTTTGCTGTCTTTATTTTCTGCTTATAACATCAGTAATTGTTTCTAAGTAATAGTGCTCTAGTATATATGCCTGATGATATCTCAGGATGATTATTGAAGGGTCCTCATAATTATTATGTCAAATGAATAATGTCTTTAGTAATGGAAATATAGTGAGGTATTAAAAACATACGAAATGAAGTATTAAAATTAATAGCCATGAAGAAAAGAAAGTGTAACAGAATAGATAAATCATGAAAGTAAAAACATGATTCTGTCTGGCCTAAGTAATTCTCAGACCAAGAGTATTATTCAATGACGCACTTTTGCACAGGTTCATTTTTAAGGTTTTCTTCTCTCCTCATCTCACCAGATTAGCATTAAACAATTACATTTTTGTGATCATTTAGCTGCTCAGTAAGTCCTCTGACGTTTTGTATTTATTTATTTGGCGCTTTAGTTCTAATGTCATTACATCTTCATCGATGGCACAAGATCTCTTCTGATGATGTAAATGGAATCTCAGGAATGGACAAGTGTGTTTGAAAGTAGACAGAATTACCTAAACCATCTTCTAGTAAGGTGCTCTACCAGTAAATATCCATTGGGGATTTGTCTATCCCTTTAAAGCGATCAAGAATTGACATCCTTGATTATTAAAGCTAATTAATGTAATGTCCTTATTTGAACTGAAAAGGACCAGTAGTTTGTTTACCGAAGTTGTAAATAGTGATTTTAATATAGGAAGGTAATACTGTGAACAGTCATTCCTCGGCTATACTTGGAATCACATTTATACTGGACACAAGGAAGGAATCTTGGCTCATTTGACAAGGTGGAGTGACATTTGTACTGTGGTACCATTTTTTTTTTAGACGTTTTGGTCTTAGTTCATAAGTTTCACATCTGGATGACAAGTGGGCTAAAATCTAAGTGGGGTAATTAAGTACAGGCACTGCACATACAAAACACAGTGTACATGTTTCAAATTATACAAATTTCCAATAACAGTTAGGTTTACTTTCGGTTAAGTTACGTTTTCCTTTTTTGTTCATCTGACACAAAAGTTTGATATTTTATTTCTCAGTATTTTATTCTAATCATTTTGTATAAACTCACTAACATGATTTTGTCACCAAGATCACATCAATCATACTAGATGGAATTCCAATAATGGCTAGGTATGGATTACCTTGTGAATAAGTGCAACTTTCACTCATTCAAGTTCGTAAGATATAAACACCCAGCAACAGGTCCTAATTAGTTTCTGCCTCTCAACAAGCATAAATAGACTCCGTACAGGTTCTTTTCAAACAGATCAGATTTTACACGTTCGGCAACTTTCCGAATTTCATCAGTAGTTTGATCTTATGCCCAACCAACTAAATGGGCTGATATTCCTCAGTGTTTTTATTTTGTTCAACGCTGACATTTGGTTCAATGTGTTTAATAATTGCCTAATATCAGTGGTCCATCTTAAGGAAAATTTAAGTCACTAGGAAATATAAACTTTATTATTTATTTTATTTATATTTATTAGCTTATTTGTTGGAACATTTAGTTATAAAACTCTGAAGTCATCAATGCTTGGGTTTAATTTTTGTTTTGTCTTTAAATTTTAACATAATAATTGTTTCCATGAAATTTAATATTAGCTTTATTGTGTCTTCGTCACTTTATATATGTTAGATATATGAAGTGATATTTATTAGTTTATCCTATCTTGTTAAGGTAAAATACATTCTAAAAATATGTTGGTGAATAGATGCCCAAACTAAGTAAACAAATTATTATTTTTTAAGATTGTTGTTCAATTATTTTCTCATACTCTTTAGTTTTATTTACAAAATAACATGCCACAATTTTATTTATAAAGCATGTCGAGTAGTGAACATGTTATGATGTTCCATGGATATGAAGTTGCCATTAAAACAACATGTATGGAGATATGGTACTTTTATTAATTAACTAGATTAACAAACATTGTATCCCAAAATTTATTAAATTAAGCATACAAAAGTTTTTTTTTATCAAAGTTATTAAACAATTTGAAATTCAGACTCATTTGAATAATTGTTGTGATATGAGATGCTCATTGAGGTAAAATTAAATGTGATATATCTGAATACAGAATAAAATAGGTATGTATTGAATATTTTTGAGGTCAAGAAAATGTAAGATTGATGTTTTACACTCATGATTTGTGACCATGAAAAAAATAAGTATTATATTTAAACCTGTTTAGTTTTTTATTTAAAACTGATGTTTTATCCTATCCATCTTCAGGTAAAAAAAAAATAACAGACAGATTTGTAATCTCAACAACAAAAAATAATGTAACTTTCATAAACTTTCCTTCACCTCTTCTGGTGGAAAAATAAAATAAAAATAGAATTATATTAATTACATTTTACTATTCAATAATATATCTGAAGATTGTTTGGAGTATGATTAAAACATTGGAACAAGTATTTGAATAAAAATGAGTAGTAAAGAATTGTAGCTTAATATATTTAAATTAAATAATACTAATTACATTGTCTTTATTTCAGACTGAAAAAGATTTGAATAATTTTTTAAATGATCCAAAAAAGACAAGACTGAAATATCCTCCTATGGAACAGATTTTTAGGTCAATTGTGTAAGTGTCTTTATTAATATGAAAATTAAAATACTATAAATTTTGCAAGTATAAGTTTTGAATATTTTTGTAATACTTTAAGAAAAATATAATACTAAAAAGTTCTTTACATATAAAAAAGAACATTAAGACTATGTTAAAAAAATAAATAAATTCCCTAATTGCAATTGGAAAAATCTGTGATCAATAGCAAAGTCATTCATTTTATTCTGTTTTGAAGTCACGTTTCTCTTATTACCAAACAGTTTGGGAAAGCTGGAAGTCTTTTCCATAAATTATTTTTCCATACATCTTCTTTTCATTTGACTGATACTTTCTTCAAATAAGATGCACCTAAAACTTTTATTTTTTGAATGAGCTGTTTGGGTTAATTTCTGTGAAGTGAAATCTTACTATATTGTGGTCCTTCTTTCGTTCCTATGATTGAATTTACTGGAGATCTGATTTGTTTCAATGTTGTTGACCTATCAGCTATAATTTCAAATTTCAAGCCTGGTTTGTTGGCTGTTCCAGGTGTATTATCATATCAATTTTTTTTATTAAAGTTTAGAATACTTTGTCTTCATTTAGAAACTTATGAATGTAATTGTTCAGTTGTGAAAATATACTTGTTTGTTGTGATCATGTCTTTCCTAGTTAGTTTTTGCAGTCACTTTAATAAGGATAGCTATAATTTATCTTTTTACATGCTAACAATCAGGATGTAGTCTTAAAGAGGTGTATTTTTCTATACTTTTATGAGGTAGCCTTTGAGCACTACTTACTCTCTCGCTATTTGTCTCTGACCCGCACATTGTTATTCATGCATTTAAGAACAGTCTACTTCTTTGAATTCTCCTGAGTCCAAATAACCAAGTCCCACAAAATGGTGTGGGTGTTTGAATGTATGTTATCAGTGTAGCTCAATAACAAAAAGTCATATGAAAGTGAAATTGCATATTTAAGGTTTTTATTAGCTTTTGATGTTACAGCAACATTTTTGTCAAAATCAGCAAACCGGAAGTGGTACTTTATATAATCGATTTAACACATTTTTACGATTTTCTCAAAAATGGCTAACGATTTTGATTAAACTCAGTATATCAGTGCATTATTACGCAGTTTTTATATAACATAGGTTTTCTTCTGATTGATGTTCTCTATCAGGAATTAAATGGCTACTTTTCAATATTGGCTTCCTCTAAAGTACCTTTATATTTTTTTATTTGAAATAATTAACCATTTCACATTAATCTTTGATATAAAAAATAGTTAAATATAAAATATGAAAGAATTTGATAATTAACTAAAGGAGAAATAAGATATTGTAACGGATAATAGTTGAACTAGAGGAATCAAAGGAATACGAGCTTGTCCGAAAGATTTACTTACAACAGGCTTTGATACGTAACATGAGCTTCATATAATACCGACTCTGACAATATCATGTTAATATACATATGTGGTTTTCATGAATGCTGTCATTGATATTATGTAGTATTTTATTGTATAGAATACAGCTATATAAAAATTAAAATTTGTTATTTAAACAAATAAAAATACCCACAATGGATTGTAAATAAATATAGCCTTTTACTTTCACTTCCCCTTTGTCTGAAAATACTTATTTCTGCTGAGAAGAGGGTGGGGTAGTAAGTGAAAGTTGTGTGATGTATGCACCAGATTTTTCATTTGGGTTTCATAGTAGTTATGTTCTTTTTAATTTCTCAAACTGATTTGAAGTTTTCATTTCTTCTTTTTTTTCATTTCATTCATTTTTTTTTTCTGGAAAAATATTTTTGTTGGCTGAAATTAGTAGTATTAGTATCTAACTTTCAGGTTTGTTTAGTGTGTTTAGGTAACCCAACACCTATATAAATAAATGCATACAACATTTTACATCTTTTTTTTTCCTTATAAGTTTACACTGAATATAATTTTTTTTAGTTTATATTTTTAGTATTTTACAATAAATTTTATACATTTCTTACTTTGGAAAATTTTAGTTTCTGATTATAATTATTTTGTATTGTAGACATGAAGTAGCTGAAGAATGTGGATTAACAGCGCATTCTTTTGGAAAAGATGGCATTGATAGGTAAATTATTTAATTTGTATTCTATGAATTATTGCAATATTTTTGCTAGAGGTTTTTTTATTTTACACTGTATTTTTTTTTTTTTTGTCATATTATGATGAATTTATTATATGATAAGGTAATATTTATTTAATTTTTGGAATTAAGGTACATTATGGTATTCAAAAAAGAGTATCCACCTTCTGAAGATGAATTAGCAGTATTAAGAAATGGAGAAGAATGGACTAAAGAAAAGGAACAAGAAATCGCTTTGAGGGTATGCATTTTTTATAAATAATTTCACTGTATGAGTTTTATTGTTTGAGAATAGTTTATTAGAAAAAAAGGTATTCCATTTTGTGAGACTTCATCAGTGTTATCGATTATATAAAATCACTATGTTCAATAGATTTTTTTACAGTGGTTCATAAAATGTCTATGATGTGTTGGTTTGTGTCTATGACTTCATTCCTGTTTCAAATTTACTATTAAAATTTTCTATTAACTCTAATCAAATTAAGTTTAGCACATGTTGCATCATGCCTTTATAGCAGGGATTTCCAAACTTTTTGGAAACCTCATTGAATGGGCCATGGCCATTGAAAGGCCATGGCATTTAAACCTCCAACCAGGGCCCATGCGTCGTGATGAAAAAACAAAATTGTTATTAATTGACACTTGAGCTGTGAAATGAGCTTTCTAAGAGAAAAGAAAAAAAAAAGAAAAAGACATGTCTCCCGTCCCATGTCTGAATTATTTGCTAAATTTTACATTTTTAAAATTTTACCATGTGATCAAAAAACTTTCCTGGGCCCCACTGAAGGTGCTTGCAGACCGAAACTTTGCAGGCTGTAGTTTGGAGACCCCTGCTTTAGAAGATAAATAAGTTAATTCTGATTAATGAAGTTACTGTTCTTTCAAAATTCTTGAAAATCATAGTTAAATTTGCAAAACAATTTTAACTGGCATACTAATAATAACTAATTAGAAATACCTCTTTGGCAATTAAAGAATACAGAGAACAATTTTGAAAAGTTATGGCTTTTTCTTAAATTATATAGTTATATCCTCCGTTAATATCATGCTTAAGTTCTTTTAATGTTGTAAAAATTGTCCACATAGTATTGCTATCTTAACACTTAGTCTTTACATAAACATTTTGATTGATTATTTTCTTGAGTTAATATTTTTTTAAATGGTTTATTTGACACTTTAACTTCCTATTATATTTTTTCTTATTTTCTCAATAAAACAATTTATGTTGCTGTTTTGGGTAATGTTTTCTCAGCATGGAATATTTATTTTAACTAATTTTATGATGTTAATTTTTTTTTTTTTTTAAGTTATATATTTTACACTATTTTATCAGATTTTATTAAGTTTTATAATAATCTATTTACCACTAATTCTTATGGCTCCTATTTTCTATGAAATTAAACTAAGAAGAAATAATATTTATTTATTTAATTTTTGAATCAGTTATTATTTCTATGAATACTTTTTTTAAACTTATTCATGTATTTAGAATTATATAAAAATAAAAATTAATTTTATTTTTATTCATGTATTTAGAATTATATAAAAATAAAAATTAATTTTATTTAGAGGGAACTTGAAAGAGAAGAACAGATTGAAGCCGCTAAAAGAAAAAATGAAAAGTTCACCCCCAATTCTAATTATCAAGAAAAGTACCAGCATTTAATTGGATTAGAAGCTGCAAAAGATGCTGCTAGAGCAACTAAAACCAACAAACAGTATGGGTTTGGTGAGTTATTTAAATAATTTGTCAATATTTTAAATCCATATTTGCTTTTCTTCAGTTTATTTATTGGTAAAAGATGGAGAAAATGGAAATTACTTGGAGGAATAATATCGATATTTTTTTATTTTTGATTGATTTATTTTCACTTTTTAAGGCCTGTTGTGTGCAGCTCAGCTTCTAGAAATTAAACATTACTTATTACTTTATAGACATACACTGCTTTAAGGGCAACTTCTTTTATTGCTCACCCAGAATAAAAGAGATTGAACAAAAAAAAAAAAAATAGTTATAACTAGTATTATGTGCCGATTAGATCTCTATAAAAACTCTAGATGCTTTTTCAAAAGCACTTTAGTGTTCACATGTATTTAAGAGTTGTTCTCTTAGAAGATTGGTTTAATTGAAAAAAAAAAAAATCATGATAACTATTTTGAGTTCTACTACTTTCATTCTGTATATGCCATGGTCTGCTCAGTGCATGAAGTTTTTTTGTTATTTTTCCTCTTTAATATTACTATTGATTTTTTCTTTTTTAGTTCCAAGTGAAAATAAAAAGGATCACCGGTCAATAGAAGAAACATTAGCAGACATTCAAAAGAAAAAACGAAAATTAGCTCATAATCAAGATTAGAAATGTAACTGAAAACCTCTTAAATGTAATGCCTTTGCAGCAAGCAATATTTTCTATTGTTTCGTTACACCCACATTGTTATTTTTAAACAAATATAGTATAGATACTTTCTGTGACAACAAACATTCTGATGATTTATTTTTAGCCCCACTTTGTCTATACTTTTTAAATAGTATAAGTATTTGTTTGTATTATTTATACTTATTTATTGGATTAATAGAAATCATTCTATTCTTTTTTAAGGTTAACAAATGAATAATTTCAGGTTTTAAATAATTTAAATTTGGTTTTATTAAAAGAAAAACTGTGTCTTTTAAAAACACAATTGTATTTTACTCTGATTCTCATCGGAATATTTCTAGTTAATTCAAAAACTATGGTTTTTTTAATTGATGATCAATTGAATCTAAATTCACAATAAAAAAAATGATACTTAACTAATTCATTGATATTTAACCTTATGGAATAGTGGAAGGAAATGCAATAAAGATCATGGAAAAGACTTACATATTGTTTATTTTTTAATATGTTTCTTCATTCTAATACTTTAAGTAAACTCATTTTAATAATTAGAACATTATGTTAATAAACATATCATTGAGTATTTCTCATATATAAATATTTATTTTATGGTAGAAGCCTTTAGTGGAAATTATTTTCCTTGGCCAAGATTAATAAATTTTACTTTTGCACAAAGCAGTTTTGGATGAATAGTTACATTACCAATGGGTAACACTGTTGTATCAATCTTTTAATCAAAATAATAAAATAAATTTGACTAGTGTTACAATCTATAGATTTGTGATTCACAAGTGGTTGTGTTCCTGGAGGATCTGGCAGCATATGAACTGAATTTATCCAATGCCATTAGCTGTCAATACCCAATCACCAAGATGTCATTGATCCAAATCTCATCAATAGTTTGCTAAAAGGACCCAGTAGTCCACTTGTCTTTATCTTCAAAACCATTACATTCAATGCTGACTTTATACTGAGAGGTAGAAATGAGAAAGGATGACGATTAACACGTCATAGTTAGTTTGCCACATTAACATTTAAACCTGACAGTTTTTTTGTTGTATCTAACATTAGTGTTCCATAAGTGGAAAGTATCCTATGATAGAATGAATACTACTTGATATTAATATTTAAAAAAGTTTTAAACGTTTTTGAAAAATATTTTTAATATGGAAAATAGTTCTGATATATTAAAAACAAATTAAAAAATATTCTTTTCCTGTCAATGAACTGTTGACAATTAGCAGTTGGCCTGATGAAAATAATAAAAATGACATGTCAGACATGGGGAAGGATAGAATCCTTCCTAAAAACAATATATCAATTTCACAGTTTCTCACGGCTGGGAAGAAACTGATCTCTTTTCATAGAGGTCTGAACAACCTAACAACACCATTCTGAATGTACTGACTGGTATCCTTAATACTTTTGGCTATTTTCCTTAAGAATATGAATAATCATGATTTCTAATTTATTACTCTGGAAAACTAAAGTATTTCAAATTACGATTTTTTAAAATATTAAGCTCATTTTTACATTCATCTTATGATATTTTTTATATCATTACTTAAATCGTATATTTTTATTAATCAGGTATATTTATGTTTTAAATAGATACACTTTTTTATAAATAGACATCAGTAACAAAAAATATTTATTTTATTTTAATTGGAATTATATAAAAAATATTGTCAAAATATTTTACATTTGAAGCTCTTGGCATGGCATTGACTGTACATAACTTTTTTCTATACATTTAAATACAGACAATAATACTTTACCTTACATTTCTAGTATTTACAAAAGATAACACTTTAGGTTGAGCCTAATATAAGTTAATTTTCTTCAAAAATGGAAGAAATGGTACTTTGATTTGGCCAGACATTAATTACTTAATGCTAATAACCCAGAAAATTGGGTAACGATTAATTTTTTGATTTTGTTCTGCTAAAATCTTCGACTGGTTCTAAACCATCATATTCTGATTGTGTCCCATCGTCATAGTATGCATAATCATATTGTTCCTTTTCTTTCTTTTGATCTTTGTTGGGCGTAACTGTTTGATGTGTGAATGCTCTGGGTTTTTCTGTTGCATCTAAGGTTGTAGGCCTTGTACCCCTGGATTGCGGTGTTGTTTTGGCTGTTGAAACAGGTCTCAAAGTTGTAGGATTGTAGTAATTGTTAGAAATTGGCTGATGTGATGGATTTCTTTGTGGTTGAAATTGTTGCTGTACATTCTGGACTGTTTGTGGCTGCTGGTAAGATTGTTGTGCTGGAACATTTCTTTGTGGCGGGAAAGTAGGTTGCGGATTTTGAGTTTGGTAAGTTGGTTGAATTGGTTGGCTGTTGTATTGTTGAACTGGTTTCTTAGTTGTCTGTGGCTGTTGATTGTACTGATTTTGAAAGGCATTTACTGTAGTTGGATTATATTGTGAATAAGTTGATTCAGTAGAATAAGTGTATTGCTGCTGATAAGGTTTTTGTGTGGTCTGAGTGTACTGATAATTGATTTTGGCAGGTGTGCTTTGTTGTGGTTGAGTGCTATAAAAGTTTTGGTTATTAACATCAGTTGGTTGAGGTTTGATTGTGGTATAGTATTCATGTTGATATGGCTTTGATGTACTCGGATTGTAATAGTTTTGTGTCTGTGTAGTTGGATTGAAATATGTTTGTGACTGGTAGTTTTCTGTTGTGGACTTAGTTACTTGATTGAAATTGTAGCCTGTAGAGACTGAAGTATTAAAGCTTTTGTAATTGTTCTGAAGACTGTTGAATACACTTGCCCCTAGATTTAGACTTGGTGCTGTTTTAAGGAATTCATCCTTTGAATCATCATATTGATTAACTGCTCCAGTGTTAAGTTTATATAATTTCTGTGTTTCATAATTGTTATTTTTTTCATAATTTACTGTAGTTTCATAGTAGTTAACTGTTGTTGGTGCTTGAGTTGTAGTCCTGAAAATTTGATAATTTTTTGTAGTTTGTGGAAATGGTGTTGTCTGAGTATTATAATTTTGAGTGTTTTCATAGTAGCTACGCTTTGTTGTTGGATTATAATTCCTGAAAAACTCTGTTCTCTGTGTTGCTGGGGAGGTTTCTATTTTTGGAGTAGTGGGGGAATAAAAATTCCTTTGTGTGTATGATTGTGGGTGATTGTATGTTTCAGTTATTCTTGCTGGCGCTTCAGTTGACTGCTGCTGATTTCTTTGAAAATGTGATATTCTTCCTGCAAAGTTGTTATTTTTTGGCCGATATTGAGGTTGAGAGCTTTGTTTGTTCTCTTCAAGTGGTGCCTAAAACAAACAGAAAATAAAATTAAAATTCTAAATATTCCATTAGACTTTGTTAACATTTAAAAATTACCTATGAAGCAATCTCACAAATTGAAGACAAATTTCATGGGTTTGAAATGTATTACTCTTTAGTGTATTAATTGATTGCTAGAAATACCACATTTCTTTATTATTTTATATAACTTCCTTCAAAATATTTTTATTTGATTTTAAATTCTAAATTTTATCAATTAGCAGTTACATGTTTATTTTTATGAAATAATAGTTGAGATTCAGAAGCTATATATTAAGGATTATTAATTTATACCATTAATTAAATGTTTTGTTAACTATGTAAGCATTATTGTCTCACATACTTTGATTATACAATAATTTGTCTTTTAGAATATCAATGTATCATTTATTTTATTACTAACTGCCATATTTAGAACCATTATCTATATGATTAATATATGATTTTTTAAGTATTTTTATCATACAGTATTGGCTACAATCTCTAACTGCTGCACATTGGCAAAAAACAGCTTATTTCTTAGGTCTTCAAAGAAATATTTTTTCTGAATGTCTAGGTCAGAATATGGATTCATTCAACCTTGTAGCGATAAATGGATAATTACTTGAATCGAGAGATATTGTTCTTGTTTAAATTACTCGAATGGAGGAGATGAGCTTATTTGTTATTTATTTATACTCCTGTAACCCATTATCTAAGTCCTTGTATAATACTGTTGCTGAATATTAGTGATTTTTATTTATAATAAAAAAAAAATAATCAAAAATAAAAATAAAAATATTGTTCTTGTTTAAATTACTCGAATGGAGGAGATGAGCTTATTTGTTATTTATTTATACTCCTGTAACCCATTATCTAAGTCCTTGTATAATACTGTTGCTGAATATTAGTGATTTTTATTTATAATAAAAAAAAATAATAATCAAAGCAAGAATATTCGTATAATATAATCTCAACAAAGTTCTCTAATATTCGTTTTTATCTCGAGCAGTATTTCTCAAACATTATAGAACTATATCTTTGTCTGATGAGATAATTAATTTTGCTGTATATACCTTTATACAACTTTAAAAAAAATGCTTTTATATCCTCACAATATATATTTTATGCCCATGAAAGATAATGGATTAATTTAAAATAAATACAAACTAGGTACTAAACTAACTTATTTAATTGGTGGTCTTTGATATTTCAATCTGATAGGCAAATCTTTACTCTCTTACTAGTGTACATTAACAGATTTCTTATTGTGCTATAAGTACCTAAGCCCCGATGTATTTGGTATAGTGGGTTAATAAACCCCAAAACATTTTTTCATAGATGAAATGATCAATTCTTAGTTTCACTTTAAAATTTAGAAACTTTTTCTGTACTCCAAAATTGCTTTCTTGCATCTGTGAAAGCATGTACACCACTTAAGACCCAATTATAGAGAGTAACTGATCACACTAACCTGTGTTGAAGGCAGAGGCCTCTTTCCAGTTAATAACTTTTTGACATTAGTTCTACTTTTCTTGTATTCAGTTTTGCTATAGTCATCATCTTCCCTTCCTCTGTTCTTATTCGAGAAAAAGTTACTTGAGTGGCTTCCCCTAAGAATAAAACATTATCAAAAATGTATGACTTACTAAAAACTTAAAAATTCATGGTATTTTAATCTGAAAAATAAAAAATATAAGTCTACTAAACTATATTACCTCAAAAGATCAGATCCAACACTTTCACCACGATCACTTTTCTGTAAATAGAGATCATCGTCAACTTCTGATACGGCATTGTTGATATTGTTACTGGGCAGACGAGGTTCTAAATTTGTTCTAGGTATGTCACCGCCTGAAAAAAACAACAAATTTACTTGTGGGTCATGCCAAATCATCCTGGGCCCGTAACCCATCCTCCTCATATCCTAATGGAAATTTGTAAATATTAAGTAAATCTACATGTAAATAAAAATACCAAATTATATCCTATTATAATGACTAGTTTCAGAATTATGGGCATTTAAACTTTTAAAATATTTTACATTGGGAAGACATTTAGAGCTGGAATCCAGCATACGCGTTATGTTTTCCTTCTTAAAACGAATATTTATAGATCAAGAGCTTTCAAAATGTATTCATTTATTGTAAATTTAATACTGAATATGCTGATAACATAAGTTTTAGAATTATAATTTATCTCAATTATAATGTATAAAAAAATTCTTGAGCATAAATTTTAAAAGATGTGATAAAAATATAGAAAACCTGTAGCTAAAATCTCTCTCCAAATACCCCATATATTAATGAAAACAGCATAAAATTCTCTACCAAATGCAAAAATAATATTAATGGCATTTTGAGTTTAAAGAGTTTTAGATAGATAGATAGAAAAAAAAACTTTATTCTGGGACTAAGTCCCTTTAGAATAACAATATTGTACAAAAGAATAGAATATTACTGGCCTAAAAGTTTGAAACAAAAAATAAAATTGATAAATAATTGGTAAATGGTTGACTGTCGTGGATAATGAAGAGAAGAATATTTGGGGTGGTCAGTCAAATAAGAAGGCAAAAATAAATGATAATATTTATTTTTACATATGCCGACGTTTCGACCTGAAGTTCAGGTCTTCATCAGGGCTAAGAAAATAACCAGATAACAAGGTATGAGAAACATAAGTAGTGATGGTAAAAAAAAAATAAATAAAAAATTATAAAAAAATAAAAATAAATATAAAGTAAAATGAAATTGTTAGAATAATGACTAAGAACTAAGAGATAAATAATAATAACCGTTACAAAGTGTGGAATGATGAAGTAGGCATAATCAAAAAGGGTGACATAAGTGTTAAAATGGGAATCTTAGAATAAAATGTAAATTTTGACTGACCACCCCAACTATTCTTCTCTTCATTAAAATTGATAAAATATAATAAAAAGTAAAGAAAACCTTAGGTGCACAAACTATATACAATACAGATAAAACTATGTACAGAGCATTTAAAACTATGAAAAAAACAATTAAAACTAAGAACGAATCACTTGAACTATGAACAAAACTATATATAAGGGTTGAACAACATAAACATACACTTTGAGAAATGAAGAACAAAAAAGAGATAGAATGAGTTCATTCCATAAAAAAAGCTTTACTTGTATATATATATATATAAATAAACAGTTAATTATAATTGAATAAAAAAAAATGTATGTATTGTAAGTCCTATGTCGATAGTAGGAAATGCATGTACTATTTCTTACCAGGTATTATGATTATATGATTGCTATACAATACATATATAGTATTAATAGTTAGCTGGTATCTAACTGTTTTTGGAACAGGAATTGGAATAGGAGGTTTTTGAATGTGTATAGGGAAGAGGCATGTCGAATTTTGATCGGGAGGGAATTCCAAAAGTTGACAGAGCGGGCTATAAAGGAGTTTTGGAATGAGGCAGATCTATGAGAAGGGATGTATAGGTCAGAGGGTCGAGATCTTGTAGTGAGGGAATGGATTGAGGACTTAAATTGGAGAAGGTTGTAGGCATAAGAAGGACGATGATCGGTAATGATTTGATAGAGGAAAGTGCCTAGGATATATTGTATTCTTAAGGAGGGGAAGAGCCACCCTAACTCAGTGTAGTGGTGGGAGACACGGGAGCGTCTCGGCGTCCCAATTACAAATCTTACAAAGCTATTCATAAGTCTTATTATTTATTACACTTTAAACCTAATACAGTAAATTTGAATTTACCAGCTACAAATAAAAGTAAAAATTACTTAAATCTCTCTCCAAATATTCTAATATAATCATATATCACTGAAAAGAGCATGGAATTTTCTATCAGATTGTGTAGTAATATTTTTGGTCCAAATAATATTTGGAATAAACATATTTGGAGAGAGATTTTAGCTACAAGTAGTTTTCTATATCACATATTTGAAAATTTATGTTCAAGAATTTTTTTTTATACATGTAGAAAAATTATAATTCTAAAACTTATGGTTTCAGCAGATTCAGTATTAAATTTATGAAAAATGGATACATTTTTAAAGGTCTTGATCTATAAATATTGGTTTTACGAAGGAAAGCAGAACAGATACATTCTGGTTTTCAGCTCAAAATATCTTCCCAACTTAAAATATATTAAAAGTTTAAGTGCCCATAACTCTGAAACTAGTCGCTATAATTTGGTATTTTTACTTATATGTATATTTACTTAATGTTCTCATATTTTCATTAAGATCTGAGGGAGATGGGTTACAAATTGAAGTTTTTTCTGGATGATTTGTCAAGGAATGATCCTTGTATTAAATATGAAATGTACTAATGAAAATTTCAAAAAGTACTTAAAGATAAAATGTCCTCCATGCTCCTAATCCAAATATATCACTGATTTATTTAAAATATATATCAAATTATTCTTTCATTAGAACATGGGTTTCCAATTGAAGATGAAACAGTTCATATTCAACTATTTGTATGAATTCTTTTTTTAAACAGATTTTTAAATTAAAAAATTTGATATATTGTTTATGATTTATTTATATTAGAAATATTTCTGTCAAATCAAAATAAATGATGTGCTTATAGGACGGCATTGGCCTGTGGGCTGTAGCTTGATGACCTCTGATATAGAGAATACATTTCAGAACTGAATTAAAAGTTAATTTTTGTTTATTATTTCATAAACCAATATTAAGGGAGCTAAAAATGTTTCCCCTCATTTTTAATTAATTACACTCTAGTTTGGATTTTATTGATTGATTAATTTATAAATTTATACATATAGATCAAACAGAATATGTAAACTAATTGATTAATTGTTATTAGCTTATGAAATTTATAATTGAACTTCATTTATGTGGTGGAATATTTGTATGTCACACCACTGTTCATTGAGTTAAAATTAGTAAAATATTATTTTGAATATTACAAATATAACAGAGTTTTGTTATTTAATCATTCACAGGAGTTAATTCAGTGTTGAAATAACTGATGTGCTACTCGAATAAAGAGTGAACTGGTCTAGAAACCAATAATAAAATTGAAGGAAGTTAAGGCCAAGTGGGTTATGGAAGCAATCGAATATAATGAGAGACACTGTTTGCAATTCTCTTTCAGAGGGTTGACTTTTATCTTGTGGCAGACCCACTTAGTGAACCTTGACCTTTGCCTTAATAACCTTACTCTTCTTGCTCTATTTGTAATATTTAGTGGCCCTAAATCCAACAAACAACAAAAAGTGTTAAGATGTGAATATTTAGCAGCTGACGACTTTTAGAAAATCCATATTGTTACGATTAGTCTTTTAATTTAGGCTGGATTCATTTTATAGAAATGAATTTAATTTTATAAATTAATACCAGTAGACCTACTTGTTTGAAACGTAAAATTTTAATACTTGACCAGTTTTACACTGATATTTCAGTAATAAAAATAAATAAATAGGAAAATCTTACCTATCCTATAGAGATCAAAGTTATCGGAGTAATAAAGTGTTGAAGCCTCACAATCAATGTTATACCAGTCATCGCAAATCTGATTTTCTTGGTCAAAAGATGTTTCATTCGGACAAAGAAATTTGTAATCTTGTACCTAAAAATATAATAAAAGTTGCTACCTGTAAAGTCATAAGTATTATGATCCTTATTTATTTATAGTGGACTAATATTCTTAATAATAAACTCACCAAAGAACCAATGAAGATGTTTATCGCCGAAAACATTTAATTTAAATTTAAATTTAAAACAAGGATGCCCAAACATTTTATACATGTACCTCAACACATAGTACCCTACATTAAGGAATGCCACAACCCATATTACCCTAAATTAAGATGCAGTGGTGCCCATAGGGGCATTTTAAGGTGCAAATTGCGCCATCAGAATTTGGGGGAGGGCACATTAAGTTTTAAATTTTAAGAGAACATTTAAACCAGGAAATAAAGAAAAAAAAAATGGCACTCTGAGATTTGCGTGTATATAAAAAATATCTAAGAGCCCTGCATACTAGGAAGAGCAGCAGATATGACTTTATCATAAGTACTCAACACAAGTGGAACATTGTCTTGCGTATTGCCAGTTTCAGCATTAACTCAAAGGGCGCCTTGAACACAACTAATGCCTTGTCTTTTGCTATAGAACATGGAAACAAATTTAAAATAAAGTAACAAAAAATATAAAAACTTATGAAATATTATCATCAGTGACAGGTCATTTCAACATTCTAAGAGAAACTAATTATGAAATTAGATTAATTTATCCTCAAATTTATTGTCTCCCCCCTATTTTAAAATTATACATCACATTTTGACTACTCACGCAATTATTTTAGATGAAATTTTTATTTAAAAGGAAAAAATATTTTAAAACAAAATAATAATGAATTCCTGACATGGGCATAGGCAGAAAAGAGTAGGAGGGGGGGAGCCGTTGCCCCCTCTAAATATTACTGATGTTACTTGTTGATTGTAATTGCAATGTATTGTGCCTTTAATATTCTCGAGAAACAAACCAATATTATATCAACTATCTTTTAAACTAACACTGATATTACATCTCATATAGATACAAATTAATCATATAAGTGAGAGGGGCAATATTTTTTTGGGGGGCCATGCGCCATCGGCCTTGGGGGGATGGGCACCACTGTTAAGATGTGCCTCAATTGTACCATACTATGAGTGCAATAATATCTATATAGTATAGGTATTTGTTTTTAAAAATATTGTTTCCTCTTTTGCCAATTTTGAGAATAACAAATGAAAAAAGTCGATAACTATAATTTGTACAATAAAACATATATATTGTGATAGTAATTTTGTTATCCCATATCAAACATGCTGAGTGTATAATTCCCTTTTATTTCAGAATTTGATTTTTTGTTTTAATAACACAATTATGAATCAAACATTTTAATTTAAAATACTACGTACTGGCTGCATACAATTCCAAATTATCTTCATGCAACTTTGACGCTGGATATACGAGATAAGTTATAATATGAATTTTTAATTAATTATTAAAATTAATGAATGATTAATTGTAAAAAAAAAAATTGCTTACCCCTAGTCCTGGTACTTTGACACAGACATGAAACATTTGGCAATCAGTTTCTGGATCAGCATAATAACCTCCAATGATCTTATCTCTACAGCTGAAAGAGGTGATTGGCATGCTCTCTTGGGAGTAGTTGGGTGCTTTTCTTTGACCAATCGCTAACACACATATCCATAGTTCGAAAACTAAGTAAAAAAAAAAAAATATTGAATAATTACTAAGTGCTCATAAGATTTTATCTTTTGGTCATGGTTAGGGATTAAAGGTTGCTTTGAATAATAATAATAGAAGTTAACTTATTCTGAAAATGGGACCACATGCAAATTGAATTGACATATCAAAAATACTTACATTATCTACCAATCAAAAGTAATAATGTATGAAATTATTCAAATATATTTTATTATAACTAATTAATACAATAATACTGTATTATATATAGTTATTATTAAGACTTATACCAATTGTTCTTTAGATTCTGTAGTAAATGCAGGAATCAAAATAATTATTCATTTTTTAGAGTTACTATAGAATTTAAAAAATAAATTTTACGAGCTATCAATGAATCCAACTAATAACTATTAATTGAGTCATTAATTTCCAAAAACCATCCAAAGGACAAAATATTTTTTTTAAGGAAACAAAATCTATTTTTTCAGAATGTATTTTCAATGTGACCAATTTTTTTTTTAAAACAAAAAAAAATGCTATTTTTATTTATTTTGTGTTAAAAATCTGTTGAGTAGTAGTTTTAAATATATTTCAACCTTGAAAGTTCTTACAGTAAAGCTTGGAAAGAAAATCTCATCTGTGTGGATTTTGGAACAAAATTAGTTGAAGAGGAAGCACTTTGAAAAGAAATATCAAAACAACTCTTTTAAAAATGGCAATTTTATTTATTATTCTTCTTTTTAGGAAAAAAAAAAAACATATAAAATCAAAGTATAAATGTTCATTGCATTCTGAAAAAAATTCAACAGTTCCACTCAAAATACATACACTTTATCTAATAAAAACATTGAAGAAGCTATGTGCTATGAAGCGACAAGGTTATATTTCTATAGACATTTCTAACAAAAACATGAGTTAACTCATGAGTACATCATGTTGAATAGTCCAGATGAATTTAAATATTATTTAAGTGTAACATTAATAGAATAATTAAGAAATAGTTAATAATCCAATTTATAATATCAATTATCAATAATTAATTTGTCTTTTTAAGAGCTGAAAGATGTTTTTAAATTCACAATGATTTGCTTTATTATCATTTGTTTTTTACTTTGAAAATAACTGTAATCCATATGGTACCAGGATTCAGTGAAATATTATTTATATTTTCGTTATAAACGTATAGGATAAGATTAAAAAAGTATTGTGTCATTTATTATGTTTTTTTATATATCAACAAAAATGAATGCAGTGGAAAATAGGAAATTATTAATTTAAAAAAAAAAACAATAAAAATATGTATGCAAAAAATTCTTGTAAGAGATTGAATTTTGCAAGTCTATTATACATTTATTTTTTTTATGATTATAAGTTTTTTTTCATATGACTGATCTTGGAAATTAAAAAAAATAATTTCAGGAATAAAAGTTGTATCTAAAACAAGGCGTTGAATTATTTTTTTTCTTGACCACTTATCACTGGCTATATTCCACAGATAGTAAGTAATGTTCATGATAATGAATGGAATAGTATAAAATACACACCTAGATAAAAATAATTTTTTTTTTCCTGAACACTACGGCTTAATTGTTTTAATTTAACATGTCTATAATATATTTTTAATTTTGACCTAAGTGCATTTTTGATGAATTTAGGGGCATAATTGTTTGTTGAATAATATTCATAAGTTGAATCACATTTCCAAAGTTAACCCAATGATTTTTTTTAGACATTGAGATGAATATTAATTCCTATATAAAAAAGCGGAATATAATTATTTTTTTTCAAAAATAAACTTAAATATTTAAAAAAGTGGTGTGAAAAACAGTTAATTTACGTAATCGGCTCCTTTTTTTTTTCAAGGAATATAATGATAATTGTATTTCACAGTTACACACTTAGGCAGTTTTAAAAACACAATTCATCCAAAGTTAAGAATAATTTAATTTTATTGTATCATTATTGGTAATAAAAAGTTATTTTTATAGTACAGTTTTAATAATTTCCCCCCCTTCCAAATCATGTACTATTTTTTTTTTTTTAAATGAATCCTAACCTTTTTTTTTTATTCTAGAACAGGTCTTGAAGCTTAATTAATTTTAAAAGCAGCCCTGTTCAAGTTTGAATGTTTTTAAATTGATTTAAAAATGATCAATGATTTTTGGAAATATGAGCTACAAAGAAAAAAATTCTTAATTTATATTTTTAAACATATTAGTTTTTATACTACAATTAGAATATATAGTATTTTGCATTTCCTGAAAAATATCCAATGATGATCTGTATTCAATTTGGTAATAAACAACTCATGTTGTAACTTTTGGATTTATTTTTCTTGCTATAATTTATTTAATAGTGATTTAATTTTTATTTTTTATTAATACTATAATCAAATTATTCGTCACTCCTGTTTTACTTGTTTAATCGTATTATTATTAAAAATATGTTATTTATTTCTCAGTGCTTGATGAGAAACTTCCGATTGAGATGTTATTAATTTAATGCCCTCTGAGCATAGTTGACGTAATGTTTAGAAAACACTCTCAATTGTGATCCACTGACAACAAGAACTATCCAACTATCTGACCAATGCTTAGCGGTGCGCTAAGTCGGCCAATCGCTAAATTCAGGAAATAGTTCTTGTTACTCATAAATCGTCATACATTACGTAGTTCACACCCGATTGTAATCCAATCGAGTGGAAAGGTCTATTTATATTGAAATAGCGCATTGTGAGGAGGCCTTTGACGACATGGTACTTATTCATCCAGTTAAGGATCAGAGTAATTAGTTGAATAATTAATTAAAGCGAAGCTTAACTTACCCATAGCGTTGGTAATTTCATTACGGTTTATGGATTACACAACGCCCTAGTTCTCATGGGACCGTGGGACCTTTCACACGATCCTACAACCGACCAAACATCCCCTTTTT
Source organism: Nezara viridula (assembly GCA_928085145.1). Taxonomy (NCBI): domain Eukaryota; kingdom Metazoa; phylum Arthropoda; class Insecta; order Hemiptera; family Pentatomidae; genus Nezara; species Nezara viridula. Next base: position 61,791,095 of record OV725079.1, on the reverse strand, counting down.
TTATTACTTATTCCGAGGCTGTACCGCAGAACTTTTAGTTTTATACTGGGAAAGAAAAAGTTACGAATGTCGAAAAGTAAAGTGCTCCATAGATTTTAATAATGAATATATTTACGTTTTAGTCAGGACGGAACACAGGCCCAGAGGGGAAGGTTAACGGGTGTGCACAGTACCGCGCGTTTCCCAGCAACATGATAACCTAAATTATAGAAAATAAAATAAGTACGAGTTCGCGTCCTGGTGACGAGGAGGATGGGAGGGGCTTTAAATTCTGGCAATAATCCACCGCCCTCACCCCTGTCCCGGGAAAACCCAGAAAAGGCGACGAAGGAGAGAACATATAAACAAACAGGTGAATCTACTACTGCGGAAAGGACTTAAGCCTTCCAAAAAAATGATAAAATATAACCTGTCTTTTACTAAAAAATACTACAAACTTTTCGCTAAAAGTCTTAAAAGTACTCTTAAAGTATTTGTTCGCGTAATTACATTTAATAGGCTTTCAAGAATCACTTAAACATCATTTCATATAAGTTAGCAAAGGTGCCCATCCTCCCCAAGGTCAATGGCGTTAAAACCTATCCCCTCCCCATCCAAGACATTTTATTGCTCACTTTTTTTAAAAACAGAGCAAACAAAGGTAGAATTAGAAAAATCGGAGATCATGGCAACTTGCGCCATCAAATCCCTTTCTGGGCACCCATGGTAGTTAGTTTCTTTCTTTTTCTTCCAAAGTAATTATCAATATATATATATATATATATATATATATATATATATATATATATAAGCTTTTGCGCTGAAGCCTCCTCAAAATTAAATCCTGGATCAGCTAGTTGAGCCGAACAATAGCATTTACTGACAAACTTTTGAAAACAGGGCACAAATTTCTTCCTATGGTCTAGATTGACTTAATAGAAGAAGAATAGTCAACTTTATTCTGTGACAAAGTACCTTAAGAATAACAATATTGATCATAAAAATTAACATTACATCTGGCCAACATGCATATTGCAATAAAAGAATAACCAAAACATAAGTATTTACATAGGCTATATTAAAGAATATTACTATATTAAAGAAAAAATATGAGCAATAAAGTCACAATACTGAAAAATAGTAGTTACAAACAACAAACTATGAAATAACTAAATGAAATTTGAAAAGAGCGATAAATTACTTTTGTTGTCAAATATTTTTGAATTAATAAGATTATTGTTGTTGAATATATACGTGTACAGCTATACTGGCAGATCCACAGGGGAAGGGCATTTGGGCTTAAGTCTCCCCCCCAAAATGGAAAAATATTTTTGTTTTCATTATTTCAAATTTATTTCTAAGTGTAGTCTTGATCTAAATACTTAAGCAATCACTATATGTACTGTTTATAAATTATAACGCACATGCAGGTACTAAATATTAGCAGGTGTTAAGAAAAAAATTATACCTGCAAGCATTATTTACTGTATTTATATTCACGTAAGTATAGGAAAATATCTATAGAGGAGTAATAGGAGACTTCAAGAGCTACAAACAAGTTCGTTTAAAAAGTGGTCCGATTTTCAGCAGAAAAGTATGAAATTTAAGTTTTGCGTTTTTTAAAATTTAATCACGTTTTTTTATTGAATAGGAAGCGATAACCAAAACAATACTTCATTTAAGTAATTAACATTAATTTCACAGAAAACTAGACACAATTACAGTTTCAAATGATAATGGAGTTTGTCGTTGGTAAAACAATTTAAACAGGACTTTTGAGCCACAAAACTAAATGAAGTTATGTTTTCAAAAAGATCATGATGATATATTTTAGGACGACAAGAAACATTTATTTGGTCACTTATAAATACAGGCCAATTCGATATGGAGATCTTATTAAAAAAACATTTCCATTATCACTTTAGATCATTAATAATCGAAAAAACATAATTTATAACTTGAGGTGAATATCTACTGTTCCTCTGATAAAACTCAACTTAATTAAAATGGACTTAAAACTTATAGAAAGTTTTTATAAAAGTTGGGTATCTGTAGTATAATTGAAAAATAAGTCCTCTTGAAATGGTTTCAACAATGACAAACTCTATTTTCATTTAAAGCAAATTTTGTCTGGTTGATTGTGAAGTAAGTGGTAATTATTTAAATTAATCATTTTTTTAGTTAACACTTCCTATGCAACAAAAAACGTTACATACAAAAAAACACAAAACTTGAATTTCCGAATATTTTGCTGAAAATAGGTCCATTGTTAATCAACTTTTGTTTAGCTCTTGAAGTATACTATCACTTTTTAAAAATATTTCCCTCTAATTACGGTTACCCTATTTAATTAAATGAACACTATAATTAGCGTTTATTTTATTTTATTATTTTTTTTCAAAAAGATTTTCAAGGGCCACTTAAATATGATTTTATCCAGTTTCGAAAAAAAAGAAAGCTCCCAAAAATATTAAATCTTCAATTCGCTACGATATACTTGTGTGCAGTGCCGATTACTATAAATTTTCCTCTTATAATAAGACATTAATTTTCACACACAAACACACACACACATATGTATATATACAATTTTATGTAATGATTTGTCAGTGTTTTTTTTTCTGCTTAAATTATTTAAAAATATTCTCGGAATCTCACTGAATAACATGAGCCATTAAAATTGAAAATTGGTCCAGCCGTTCTCTGAAAAAATCGTTACATACCTACAAACGATCGATCTAAAAAAACACCACCTTCCTTGTGTCTTTGACGTATTCGGCTAATCATATGGAGTTAATTAGTTTGTTTTCTAAAATAATTTAAAAAAAATATTATGCAAGAATCCAAAAAAAAAATACCATTTATTGTTAATAATTCCTACTATTAGGGAAATTTGTTATGAATATTTACAATTTGTTCATATACTTTTTTTCTGAACCATTCGATTAAATTCTATAACGCGATAAATCTGTCGAGTAATTTGTTTTCATTCAAAAAATCTTTTTTATTCGATAAGTAAGTACGTAAAATGAATATTATTTGAGTTGTATTTCGAATTTGTTATATTTCATAACTTACCGTTTTCGCTACAGTAATTCTATGTTTATATCATATAAATATAATCGCTGGTTGATCATTATTTCGTATTCATATATCACAAATTTCGGTCTTGATTTTTGGTCCATAGGAACTCCTCAATATTATTAACCATTAGCCATTAGGCAAGACTAAGTTTGGTCAAGCCTCATTATTCGCTATACTGTACTCATTATCCGAATCTGGTCTCAAGCAATCGAAAAATTAAGTAAAATATGTTCTAATGATGGTACTTTCCGTTGTTGACTTTCTCTTAACGTCGAAAAGTTCCGATGTTTAACTAAGCTTATTAACATAGCCATCAGAGTCCCCGTTTAGGCTGTCTATGGCTCTCATCCATTCATATGCAAATTACTTGCAAACTAATTGTAAGTACCTCTCTTCCTATTCCTGATTTGGTGAAGTTATTCTTTTTTTTTATATACATATATTTTCACTTTCTCTTCCATAAAAAGCTTGTTAATGAAATCTGAAAAATATTTCCCATACATGTCAGCTGAAAGCATTTCGCTATTTCCATGATTGTGTATTATTACCTGTACGCCATGACGGAAATGCATATACTTGGGAATGTGAAAGGTTTCAGAGAGGAGAAAATAATCACATACGTAATTTTAGTGGAAATGAAATTAAGTTTGACAATGGTCTTAGAATAATCCGTTTATCATTTCTAAAGTATGATTATTGGTACCTCGCATTTCCTCTAATGCATGCCAATTCACGGAACCAGATACTATCTCCTCCTTTTATTGTTTAACGTGGAAGATATTAAATTATAAGGTAATGTACATTATAAAATCATAGGGGAGAAAACAATACACACGCTTCTTCGATGGTTTATATCTAAATCTTTTTCGACAAAAAATAAATATACACACCACAGATCTGGAAAAACAGTACTGTAAATACTATTATAAAATACAATATTTAAAATAATAAGTGTTTTGTGTTTTAAAAATTCGGTCTATTTCAATAACAAAGTATTTAAATTGTTTTCAGAAAAAGTATTTCAAATACTAACTATCAAATGTATTTTGTTGCAAAAAAAAAAAAAACATATGCCTCATATAATACATACGAATCTATCCAATTTAGTAATTTATTTTGTGTACTTAAAATACAAAATTAAATAAATTTAGCACATGTAAAATGAAATACATTTTAGTATTTTGGATAGGAATACAAATATTTGTTTTGAATTTAAAAAGAAAATATAGTAACAATTTATTTTATATTTTATTTATTAAAATGCAAAATATATTTTATTTTGTATTTTAAAATATTTCATCTGAAATACTGTCAAAGTGCGATACCCACTGAGGGAGATAGTGGTAAAAAAACATTGAAAAGAGTGTCGTGGTTGATTTGAGAGTTTTACATCTTTAAACAAAAACAAGCCAATCATTGGAAAGAAACACCAGGTCTCCAAAACATGTCATCCAAATTTATTAAAAATAAATAAAATTTTCATGCTGTCATTACTGATTCCTAATTACATGTCATTACTGATTCCTAAATTACCTGTCGTTACTTACATCATTGAAAATTATCGGCAAAAGTATGAAACCACTTAAGCCCAAATTTTGTTTTCATATTTATGTATATTTCATGTATTGTGCAATATTTATACAAACATAAAATAATAAAGACTCTATAAAAAATAAGTATATAATCTTAATTTTTTCTATTTGAGTGTATGTTTATACTATCTCTCCTAAACAGATAAAAAACCTGGTTAAGCAGTTACGTGGTTTCACTCTTATGCCATTATCATTTAGCTTCCAATTTTACTTAGAAAGAAAAAAAATAAAATTAATAGTTAACACTCACCTATAATGAGCCTCCTTAATAAACACATCTTGTCCTGTAAAAAGAAAAATAGTTCATCAGACATACAGAAATTAAAAAGAATAAAATGGAAGTACAGAGCAGTATTAATAATTCTAATTTATACACTTTCCACGTTCCTATATTATTCCTTTCTTTTTCTTTTTTTTTTACCCTCAAGTATTATGTACCATTATATCCCTCATCCGTTAGAGAGAAATGACTATTTACATAACTTTTCACTTTCCTAAGCAAACTGCAAGCTATATTTTATAATTTATTTTTAGTCAAACTATTGAACTGAGATCTCAGCTTAGATATGACGTGTTCGGAATTAATTAATAAATTGTTAAATATATTTCTGCTATTATCTTCCATAGACTAGATGGACCAGCATATATATATGTTGGAACTAATAAATTTCAACCCTATTCTATTTATAACGTAAATATTTTAATGTTTTTCCTTTACTGTCAATATTTCATTCAGTTATCAGCAATACTGTGAAAAATGACTGGTTCTGTTCTCAGATTTCAATCAGTTGTGTGTAACTATTATTCTCCAACTCATGATTTTTGTTTGCAATTTGTTCAAACTAATAAAATTTGCTCAAAATAATAAAAATTGAACTGTGAATATGATAGCGATGAGTAAGTTCATCAATATACATCTGGGTTTTTTTTTTGAAAAAATAAAAATAGACATTTTAACAAAAATAGTCAAATTCTGGTTTAAAGATTACCTACCATTAACAACTCACCCTGTTTCATTTGGGTATTTAAGGTTTTTTCTAGTTATATTTCAGTTTTGAAAATGAAATTTGTGTGATAACGAATAGTGACTTTTATTTATAAATAAATATAAATTTATATTTATATATTATGATTAAATTTATGAATAACTAATTAATTCTGTCTGTGATGGGATTGAGTTTTTACTATCTGTATACACGTATGAAATAATTCGACTTAGGGCCAGTTGCTCCAACTCTGTAAAGCTTGGATTAAGCGTTAAACCAAGTTTAATCTTTATCGACCGACCTTAGAAAACTTGGTTTAATCTTAGATAACGATTAATCTAAGCTTTACTGAGTTGGATCTACAGGCCCTTAATATCCAAATTTAAAACTTTTGTCATTTGTAGGTTCCCTAACAAAGTCTAGCTTTTCACGGACGAATAGAGAATTATGCCGGTCAACGTCATGCATTGTGTAACTTATGTATTTGGGTCAGTTTGAAGACTAGGAAGCATACTTGTTTTGTTTTTTGTTATATTCAAGAAAATACATTATTTTTAAGCTTTGTAAATTAAAGAAATCAAAGAATCTTTGGTGAGATAATATAATAGAAATATAAGTTTCAATTAAAACTTTTATTGATAAATATTTTATCAATTAATTAGTGATTTCTTTTTTTCCTTTTCTCAGTCCTTTGATTATTAAACCTTATTTTTTTACCGGCTGTAGACATACATTTCATAGAACTTTTGAATCGAACGTTGCGGAAAAATTATTTCCCTCCAGCTGGAGATTTGGAGAACTCGATTATTAATTAATAATTATGGAATTAATTATTCGGGCTACAGTTGTAAATATAATGAATAAATAAATTAAGAAAAATATTTCAGTAAAGTTTCTCAAAAATATTTTTATTTCGTTTTCAAGGATAGTGAAACAGTACTTGTCATCCATTGTAGGGTGAAAACCGCATTGGTAAAATTATCCATTGTGGAAAAGAAAATGCTCGACGTTTTTAAATCAACACTTCAATAGTAAACTATTCCTCAATCTTATTGAGACATCATCGCTATTTTATTCAGATCAAGTTTGAATATCAAGTTTCTAAACTCAGCACTGAAATTATTGATGAGCATCGGAAATCCATCAATGGATTGGCTCTGCGTGGATAGACTAACGGTTCTTTACTCCGGATTTCAAGGTGTACGGTGAAAATAGATTTTTAAAATTATAGTTTCCTAAGGTATTTACATACACACACAAATATATATCATGCGTATAGTATTCATATCACATGATTCCGACTTGTACCAACTCCCGTTCTAGGAATATGTGGGCCTCGAGTTTCTTTTGACTTAGAAAAAATGTTATTTTTCTTGTTGATCAATGGTTGTGCAAAAACGGTTAAATCCCGCAATTGAAAATTTATAAAAAGTGGAAAAGGTCAAATGATGGAGTAACTCACGCGTATGCACATTATTGCGGCTATAAAAGAGAGAAGAGTTGCGATTAAACTTGAGGTGTTGAAAGACTTGCTAATCTATGGTATCTGCATCCTCTGGATATTGCGGGTAATGGCAAGCTTTGGGAAATCAAAGAGCAAGGTACGATAAGTGTTTAAGTTGGTTGCCGTAATTTCGGAAACCAGATTACAGCGTTCTGGAGGATTAAACCATACCGCAATTGGGAGATAACATCAAACGAGGCTTCATGAAATGGATTGAAAGGGACGTCTGGTATAAGAGAGATGCTGGAAACTATAATAATTTAATACAAAACAATTTGAATTCATTATCAATAAATAAGTCATTATTAATAAATATAGATAATGAGTGTTTTTAGTTTTTTATCATCCTAATAACTCTCTTATATGTGGCTTATTTTAAAAGAATAGATATATACTTGTTATATATATATATATATATATATATATATATATATATATATATATATATATATATACTTATTAAAGAATAGATAAGTGAGTTAGTTATTAGAATGATAAAAATTAAAAATTATGTAACCCAATTTAGACGGTAAAATATTGAAAATCCAGATTTTCTATAAACTCCGGTTTTTTGATAAAGATCGCTGTATGTTTTATATTTCCGTTTTCCTCCAAATATCATAAAAGTAAAGGATTGACAAAAAAAAAAAATTCATTACCTTTTTCTTTTTTTGAGACCAATACAGAACTTGTAACTTCATATATCACAAGATCAGACCTCTTTGAAATATAAGATTTTTACCAAAAGATATGGAAATTTTAAATTCTATATTGGTTATTCCTCTGTAGGAACTAAATAATGAACCTTAAGACAAAATTTGACGTAATAAATTTTCTGGAGACATATAAAATGAAGTTTAAGACGAAAGGAATTCTGCTATTGATTCAGATCCGTCTAACGGACTCCACAACAGAGGTTTTAAAAGAAAGAAACTGTTATTTAATCCCAGAAATGACAACAAAAATTTAATCAGTCGGAAACATTTTTTTGTTTTCAGTGGATTTTTTTTTATAGATAATTAGTACAGTTTTCCCAAAGAATACAAATTTATTTAAGTGCCCAAGCATAGAACATGGAAGAATATACATTTTTCATTTACTTGATTCGTTTTCGAAAATGCCTCATGTTATACATTCAGTTCGTTAATTAATCAACTGAACAGTAGAAACAATAAATAAGACTCAAAATCACTTTTTCAATTAGCAATAAAAGTTTCTTCAGTAATTTATTATTATAATTTTTTTTTAAGGGATCTCAAAAATAAATCCGTCCCTTGCCAGTAGAAGTTTACTATTCTTATCTTTTGAATCAATTTATAGAATTTGGATTACAGGTGAAATTTTGTCGTTTTATCGTAATTTATTTCTGTGATGTAGGTATTATAATATTCACTTTGTGCTTAAAATCTTTATTCATATCTGTAATTAAATATATTTTGTGTGGAGACAAAAAAAAAATGTACAAATCGGAACCGCATATCTTTTAAAACAGTATTGTATTTCATAAGTAGAAACCATAGATGGCAATTTTCATAACGATTACTATTACAGTAATCATGGTTACGATTACAGTGATCTTGAACACGTGATTACAATGATTATTTTTCCCATTATAATTGTAATCAGGTAGTCGTGAAAAATGTTTGTAATATTTATAGTTAAATTGAATCAAATATAAAATTAAGTTTTATTTTCAGTTTTAATCGTGTGATCATTAATTCCGATCTCATTTCTGAAAGCAGCCTATAAACTCGGCATGCAGCTGAGAAACAAAAACTCTAAAAATTTAAACGTTAAATAAATTAATAACATGAAATAAACGTATTAAAATATTACAAAAATACATGATGATTGAAATGATTTTTTTTATAATGTTGGCAAAATATAGATCATTTTTTTAAAAATAAAATATATCCTGACTAAAATAAATGGCTGAATAATTATTTTAATTTCAGTACATCTATATTAAATTTTAATGCATGTGTCGTTTATGAAGAAATATATTATCATTCAACATACAGGAGCAGAGCATGAAAAGAAAAAATAAAATTTTATTTTGTAAAATTTTCGTTATCCCTAGAATTTTTATTTTCGATAGTTTTCCATTTGTTTCGTAACTAGAACTTTTTCCTTAGCTACTTTTCAAGTAAATTTTTTACGGAACTTTTATTTTTTATGAATTTGGATTTTTAAGGTCTGTCGATTTCACTAAAAAGTCGATCTAAAAAATGACTTTTATCCATAGTTTCTCAAACAAAAGACTTATTATAATCACGTGTAATTCATTTCAGAAAATTATAACTCTAATTTAAGACCACTTGCTATTTATTTTTCGTTTAATTGATATTCTTTTCAAGAAATTTAATAAATACATTTTCTTACTTTTTAGGGTCTTTTATTTTATTATTTATTGTATATACTTTTGATTATTATTTTGCTTCTATTTATTTTATATTTTTTGTACATATATTGTGAATGTTATCCTACCTCACTGTAACTAATGTCCAAGAGACAGATTGTTGTAATACCCAATAAATAAAAAAATAAATAAATACAAGTTAAACTTTTACCCATAAACCTGGAACTTTATTACAAAAAAGTTCCTTAGAACTAATATTTTAAATATTTTTTTCCTAAACATTTACACAGGAACAGCGAAAACGGAACTTTTTTCTAAAAGATTTCATATAAACTGTTAAAATTAAAAACAGTTCCATAAATGTTTACTACAGTACATATGTAATTTCCCAAATATATAAATATATTTATGGGATGAAATTAAATATATTTTTTATTCAAAGTGTTTCACACACTTTGGATATTCAATTTTAGGTTCAAGGAGATAAAGAACTTTATTTTTTATTCGGTGGAGCGCTTCCCAAATGACAATAAACATTGCACTAGTTGGCTCGAGCGAAAGAAATCGCAGAAAATTTAGTTTAGTGAAGATATAACAAAACAATATGGAAATAAGTAGTTCCTATATATTATGTAAGGAATGAATTAATATTTTTAACTTAGTCGATTAAAAAGTTATAAAACTTTTTGTGATTTTTGAAATAAAATTAAAGAGGGGTGTCCTTAAATCAAATTTGTAGAGTTTTTTTTTTCGATCTCAATGAAAATTCGTATTCGAGTGCGAATACAAATCTCAACTCCGTTTCTCCTTAAAAATATATTTCAACACGCTTTACTCCTTCCGTCAATACAAATCGTTTAAATTATAAATATTTCTAATAGATTTTTACGATTTTTAAAATAATTTTGTAGGTAATTTAGTAACCTTTCTAATCATCATGGATACAATCAAGAAAAAAATGCATCCTTTTTGAGTTATTCGCCAATAAAGTTTCTTTTCCTCCATAACTTTTTTTTCCAGAAATTTCGGGGGAAAAGGGAAGAATTTTATTATTTTATTCTATTTTCCGTTTGTGAAGGAGAAGAATATCTTTAAAATAAGTGGTCAATCATTGGATTTTATGAAGAATTGACGAAGTTATGGCGTACCGAAAAAAAAAACACCTTTTAGAAATAATATGTAGGATTACTTAGATTTGGTGCCCCCTAAAAATCCCTCTTGTACGGGGTCCCCTAGGAGGCCAAGCGAAATTATTTTTAAGGACTCCTAAGAAAATTGAAATAAACACCCTAAAAAAACTTTTATTTTATTGTCTCTAGAGCACAGTTGAATATTTAGTTAACTGTACGTAAATATAACATGAGTCATCGCCGAAAAAATGAAGTGAATTAATTATAATATATTCTTCCATGCTATCTTTTGACTGGATATTAAGTTGTAATTCTTTAGTTGGAGTGTATTAATTGGATTCATTAAATAAATTATAAAGAGAAAATATATATGAACATTATTTTGTATCAGTATTTCATTGAGAGAGCGGTCCACAAGAGGCCACACAACGAAGAATTATCTGCAAAGTGAGTGCTAACTGCATTAAAAACCAAAATTGAAAATAAAAAAAATCAAAGATCTTTTTGTAATGATTTTGTTTTCAATGAAGATATAATCCAATCAATAAAAATATTCTCTGTCGTGGGACCCAGTGTAGCCATCAGTATTCTAGTATATACTTATATGTAATATAATCCAACAAATGATCTTGACAGATCATGGACAATTCTCTTGAATTAATAAGTAGTCAAAACCGTTACTCTTAAATATGAATTACAGTTATTTGGTGAATGATTTATTTATTATCTGTTATGTAATCGATTTAAATTGTATTATCATAGGAAAGTGGTACTTCCAAGTATAAATAATAGGCAGTTCGAAAAGAAAATTTCTTGAAGAAACGATTTTATATATTTCTGGTACTGCCATATTTGTTGTCATGGATAGCAGCTACACGGGACAATAGCTGAATAATAAGAGGCTGTTAATTAGTACTTTACTTTTAACTTATTAATTCCAATATTAAATATTTTGTTTATTATATCTATTATTTTTCAACTCCTATGATGCAGAATGGCGAGCTGTCTATAACCAAGAACATTTAATATTGCAAGCAAGCCAAAATTCGAATTCAGATTAGCATTTTAAGTTCGTTCAGAATCAAAAAATAATATGTAAAATAAAATGTCTCTTTGATTACCATTAATTAAAATCATTGGTTGAAGAACAGTAATAAAAGTATAATAATAAGTGTATGTAATGAATTAGGGTTTGAAGATGAAAATAGTGGATTAATTTGAGTTAACCTACTTGGAATCTACTTAATATGGAATTAATTTTTCGAAAAATCATAGGATTGAATTTCATACATATTTAATAAGAGAGAAATATAAATTTATAATCAAATTTTACGCTGCATGAAAGCAGTTTGCGACTCTTATAAAGAATTCGAGACATTAGGAAAATTATGAAACACGCATTTTAGTTTCATTAATTGTCATTAAAGTTAATTCCAGAACGAGTCTCTTGGAGTTAAACGTCCTTATGTAATCCATTTATGCAAGGTCATTCCATTTGTACGGGTCATTCTACAGGTAGCCAATCAGTTCTAGCCAATGTAAGAAAGTTGAAAGTATTAAAGCGTAATAACCTTAGCAACCTTTTTTTTTATTATTTTTTTTAACAATATATATTTTTACTTATTTATTTTTTTACTGTTTAAAAAATAATAAAAAAAGTCTGGTGAGCGCAACACACAGCTTTCACTTACTGCTGAACTTTGAATGGAAATTATTATAATTTTTTTATAAAATATTTTAGAAGTTTATATTTAGTAAGTAAACCAACGACTTCCTGTCCTACAGTTTCCTTTAACAATACTCCACTTATCCCTGTTGAGCAAATCCGATACCTAGGACTCCACCTGGACAAACGACTAACTTGGAATCCTCATACTAGACTGAAACGACAAGAAACCGCTCGACGTTTCCGATTACTTCAGCACTTACTAGACAAACGCTCTAAACTTCCCATTAATTACAAAAGACTCATATACTTGACTATAATAAGACCTATTTGGACTTACGGAGTTGAGCTATGGGGCTCCACTAAACCATCGAATTCCTCTCGCATCCAATCCTTACAATCCAAAATCCTTCGTAAAATCCTCAATGCTCCTTACTTTGTCACTTATAAAATTATCCATAAAGATCTTAATGTTCCTTATGTTTCAGATCTGGCTCAATCCAGATACCTGTCCTTCCATAATAAACTTCAGAATCATCCCAACCCTCTGGTTTCTAACCTTGCTTCCTCTTCAATTCCTGATAACCCTCCGAGGCGTATGAAAAGAAGATGGCCCCGTGATCTCCTAATGTAGTCATATCATTAGAGTGCTACCATTGGGTAGTTACTCAGCAAGTGTATTCATGTCATTATATCAATTATGTCCAAATTTACTTGATGTATTTATGTAATACAGTTGTAAATGTCATAAAGAAATAAAAAAAAAAAAAATATTTAGTAAGTAAATTTCATGCCACTTTCCGTTACCTTGTACAACTTTCTATATTAGGTATTGTTTTTTTCTAAAATTCTCCGCTTTCCAACGATATATTCTACGTATATCTTCTGACTAGTATTTCCGGAGATTCATTTTTGACCTAGATAAACATTTTTTTTTCTCCTTTATTAAATTATACTATTATTTCAAAAGCTGTATTTAGCATTTTTTCGTAACTCTGAATAATGTGAAATGATTAACTTTTTAAAATAAACCATATTAAAGGTATTTTAGAGGAAGACGTATATGAAAATTGGGCATTTAGCGCTGTAAAGTGACATCAATTGGGATAAGACCTGATTGATATTAAAGACCACTTAATTATACAATGATACACCGAGTTTATTCAAAATCCTTAGAGCCATTTTAGAGAAAATTGTACAAATGTGTTTCAGCGTTGATATAAAGTGACACTTTCGGTTAGCCGATTTTAAGGAAAAAGTTGCTGTCACATCTAAGACATATACCTATCTTAAGTACGTAATATCAGTTTCGTACGACTTTTCGTTTTTGAGGTAGACTGCTAACATACACACAAACAGAAACACTGACTCATAGACACACAGACCATTTTTCGGGACTTGGTTATTTGGAATCAGGGCACCCCAAAACGTGTAATTCCTTTGAAAACCCGTAAAAATTGTTACGATCGCAATACTTACCCTTACTATATAATACATATATACGTAAGTGAAAGTAAAAAGTAGTAAAATTAAAAATACGGCACGGCCATATGACATACGTTTTTCCTCATGTCTCACATGACATTATTTAATTCACTGATTGTCATTACTATTATAACAGGGGAGAATAACAAAATTACTAGTTAAAAAAAATATATATTTTTCTATTTATTGTGGTTTATGTTATTACGTAATCCACGTAGGTAAAGAATGTCTGGTTATTTTACAGATAGCTTATCTTTTCTAGCCTGAGTGAAAAGGCCGTGAGCGTTTAGGGGTCATAACCAAGCAACGATTCTGAGGGCACCGTTTCGAATTCGCCCTGCGCGGGTTGAAATTTCTTTTGTTGCGGGCACAAAGAATGAACCTCGGAACTTCCCGCTGGGATCAGCTATGGAACCCGAATGTTTTGAAATAAATATAAATTGATCTCTATAGAACCACATTATTTTGAAGTGATGATGCGTAAAGAGGAATATAATGAGTTTCAACATTTACCTTTAAATGAATAAGGATCTGTTGCGAATCTGTATTTTTTAACGTTTACAGATAGAAGAAAAATAGATGGAAATTAAAAACGCCTTTCTCCAAATAATTAGAGCATTTTTAACTAAAGCTAGTTTACGAATAACATTATAATTATAATTATTGAAACGGGTAAGTAGTTTACTGATCAATTGTAAGAGTGAAGCAAACTTAGTTAGGAATTTCAGTCAAGATATATTTATTGGGTTAGCCGACGTTTCGACCCAAACGTGAAGGTGGAAACTTCGGCTAACCCAATAAAAATATCCTGACTGAAATTCTGACAATTTTTTTTTTTTATAATTATAATAATGGTATTATAACAATAAGTATGGTATTAATTTAGTTATATAATAATTTGGTAAAAACATTTCTCTTTTAAATCTATAATATGCGTCATACAAATTATTAATGAACAGAGGTCGAATTAATGTAATGAATTTCAGAATTTTTAAAAAATATCGAGTTGTGGATTTCATATGTTTGGTATACTTCTTCGACGACCATCACTCACTCCGTATGATGGTCAACGCAATGATAATGAATTATATAAAGGATATTTTTTAAATTAATATACTTATTGAATTATGTTTATTTTTGTATTCATAAATATGTAAAAACGTCTACATATTAATGGTTTCGATCATATTAGATAATTTCATAAATTGAGACGGTCGTTAAATCGTTTTTGACTAAGTTATGATACGTTTGAACAAACTAAATCATAGAAACAAGAAAGATAACCATTCAAAAAAAAGGAATACATAAAAAATAAATAAAAAAGGACTTGATCGACACATATTTATTGCTTGGTCCTTTTCTATTTAGAAAACGAAAATCTGCGATTAATATAACAATGCCATTGATAAGTTTGCCGTTTCTAAATATTATTTATTCGTCCCAGATCAGGCAAGGGAAAATGTCATAGAATCTGTGAAATAGGGCATCCAAAAAAAAAAAAAAAATCGAAATAATTTTTTTTTACGCTCCATTGGCAATTAAAAATACACTATCACTACAAGAAGGGACTGCATTTTATAAAAATTTGTTACATACAAATTATAATTTACATTATATGCTTGTGTATATTTTGTAGTAATTTAATACAAATAAAACACATAAATGAAAGTGATTTAACACATGGTTTAAATTAAATATTTAAGGTCATTTCTTGCTAGTTGATTAAATTAATTCCCGAATTAGGGAATCAACTGTTAGCCAAATATTATGTTGTATATTTTGATGATTTAAAATACTTTAATTTGATGACTTAAGTTATTGTGATATTCTAATCTTCAAAAAGCGTGTTTATTATTTTTTCATTTAACATAAGCGAGTAAAAAACTCAACAATAAACAGAAATTAGGTGCTAGATTATAATTAGAAAATCCAACCGTACAGTTTTAGTTTGGATTTGTTTAATGTCGTAAAACTTCATAGATCAACTCCATTTTTAGGGTACTGAATTGTTCGATTAGTATTGTACTATTATAGTACTTTAAATAGGAAGTGCTATTTATATTATATTTTATAATTTAATTAAATAATATCAGTGTAAAAGTTGTAAATATATTTTATTTAATTGTATTATGAAAGTTAAAATATTTTTTTTTTTTAAAAACACATCAAAATAATTAGAGGCATTAATTTATTTTATTTTGTTAGGCATGTTAAGGCATCGATTTTTTGTTTGAAACTGTCCATTATTACTTGCGTCATTTATTTCCAAAGTTGATCCTAATCACCATAGACAAATTTTCAGTAAAAAAAAACCATATTATCCTTTCCAATTAAAATATCGCAACCAATATTTAACAAAAAAAAAACCCTTTATTTGTAGCACATATTTCCGAAAATCGTTGTTTATTTAGATAGTAATTAAAGAAAAAAAAACAACTTAGATAGACTCTATTTTGGAAGAATTAAACTTCAATTCCCATTTTGAAACAAGAAAAAGGTTGATTAGTGTTTGTTTTGGATAGAAAAAATGTTTAATGATTTCGAGGGTAAAAATGTTTCTACTAAATCGTAAAAATCTTATTATGAAAATTCAATGTTTTGATTACAGGCGTTTGATAAAGTCTGGCACCAGGGACTTCTCTTTAAACTCAAATCTATCCTGCCTAATACATACTATCTCAGTCTTTCCTTTTCGACAGATTCTTCTCTGTCCGACAGGGTTTAGAAATTTCCTCAATTCGACCAATATCAGCAGGGGTGCCTCAAGGATCAATATTGGCACCTTTACTCTACATTGTCTATACTCATGACATGCCTACCACCTCTGAAACATTGACTGCTACTTACACTGACGATACAACAATTTTAACAAAACACCACGACCCCAGACTAGCCTCATTAAATTTGCAAAATCACTTACTAAATTTACCAAATTGGTGTTCACTTTGGAAAATTAGATTAAATCACAACAAATCACAACACATAACCTTTACGCTTCGACGGGAAACATGCCCACCAGTTTATATCAGCAATAATCCAATTCCTCAGACGGACACTATACGCTACCTCGGACTAATATTCGACAGAAGGATGACATGGAGCCCACACGTCAAAATGAAAAGAAAGACTTTGAACAAGAGACTGAAAATATTATACTCCCTGTTTTCTAAATCAAAATTGAAAATTAGACAAAAACTAAATACATATGCCTGCTCAAACCCATTTGGACATACGCCTCACAGATTTACGGTTCAGCAAAAAAGACTCACTTACAAAAACTACAATCCTTTCAATCTAAAATTTTAAGACTAATAACTGCAGCTCCCTGGTACGTCAACAACAAGACTTTACATACCGACCTAAGACAACCAACCATTGACCAGCACATACGTACTCTCTACTCCCGATTTCATTCTAAACTACACGGACATCACAATGGACTTATCAACGACATGGCCACGGCTGAAACGCTCATCAGGAGGTGACTGAAAAGGAGCTGGATGAGAGATCTGAGAGATTTTAGGATGTAAACAGACCAGGGAAGAAGTGCTGCTGGGTTCCATTCTTCGTCATGCCTATCATGCCATTTTCTACCTGACCACAAATCTGCTAATTGTCACTACCATGACAGGTGAAAAATTGAAGACAAAAAAAAAAAATGTTTTGATTACAATAATGGCAGAATGCATGTATTTTATTTTTAATCTTTATTCCAAATAAAAGATAAGAAAGCTTTTGATGAATTATTTTTAAAACAATATTTGACTCACATATTACTTCCTTCATAGGATAAAGCTTATAAGTTAGTAAAAAAAAAGTACTTAAGATGTTGAGCATGTTATATTCGTTTCTTTTAAGGTTAACAGGAATCATCTTGTGGATTTACTTAAATGCCGTACCTCCATAACTTCCATCGATAATTTTTGATATGGACCAGCATATAATGACTATATTTTCCCCGAAGAATGATTCAAAACGTGAGGTTACTCCGTCATTTCGTGCATCGGGATGGATGTTAGGCCCCGGCGAGACAAGAAGATCGACCTTGGAAGCGGCTCTCTATGGGAGCTCCCAGTACAAGGAGTACTCACGGTGAAAGGAAGAAGCGCTGGTTATGCAAGAGGTTGGAGGTTGGCACATCACGACCTCACGACCCGGCGACAAGATGGAGGAGCCACACGACACGTCGGCTCTATCTCAGAGATCGGGATATCTCGGGGACATCGTGGGGCTTGGTGCTTTGTCCCGCGCGGGCTTCTTTGTTAAGTAGCTAAGTTGTATAACGAAACGTTACCTTAAATCGATCGTCATCCCTCACATCCTGAACTCGTTATGCAACCCGATCGTAAGAAGGATCTTATTCTACCCTTTGCTCACTAGACGGAAGCTGGCAGAACAGTTTTAACAATGCTGAAAGTTATCATGGTGATTCCACATAAGTGCGTTGAAATATTTTGGGCTACAACATAAAATAAAATATCGCTACTGTTATTGAAAAGGTCGTATGTAAATATCGGTGTTTTTACAGTAGAGCATAAAATCAGATTTTTTCTTTATGATTTATGTGTATAATTTATTTTTTTTATTTTCTTCATCTATTTTCCTATCCAACAAACTACTTATGGAAGTTAATATCTACAAAATATCACCTTTATGGCCAAGAGAATAACTATGTAAAAAAATAGTTACATATGCAATAAATGTAGCGACTCTTATTACTCATTGCGACGAATGTATGATTTGGCATAATGTTTGAATAATTATTTATACAAAAAATAATAGTGCAATATTATTTAAAATTCCATGATAGGGGTTAATTTAAGATGGAACCATAGTATCCAGTAGATAAATCTAGAAAAATGGATTTGTAAAATGAAAAATAAAAATCCCTTCAGTAACGATAATATGAGCTAATTAAAACAATTTGAATCAAATTTTGAAATTTTAATTAATTTTTGTGTATTTCCATTGTGGAGCAATTTTCGTTGGTTTCTAACAAAAGTTTTTTCGAAAACTTCTGATAGCATAACTCGGGTCATAAAATGTTTTCCAGGAGTGAGGATGGAGCGAATTTTCTCGTATTCCCTCTTTTTTATATTTTCTTGAGTTTTCGTAAACTTTCTGTCCACTTTATAACACTTTTAATGCTAAAAGCATTGTAAGATGTATTTTATTTTTCCCATAAATCTAATATATATGATGGTACTTGACTTTACAATCTAACTCTTTAATTAAATTTAAAACCACTCTTGTCTTATTTATGGCTAACGTTTCGGAATGTTTGCTGGTACTAGGCTGATGAAAAGAGCGTTAGCCAAGTGTTTACAGAGTCTTCAAAAAATGATTTCTTAAGCTGAGTGAGGAAGTCTCGAACTGAAGGCCATTTTTAGAGTTGACTGGATATTCAATGGTTTTAATATTTGCATTGACGTTCCTGTAACTATTTTACAAATTGTTCCATTATGAAAATATTGCAACCTCTTTCGAGTAATTTTGCTGATATGTACGAACGGTGGCGCAACATACAACTGAGTGGGGCGAATTTAGTCGTGTGGATGAGGAGCTTTAAACATAAGGATGAGCTGGTTATCCTAATTAAATTTTGGAGTCTGTATTTCTTAGCTCTTACTATTTTAATTTTTCTGTGAATTAGAAAATCCATTCAATTATATGAAGCAAAGAAAATTCTATGCATGGCTCAAATTGACAGATCATATACATCTTATAATATGTACGTATTTTTTAAGATAATCACAACATTGATTGGGAGATATTTGACTATCATGACTTCGAACAAAAAATTATTAAGCTTCGAGTTGTTTTTCGTGCTTGTTTGTAGTTCAAGTCAATTCACATTGTGGAACAGAGATTGATCTAGAGCTGGAAGACAGTACAACCGAAAGCTCCAAAATCAATAATACTTTCAGAATACTCGAATTAGTATTGAGAATTTATTTTTAAATAAAAAAAAAAAAAACTAAGGTGTGTGCTTTAGACCACATGATAGAAGTGAAAATATCAACAAGGAGAGATTAATAATATGAGATATAAATTAAAATTAATAGCTCATTACAGAGAAAATTAAATGCTGAAAAATTCATTTGCTAACAGTACGCAGGTCCGATTTTTAGTTTTTGAGATTTTAATTAATATATTCAATAAAACTTGTTAAAATTTGGTTTTCGACACTATTTTTCCCTTACCGCTCCTCTAACACGGCGTCACGATAAAATACAGCCTTGAAAATTAGATCATTACAAAAAGGATGAACATTTCACTCGCTTACAGTATGCAGGTCCGATTTTTAGTTTTTGAGATATTTTAATCCTTTTCATTAGTCGGCTTACACACCGGTGATCTGACGGCTCAATCTAATTCACTCTTCATAAAAAAAGTACAAAACGAGCCTAAAGAAGTTTTCCCTTAAAAAATAAGTAAAAAAAGAGAAGTTTTATGTTTAAAAACAGAACGAAAATTAATCTTTTAAAAAGTTGTTCAACTACTTTGTTCATTTTTTTTATAGCTATTAATCATTCTTTGATTCATCATCTTAATAATAAGAAACTATAAATTATTACCAGCCTTACATCACAAGCCGTTAGGTTTACAACTGACAAGTGTGTATTTCTCAACGGGTTCTTGGGGTCAAGACTATACTTTCCAACGAGGAATTACCATATCGCTTCATCTGAGGTCATTCCGAATAAAGTAGGCAAATCCACTTCTCATGCTTAAATTAATATTTGATAGTTAACAGATATCAATAATGCTACTAAGCGGTACAAGGCTCTCTTAAAGTAAAAGTTAATAATTAGTAAACTATGATATAGCTAATGAGGATTTTTTTTTTCAATATAAATTTTCGTAGCTTTTTGATCTTTTAAACGAACATTAAATTAATTCAAATTTTAAAACGACCATGAAATGAATGGAAAATAATAATAAATAAACATGTATCACTACTAGTTGGGCAAAAGATCGTTTTTGTTGCTTAGATTGTTTTGTTGATTGTTAAGATTGAGTTTTTTTGTTTTTTTTACAACAGAGCATTATTAACTGATTATTTCTTTAGGATTTATAAATATAATTTCATATTATATTCCCCTATGCTATTTTTCGTCATTTTTTTTTTTTTGTATTTTTACGAAATATAGCATAATATGTTAGAACACGTAGAGAAATTTAGGTATCCAGAGTCTACGATCGCTAGAGAAAATGAAATTGAAGAGGAGATTAAGATTAGGCTGAAAGCCAACTTTGACCAAACTACTTGTGACAAAACTACTTAGCTCGCGGCTCTTGTCCCGGAACTTAAAACTAGAATCTATAAAACCATTATCTTACCTACAGTTCTTTATGGATGCGAACGTGATCGCTTACATTATGGGATGAGCAACATCTTCAGGTTTTTGAAAATATGCGTAGAATAATCGGACCGAAGAAGGATGAGTTAACCGGAAACGACTGTTACACAACGCCAAATTGCGTGAAATTTATCCGGTTAATATAATTGAGGTGATTACATCGCGGCGAATCTTATGGGCTTGTAAAATTGTTGGGCTTAGTAACGGAATAATTCCTAAAAGGTTAATATTTGCTGTACCGAGGAGTAAACGTCTGAGGGGTAGACGGAAGCGAAGGTGGGAAGATTGAGTTAAAGCCGATCTAAAAGGATTGGGTTTAGACGGCGAACGATGGATGGAGGTGTGTAATAAGCGATTGGTGGTGTCGGAATCGAGCCTTCGGGTTCGCTAAGCCTTTTATTATTATTATTTATGCTATTTTCCATAGTAGCAGACTGTTTATTATAGTTGCATTCTACAAAATATCACCTTTAGGACAATTAGAATTAACATAGAAAATTGTTATATACGACTTTTCGCACTAACGACAGCGATATTTCATTAATTAAATTAACCTCTAAAATTATTTATTGAAAACTAGTAATTTATAGATCTTTTTTTATTAACGATATTTACTTTTTTAAAGACAGCAGACGGACAAAAATGTATTTGTTTTTGGAATTCTACGTATTCTGAAACATAAAGCCTCAAAGTTTGAGAGGGGTTATGTTTTTGAATTTTTTGTTCGATTGCAATGGTTTATTAATGAAAATAATTAACCAACCTCTTCTTCTTCATATATATATATATATATATATATATATGTGTGTGTGTGTGTGTGTGTGTGTGTGTGTGTGTGTGTGTGTGTGTGTGTGAGTGTGTGTGTTTTTAAATTCGTATTTTGATTAATTATACGTTATAAGACAATTAAATAATTATATCGTATATCCAGAGGAAGGGGAGGTACTAATCCCATTAAATATGGACCAAAGTTTAAGTGTAATAACAATAAATTTCTGAAAAGTTAGTACTTAAACATTCTTAAATAAGCACATCATAAAATAATTTTAAAAACCATTTTCACCATCATGGCTACACACTTGTTAATTATGTTAAGTAGAAAATGCTAATTGTATAACTTTAAATATAACCGCGAAGTGAATTTAGAGAACCATTCCCAATCAAAAAAATAAATGAAAATAGAAACTGAAACATAAACCTCGTTGTAATCAAACTAGGTGAAAGAGTTAAATATTTTCTACGATTCTCTACAGCCAAATTACGAAGTCAAACAATTTCTTAATATTTGGCCATTTTATTATTATGTAATTTACTATGAAAATCCCATTTTTAGATAGAAAGAAACCTAGTTCCTAATAGTATCATCATTGCGTACATTCTGAGTTGCATAACCTGTTATAATGGAGCCTAGTATTTTGCCATAATAACAAGTATAAAAGAGTTGTTCCAAAGTGTGTTTTGAGAAGAAATATTTCATTATCTAGACCATTACGGACAAAATGACTGTCCATTTTCACTCTACTGTTCACGAGCTGAAATTGAATCCACGATGACTATAATCTATAATAAGACGTTTTATAATTTCCTTATTGTTTTTATAGCAAATATTTTTATCTTGCGAAATAAATTTTTTTTTATATTAATTTTATTGAAATTTACAACTGTATTACATTAAAAATACAACAGGTAAATGTGACATTGGTAACATGACATGTAAAATATGAAGAGAAACTACCCAGTGGTAGAACTCAAATTAAAGTTCTACATTAGAAGATCCCTAGGCCATCTTCTTTTCAAACGCCTAGGAGGATTATCAGGGATAGAGGAGGAAGCAATGTTTGAAACAAGAGGGTTCGGATGGTTCTGCAGTTTGTTATGGAAGGATAGGTATCTGGATTGGGCCAAATCGGAAACATATGGAACATTAAGGTCTTTATGGATGATTTTGTTTGTGACAAAGTAAGGAGCGTTGAGGATTTTACGAAGGATTTTGGATTGTAAGGATTGGATACGAGAGGAATTCGATGGCTTAGTGGAGCCCCAGAGCTCAATTCCGTAGGTCCAAATAGGTCTTATTATTGTCATATATATGAGTTGTTTGTAATTGAGTGAAAGCTTAGAGCGTTTGTCTAGTAAGTGTTGGAGTAGTCGAAAACGTCGAGCAGTTTCTTGTCGTTTCAGTCTTGTATGAGGATTCCATGTGAGTCGTTTCTCGAGGTGGAGTCCTAGGTAACTAATTTGTTCAACTGGGATAAATGGGGAATTGTTAAAGAATACTGTAGGACAGCAGGTCATAGGTTTGCGAAGCAGGGTAAAGGTAATTTAATGGGATTTATTGGAGTTTATTTTAATCCTCCAGTTTTGACACCATTCTTTGTGAATGTGTGATTGGAGAGTTTGGGATGTAATATTTTATGAAGATGTAATGATTCTAAAGGTTCCTTATTCATGAATTATCTTCTTCATTTTATTTCTTTGCAAATTTTATTTCTTTGAAAACATAACTGATTTGGGTACTACACTGGAAAGTAACATCAGAACTAAAATACAAACTGCTTTTGTAAAGTAACAAGTATTTTTCTGACTAACGATTTAGTTACTTGACATAATTATTGATTTTAATATTCTTGTATAAACAGGACTTTAACTATTGAAGGAAGTTAGTCGACTGTTCAACATATCATATTTATCACCCAACGCTTTAACTAACTACCTAATTGATCCCTACCTTCGAGCTATCTTTTTTATGACTAGTCTTGGGTGTAAAATGTAAAAAAAAAAGCTTCATGACAAAGTAACCTTATTTTATGGTACGCATTTGATTTTAAAATTTACCTTTCTATAGATTATATCATACTTCATATAGAATCGATATGACACAATACGTTAAGAAAATCATACCCATTCGGAATACCCTTTTTAACGTTTCGTAACAATAGGGAAAAAAATCTTGCCGAAGTTACATAATTTATTTATTGTAAGGAAAACATCTATTGATTCTTTTTATATTGGCGGTGCAATGATGTATTGATGTTACAACGCGCCTATTGGAAAAACTCCTTTCACATCCTTCCCAGGGATTTCCACGAATTTCCTCCGCAGCCTTTTTTCCTCTAGAAGTTATAGTTGAATCGAGAGATGTTTTCTTTACTTATCATAGTTTTTACTGAAATTTTAGTGAGTTGTCCGTGGGTAAAATGTGGTGGACAGCAAATTACATAGAGAACTTCATACTCTTTTAAAATATTTAATTATCTCTATATATAGAAATGAATGTATGTCTGATAGTCATTTTTGCGTTACTACTTGTATGAAACTTTGGCAAGTTGTTGAGCAAACCACAGCGAAGGTTTCTGAAGGAAAAAAACAAAACAAAAAGAAACGTGCTGCAACAAAAGTATCAGAGTAATTATAAATGTGGTTGAGATTTACAAATATTCATCATATTTTGTTCTGAATCCCGTGGGAGGGAGGGGAATCGATTTTACCATTTCGCAAGATGGCTGATTCAAATTTTTTCTCAATATCAAATTATTTCACGCGATTTCTCGCCTGGAATGTGAGATAATTCTGTATTAACTTTTTTGATTTTGAACTTTTTTTTGAGGGTGCACTTATTTTTTTAAGGTATAGTAAATAAGGATGTTTCTCCTCAATTCCCAGGCTTTATCGAAAAAATAATACTGATTTAAAAAAAACAAACAAATAAATGTGTGCACAGGAATATAATCACATGTAAACGCTTGTTGAGAAACTATCCACTGATAGCACTCTAATAATATATCTAAATAAGATCACGAGGACATCTTCTTTTCAGACGCCTTGATGGGATATCAGGAATCGAAGACATAGAAAGGTTAGAAACGAGAGGATTAGGATGGTTATGAAGTTTATTATGGGAGGATAGGTATCTGGATTGGGCTGAATCGGAAACATGCGGAACACTAAGGTCTTTATGGATTATTTTATTTGTGACAGAGTAAGGAGCATTGAGGGTTTTACGAAGGATTTTGGATTGTAAGAATTAGATATGAGAGAAATTTGATGGTTTAGTGGAGACCCATAGCTCAACCATTATAAGTAACAGAGGTATGTGTTATGGATACAAAGGATTTAAGATACGATACTTGGACAAAATCCTTGAAACGACACACATATTTTGTAGGATTATTTAACACAAATTCACGACTTGTAAAAACTTCGAAATATTTTACTCATCCATAACAAAACCAATTACGTCTAATCCTCGAAACGAAAGTTGCCCTACTATTTACCAAATTCATCAGACTGGTAAAGTACAATATCTTGGACTAACGTTTGACAAAAGATCGACATAGGGCCCACACATCAAGAACGAAAACACAACACAACCTAAGATTACTTGTTTTATCAAATTATTAAAATCGGTCCATTTTATCGTTGTAAAATACTATTACTACAAACTCTTTAGCCAAAAACTTTTAGGATTATAAACAAAGGTATGTGGTATGTTCAGATTACTCTAGACTTTTCGATTTTTTAAATGTCTAATTAATATTCGTAAATTTTAGAAAGTGACGATTTGGGTCACGGCATCCGTACCCTTTGATTAAATTATTAAAAAAGCAAAGAAAGTTCATTCTGGATGTCACCAAACATCACAAATTCGAATGGTTGGCTCGGATTGTCGGATATTGATAGAGACCTGTAGAAGATTGAGCTCGATAGGAGTAAACCATAATTTGTTTAAATATTAACTTTATATCTCCGTGTTCATTAAAGTATGTTTATAATAATTGTTGTTGTGAAATCTTTTGTAGAGGAATTGGATTAGGGGCGATTTGAAATATAAGAACATTATAGGCTTTAATAAATTGCCAATAAAAATTATTTAATTAAATAATAAATGTTAGATTAAAATACTGGACGAAAAAAATACTTTGAGATCATGCACGTAAAATCTTGTTACATTTAAAATAATATTGCTCAAATTTAAATATTATTTCGAAGAAAAGTTGGTTAGGGTATTCAGTCAAATATACAAAATGAAAATAAATAAATGACATTTATTTTTAGTTTTGCTGATGTTTTGGCCCAAAGTTCAGGAAACTATTAACAGTAAAAAGAAAATAATAATATGTATGTGAAAGGTATAGTCAAATAAAATGTAGGTAGAATAAACAAGTAGAGAGGCAGAAACTTATTTATTAATGTTAAGTTTATTCTACTTACATGTTATTAGACGATAATAATATACCTTTCACCTACATATTATTATTTTCTTTTTACTCTTAATAGTTTCTCATATTTATTGTCATCTTGTTTTTTATTAGCCCTCATGAAGGCCTGAAATTTGGGGCGAAACGTCGGAAAAAATAAAAATATTTATTATAAATATCATCGGTTAATTGCAAAAAGTCATTAAAACGCACCAAAAGTACACGAACTCTTTTAAATATATCAGTAGTTACAGCAAGTGCATTATTTTCTTATTTGACAAAAAGAAAATTCATCGAAGTTCTTAATGATTTAAGGTTATGAAATGTCATTAATGACTTTTTACAATAAACCGACTACATTATTTATGATATTACTTGATTATAAAAAAAAAACGTATTTATAAAACATTTATAATGAAACGTATTTTTTGTCGTATCCGATCTCCGCCAGGCGTCATATGTATACCACAACATAAAAGGTTTGTAATTCCAGTACATTTCAAAAAAAAAAAAAGTTTGATTCACAAAATATCGTCAACATAAACAAACGCGGGTACTCGGATTAAAAAATAAATAAATAAACAAAGTATTATGTATTTTCATTTCCACAGATAATTACTATAAAATATTATTTTTTTAATATTAATTTCGATTAAAAATTAATCGCTCAGCATTTAATCAATAAGGTTATATGAGACAATAATTTCCACAATTTAAAATGTTGATGATTTCAATGTCTTGTGAGAGAACTTATGATAGTTAAAGTATATCCGAAAAAATGGCACAACATTACGAGTTTACAACAGCTCATAATAATAATAATAATAATAATAATAATAATTGACAAGGAAATATCCATTGAATGGCTGAAAGCTGGAAAGATATTCTCCGAGACAGAAGGATTTCTGCTCGCCATCCAAGACCAAGTTATTGCTACTAGATCATATAGAAGGCATGTTCTTAAAGACCCAACAACTACGGATAAATGTCGATTATGCTCAGCGACGCTGGAATCAATCCAACATATCACAGGTGGGTGTGGAGTGTTGGCTGGCACCGAGTATCTCCAGAGGCATAACAATGTGGCTAGAATTTTTCATCAGGCTCTGGCGGTGAAGTTCAACTTGTTAGATGACAAAACTCCATATTATAAGTACTACCCAAATAAACTCCTCCAAAAAGGTAGTCTCAAGCTCTACTGGGATGAATCGATAATAACTGACCATACTGTGCGTCACAATAAACCAGACATCCTTCTGATAGACATGAGAGAGAAAAGAGCAGAGCTTATTGATGTCGGGATACCCAATGATAATAATATAAGCTCCACTGTTGGAGAAAAACTGAGAAAATACCAGGAACTGGCAATCGAACTGAAGGAATTATATCATTTGGGAAACGTCACCACCACTCCAATTATAATATCTTCCAATGGATTAATACCAAAGACAACAGTGGCAGGCACGATGGGATTAAAATTACCTCTTGAAGTGCTGAAAGAGGCTCAACACTCAGTTCTCTTGGATACGGCGCGTATTGTTCGAAAGTTTTTAAATATCTAAAAAGTAATAGATATTAATCTGAAGTGGCTGGACTTCTGGTCTCCCACCTCAGAAACTTACCCCGCAAAGCGAGAATAAAGAATGGAAATAATAATAATAAACAATAATAACAAAGACGCCAGTGAAGCTGGCTGATTTAGCTAATAACTCACTAGTTTTTTTAATATTCTTTAAAAATTTATTTGTTTTCATTATTTCAAATATTTTCGCGGACAGACCGCGGTTGGCGTTGAGTTTAACAAAAAAATCAAATAATTAAAAATATTTATGAAATTAGTATGATTATTTGAGTCGAGAAAAATTACAGTTTCATTGTTTAAAACCAATTTGTGGGAGAAAAAAACACATATCTAAAAATAAATTCAATAAAAATGAACTAAATTATCCAATTTTTATTATGTGATCTGCTTCTTTGAAATGTAATAATAAAGATCATAAAATATTTAGCATAGTATATTTAAATCTATTGGCAGTTAAATGATGCCTGGAAAACCTAAAAGCTGATTTATTCTGATGATACTTTTATAATAAAAATGATGGAAGCGATGCTGTTGGATAACTTATAATTTTTATTTACTTTTTGTTAATATTAGATAAATTCCGTACAATAAAAAATAATTGATAATGAATGAAGTTATTTATTTAATTATATTATGAAAAATAGAGAATGATACTCACAGGGGCAGATTTCGTGGAGGGGTTGAAGGAGGGGTCAAATAAATACTAAATTATAGAAATAGTATTATTTAATTTTTTGCCGTCGTTTCGACCCAATTCGCAGGTCTTCATCAGGGCTACAAAAGATACAAAATATAAAAGGTATATGGTGAAAATAAAATAAATGAATATAATTAGATGTAAAATAAGATTCATATACAATAATAATAATATAATAATATTCATTTATTTTATTTTCACCATGTACCTTTTATATTTTGTATCTTTTGTAGCCCTGATGAAGACCTGCAAAGTGAGTCGAAACGTCGGCAAGAAATTAAATAATACTAATTCTATAATTTAATATTTATTTGACCGCACCCCCCGATCAACTCCTTCTCATATTATATCACGGTCAACCATCTCTACATCACTATAAAAATTTATATTTATATATATTATTACACTTTTCATTTTACAATAATTATGTTGGTCATATAAATTGTCAATCATAATTTTTATACATGATATAAACTTCCGAAACTTGTTTTTTTGAGTATCTGGAAGAGGTACACCGCTCAACCAGAATGGAAAGTCTCCTCCTATGATGATACTACATTTAATTATGATGTCAC
This sequence comes from Nezara viridula, assembly GCA_928085145.1. Classification (NCBI taxonomy): domain Eukaryota; kingdom Metazoa; phylum Arthropoda; class Insecta; order Hemiptera; family Pentatomidae; genus Nezara; species Nezara viridula. Next base: position 61,761,894 of record OV725079.1, on the reverse strand, counting down.
AACGGATTGTGCAAGATAGCATTCAACTTTGTTAATGTTGTTGTTATCGATAGTCCATGGATGAGTTATTTCAAACAATACGAAAGACGTGGATCTTTGTCTCATTAACATAGGTGTCGCAACAAGATGCAGATGAGAAGAAAATACGAAACTACGAAACCTTACGAAGATTCAAAAGGACTCGCTCCTCCATAAAACGCGTGTATGAGGATCCCAGGGGGTTTTAATTTTTCATATAATTATCTAAAATTAGTTTTGTTATAAAAATATATAGCTATCATTATTTCAATATGATAATCCTATATGAAGTATACAACGTAGTAAAGTTTATTTGTTGATATATTTAAAAACTAATATATAAATAAATTTATATCTTATAAATAAATAAATCTGTGCTCCAGAGCTAAGGAACACCATATTATTTTTTTTATTAAATAATTTAATTACTAAGAAATAAATTTTAATAGTTCAAAGTTATGGGAACAGATCGGTCTAGATTATGGCTGCTCAGAGTAAGCAGGCGCACGAGGACCTATTTTTCTTTCTCCGAAACAGACTGTTCAAGGACGAAACGTCAGGGGGGCTTAATTCTTTAAATACACAAGGTAGGCCCATCAGTTCTACGCCCGGTCGATGTGAATTGCCTCCAGAAGTCTGATGGGCCTCACATGCCCGGGAGGAATTTCATTCAATCTCTTATACTGCCTGATATAAAAATATATATAATGCCCTGACAATGCATATCAGGCAGTTCAAGAGATCGCATACCACCAATTTTCCCAATGTCAATTAAAATCTTAGGGACTAAGAGAAAAAAAAGAAAATGATCGTTTTATAGATTACAAAAACTTGTTTATCCATTAAATTCGTATATACAAACGATTGTTGACAGACATGGATCATATCAGATTTTAGGAACTTAAGGAATACTTGACATAGCGACTAAATTGCCTTATTATATATCATGAAAACAACTTTGTATATCAGTAACAATTAAGTGGCAAAGAATTAATCGGCAAGTAATATGCAAAATAGATGTACAAAAAACTTTTTATTAAAATGTTTTAAGAAAAATCTAAAAAATATAGGATTTGTTTTATTCTTATTTTATTACATAGCTTGATTTTTCATAAAGAGGATGGAAAAAATAAATTTATAACATATTAATATCATTAGTAAAGTTCAAAAACCAATTGTTTGATGTGGATTTTTATTTAAGGTATCAAAAGCAAACGAGATTAAAAAAAAAATACTCAGAATTATGAGAAGAAAACGGTAAAAAATAATGTCAACAGATTCATTCTCTATTTCAGTGATTAACAAACAAGAACCTCATTAAATTCTATCAACATAAGGAAAATTTGAATTACCTTAATGTATGTTATGGGAAAAAAACCTTTATAAATTGACGAAAATATTATAAAATATCCTGAAATATGTGAAACAGATTCACGAAAAAACTTTCTACACAATTTTTTTAAACAAAAATTCAAACATTATAAAAACTGTTTTATTCTCGTACTATGAGGGAAGTAAAAAAAAGAAAAAGAAAATTTATTCAGAAGTTTAAAAAGCATATAATAAACGTTATTACTTTTTAAAAATGGGTGAATTGGGAGTATTACTATCACTCAATATTCTATAATTATATATCTTTATAATTGTTTCTATTATCAACTAGTTAACAGCTACATATTCAATGTATTACCCACCTCTAATCTTTAACATCATTTCATTGATTGAAGCATCGATCGGCGCTCATTTTAAAGTAAAAAGGGAAGGAAAATGGGAAAATAATATTATATTTCTCTATTTTTTATAAATCATAAAAAATAATATTAAACTTAATGATTTAACTACAATAATAAATTTTGAAAAATGGTAAACATATTTATTTTGTATGGCCTACTGCATTAACATTCAATAATTTAACAAAGTAGGTAGATGATTTGCTAAGTAAGTTTGAATGATATTTTTAAAATAAATGCTTTGGAATAAATTAATAATTTTATTACAAACGCTTTGAGAAAAATTTAAACCAAAGTTACATAATGAAAAAAAATACAAAATTACATATAGTTACATGCGTGGATGAGAGTATGTGAGTGGAGTAATTTGTAAATTTTAAAAACCGCATATTTTTTTAATTTTTCACTTTTATCTTATATTTATTTACTTCACCTTATTTTCTACATTTCATTTAATTTGTATTAATAAATCATCAATTATTAGTTGAATATTAATCAATTGATTAAGTTTCATCTCTTAATTCAAATTTTAGGTAATAAAGTATAATTTAGAACGTGGAGGTTTATTTAGTTTTATCTAGTTAATAAAACTTATGTTTTATTTAATTATTATTATTATTATTTTTTTTTTATGTTTCTCCTTAAATGCTTCTTTTAGAGTACTATAAGCAGAAATCAGTTTTATTTCACAAGTTGAGAATAAATTAAATTAAATTAAATTAATGGGAACAAAATAAAATTTATTCTTTATCTCGGAGATAATGAGTACCATATTCATTTCTGTATTTTTTCAGGGGAACTAATTTTCCATAACTTGGAGATATTAAATTTTTGTTTAGATACTAAATCGTTTGATGAAAAAATGTACATGGTGTCTTTTTCCCAGGAGGTACAAAATTATATTTTAATTAAATTAGAAAAGCTAAGAACCCAATTGATCGAAATTGGTTTTCATTCATAGTTAAATATAAATAAAAATATAAAAAGAACACAAAAAAGCATTAAAAAGAAACGATAAAAAATAATGTAAGTCTCATGATTCCGTAAAATTTTTCAACATATATTAATGACAGTGTTATTAGATGGATATCTAAATTCATTAAGAAAATATCAATACACTATCCGTATATTCAGGATTTTCCAATCTTTTTCGTTCTGTAGACTAAGTTCTAGGTTATTAATCATGTGACATCATAGGTTATTAACATTCTGGTCTTCAATCGATTGTTGGATATTGATAATAATAATAAAAAGAATGATTTCAACATATAAAAATATATTATTTATGTTCTTTACATAATTATTTAATAGAAAATATATACATTATTTAAATTTCTAAAATATATACGTTATTAGAATGATTAAAATAAGAAGGATCAACAAAAATCTGCTTACAGAAACTGTTCAATCAATATCCCATGATATGAAGACAAGGAGGTGATGATGGGTGGAATCAATTCTGTAAAGCTAACAGAAAAAAAAAGCAATGTGATCTTTGCAATGAATTTCAATGGCCAATGGTTTATGATTTGAAGAATGCATTGATTATAAAGTTATACTTCACACATTTAGAGATTACATTTAAAATACTTTTTTCGACATTTTTTATGATATATCGCTCGTACTTATATCCAGATCGAAATATCCAGTGTTTGGTATTGCATAATAAAAGAGAAAAACAATGAAGAAGATGGACTGGAAAATATTGTTCAAATACTATGACGTCAATAAATGAACAATTTCAGATAAACATGACTATTGTTTTGATAATTAGGTATTTAAAATGACAATTATTAATCATTTTACGAAAACATCAACACAAACTAGTGTAGTTAATTACCAGCTGATATGGTGATCGGTGGTACAGGTCGTCTAAAGGCTGCTATACGAAGAACGTGAAACGATACCATTTGTCGCTCTATTTGACTGCTTTAATGCAATAGATAGTAATACAACTATATCGGCATATCGCCATCGACAGGAATATCGTATCGCCGAGACTTATCGCATTCTTTGTGTAGTGGCCTTAACTAGGGCACAATTGTGATAACGAGCAAACGTGATGTCATGTGGAAAAACGAGACAACAAACATCACAGATGGAATGTTAATAAATTTAGAATATTAACTTATTTTTCACTTCACTTTGATTATCGGTTCAAAAAAGTCACGAATATTACAAAGAAAAAAATACAAAAATATTTTGCTTAATTGACCGAATATATCTATCTATCTTATTTCTGCAAAACAAATCTAATAAAACAATTATTCTATTCGTAACATATTACTTTTAAGAAAATAATAAGTTATATGTAACGATTATTGCCAGCGTTTCATTCTGACTATGCTATCATCTAAATCTGATGTTTATTTAATTAATATCATGAGTATTTGTAGTTTCTGGTTTGACATTCAAACAATTGTGTTAATATTACTCAGTTGTGAAGATGGCCTTGTTAACAAACGTTTACAAAACTTGTTTTTCTTCGTTTTACTACTACTTGAAAGCATAAAAAAAGTATGCACTTAACTGTGCCCTACCAAATATCGTATATAGGTTATTAATATACGTGATAAATTGATCTGATTAATACATCAAACATAAACGGAATTCGTCTCAAACATCTACACCTTAACTACACCAGGAAAGTTACCTGAGAATGGGATGTTTTTATTCAAAGATTTTGTAGTTTCATACGAAGTAGGTACTTTGTATGTAGTAATTTTCTTTTTCTTTAAAGTAGAAGTTTAAATAAACTTTGTCTCTGATTGATTTAAATATGGATTTGGTTTCGAAACACGATTAAGTTAATAAAATGGATTGAAAAATGAGTTATATTTTTAAAATTTTGTATATAACTTGAATACTATTTATCCTTAAATATTTGTATGTTATATGAAATATATTTTATATTTTTATTATTTCAACTCATATAACGATTCAAATGGAAAGCAAATGGGTATTCATGAGTACCCTTATTCATATTCATGCTTATTACCTAATTAAGCAGTAAAAGTTTTCCGAACTCCAGATTGAAAACGCCCCAATTCCGGGAATTTTCGTAAATAAAATATTTGTAGGTTACAGTGAGATGAAGCTATTTACGAAGTTTCATTTGGTTGCTAATAATTTGATAAAAAGAGGTCTGTACCACGGACTAATACGTTATTTTTTAAAACGGTTGAAGCAATAACTTATATACAGCGATTAATGCTTATTGCAGAAAGCATTTAGCAAGAAACGTGAAACGACAAAAATCTGATGGAAAAATATAAGAAACCGATGCCGCAGAGCCACATGCAGCAAAAAAAGAAGTTAGTAATACAAGTTAGGTAGAGGTGAAAGAAGAAGGCTGGTATATTTGTGTTACAAGTTGAATTACAATTCACTTCCTTATTTTCGAAACTATTGAAATAAGAGTTTAATAAATTACTATGTTACAAAAATCTGTATTTCAACAAAGGATAATTTTTTTTTCTCGAAAACAGATTACTTTAAAATCGATTGCAGTGAAATATGGTACCACTTTTAGCATGCTAGTCAAACTTAAAGCATCTTAGTATTTCTGCTTATATTTGAATTTTTATATACTTTTTTTTTTCGTTTTAATGTTTTTAAACAAAGAATATTTGTCAATATCTGTATATATGTCTGTACCCCGGAGATAAAGAATACCATGTCCATTTATTTGTTTAGGAGGCTAATTTTTCATAAATTTGAACGAATAAAATTTTGTTCTTAGTTATTAAATTATTTAATAAAAAAATGAACATGGTGTATTTAACCTAGGGACAGAGAGTTATACATTTTTTTCGCAGTTTGAGACGAAAAAGTAATTGATCGTCTTCGCTGCTAAACTAAACTTTGTATAAATGGGTTGAAGGTCAGATAAATTATTTTACTTTTTTTCTTCTTGTATTTATTTTATGTGTTTACACGTAAATATTCTGTTTATAATTTATTAGAAACTAACAGACATTTTTTTGTTGTTGTTTAAGTTTGCATCATTTTTTAGTTATCTTTACAAAATATGACTCATAACTCTATTAAGGTACTTTGTTAAAGTGGTCATAAAAACTACTCAATTAATAATTATTTTTCCTGTTACTTGTTTTTTTTTTTTTAGTTGTCCAAATTTTACGCATCCGTTAAAATGGCAGAAACCATAAATGGGGGTAATTAACCTTTTTATCATCAGAGACCGCAGTAAGGTTAGACAGTACTAATGGAGGCCGCAATAATTATTTATATTTTACCGTTGCTATTTTTATTTATCACTACATACACATACCCACATAAATACATACAACTTAATTCATTTAATTTCCTAATGTTCGTCACTTAAATTTAATTCGGACAAGAAACCAATCTTTACGCTTCTGGTCTATACAAGTATAATACGGCCGGTTCTGTTGTATGGTGCACCTCTGTTCGAACATATCAGCAAAACAACTGGGAAAAGCTTACAATATTTGCAAAATGGAATAATTAGAAAAATCGTAAGAGGAACCACGCTGCAGGGAAAGAAGACATTGGATATACAAGCCACACTAAATTTATCAACAATAAAAGAATTTCTCGGAAAACGAAAAAAAATCATTTTTTGAAAAATCCCAACAATTGGCAAACCCTCTTTTCAACAACTTATTGCCAGCCAAAATTCCAAAACGTTGGCTACAAATCACATGAGACAGATGATTTATTAATTTAGTTGTAAGCTCTAGAGGATAAGGTCAACTCAAGCCTGAGGTGAGCCCCATCACCTTTATATTACAGATGAAGAACAAAATACTCAGAAATGGAAAAATCAAAAAATACACCTTACAATGCTTTTAAGCAGTAAAAGGACTATTATGAAGAGAATGAAAATCCAAGGATTCAAGACAAAAATAAATAAAAAGGGGCTATAAAAAAAACCAACTTAATAAGTAAATATTAATTAATTCTAGCGCTGGATTAATAAAAATCACTCCGAAGTTGCAACTACTCCACAGAGGCCACATGCGGCCATCTATGGTATAATCCATGTCATAGTGTTTTCTATCGCAGTTACGTATTTGTTATCGCAAACTGAATTTTTTAGTTTAATGAAAAATATAAATAGTTAGTATGTTTTACATACATTATAAACAAAAAGATTAACTATAAAAAAAATATCTTCTGGGATGATTTAAAGGATCATAATGGGTGAATCCAGTCGTAAACAAGAAATTCGGATATAAAGAGAAGCTGATTGAGGCAATGGGCCAGAAGAAGTTCCCACAGCTAATGACTGTTTCATAGGAGGTGATTATAATAGCTACATAACCATTGCGCAATCCGATGACAGGCATTCACCTAATCGGATTTTGTTGTGCTGTCTGGGTAGATCTTCTGCGCCGTATTCCTCCACCTCAGTCAGCTCTATTAGGAAAAGGAAAAAAACACTTTCTAACCACAGTTCATACTTTCATTTGGAACGGTTGAAACATCTTCGCTTAGTCAAAACATGTATCTCTGGTCTCTGGCCATAACTAATTAAGTCAACTTATCCTCACGTTGCTTTAAGTAGATCATTCTTCAATTCTTGGGCCACTCGTAATATTATATAACTCTACTAGAGTATCAATCTTAAGATTGATAGATAGTTATCGATGGTTAGAACTGATAGTTAGTCATCGTTAAAAACTGTAATTGAATAAAAAAAGATATATATTTAAATCAGGACTTAAAGTGAAATTTTAAAATTTATTTTTAATCAATTTCGGGATGACAGGAATATTTATTTTCAAATTTGTTCAGTTAAAATAAATATAAATATGAGCTCACTAATAAGGTACATTAATAATATGAATTCTTTTAGTTAATAACAATATTCCATATGTGTCGACTTCCACTCACTTCAGTACGGTCAGTCAAATGATTAAAAAACCATGTGTGTAAGATTCTTATCAGTGGACTTGGAAGATAACAGTAGTGGTATTACCTCCCAATTGATACTAGAAAGAAAGGAGTGGAATTTTATTTAGTAATATTTTATAAAAGTATTTAAATGGATTCTTTTAAAAACTTCCGAACATTTCTTAGGCGACTTCCGAAAGCGACTTAAATAACTCCCGAACAAACAAGTGATTTAAGCGAATTTAAAGCTTAAAGCTTTTAGAAAATTTCACTTTTAAAAAAGGTCTTAATTCGATTATATTAGGGAAAATAGGTTAAATTTAATAGATATTTGATTGATACAAGTAATTTTAATCTCTTATTAATATGCTTGTGAAATCCGTTCCCCTGCCGATTAAGATGTTACAGTAAATTGTAGTAGCTTTAAAAGAATTTTCAAAGGAAAATAAAAGACACTAAAAAGGAAAAAAGGAACTAGAGCCTTTTTCCTTGAAAATGTACAAATAATGGTTTTACAGAACTTTTAATTAAAAGTTGATTTCACCAAAAATTCGATATTAAAAAATGATGTAATTAGTTACTGTAATGAACGACCATGGAAATAAAAAAATTCACTTTTTACCACAGTGGAATTTTGGGCGGCTGAATTTAAACGTGGCCGTAAGAGCTTGGGAGACGATGAACGTTCGGTACATCCAAAAACTGCAACTATAGACGAAAACATAGCCAAAGTTCACCAAATGGTGCTAGACGACCGCCGAATTAAAGTGAGAGAGATATCAGAGGTTATGAACACGTCAAAAGAACTTATTTGTTACATATTAAATCAACATTTAGATATGAGAAAGCTGTCCGCACGTCGAGGGCCGCATTTGCTCACGTTAGACCAAAAATGTGTACGAACGAACATTTCCAGCGTTCTGGTGGCGTAGTGTGAACGCAATGAATCCGAGTTTTGGCACCGATTAATTACTGTAGATGAAACTTTGATACACCATTATACGCCCGAAACAAAAATACAGTCCAAACAGTGGACTGCAAAAGGGGAACTGAATCCAAAAAAAAAGCAAAAACTGTTTTCTCGGCTGGGAAAGTGATGGCGACTGTTTTTTTTTGGATAGTCATTGAATTATTTTAATCGACTATCTTCAAAAAGAAAAACCCATTACAGGTGCATACTTCGCATCATTACTCGACAAGCCGAAGGCCGAACTTGCGGAAAAAAATCCTGTTTCACCAAGAAAACGCACAATCTATTACGAATTACGGTTTGAACTGCTTGGTCATCCGCCTTACTCTCCAAATCTAGACTCAAGCGACTTCTTTTGCCCCCCTGTCTAAAAATTGTGTTCGGAGGACAGAGATTTTCATCAAATTAAGAGGCAATCACCTTCGTGAACAATTATTTTGCAGAGAAAAACGACGACTGGCTAGGGAGATGGGAGCATTGCTTTTAAAGGAAATATAAATATGAACTCATTAATAGGGTACATTAATAATATGAATTATTTTAGTTGAATAACAATATTCCATATATGTCGACTTCCACTCACTTCAGTAGGTCAATCAAGTGATGAAAAAAACCATGTTTGTTAAGATTCTTGTCAGTGGACTTGGCAGATAACAGGAGTGGTATTATTTTCCGATTGATACTAGAAAGAAAGGAGTTGAATTTTATTTAGTTATATTTTATAAAAATATTTAAGTGGATTTCCGAACATTATTGCGAATTTAAAGCCTTACCTAACGCTTTTAGAAAATTTAACTTTTAAAAAAGGTCTTAATTCGATTATATTAGGGAAAATAGGTTAAATTTAATAGATATTTGATTGATACAAGTAGTTTTAATCTCTTATTAATATGCTTGTGAAACCCGTTCCCCTGCCGATTAAGATGTTACAGTGAATTGTAGTGGCTTTAAAAGAATTTTCAAAGGAAAACATCAAACAAATAGTTGTAAATGCTGACACCAGGTACAGTAGTTAATTGTTAGAAAATATAATATTACGTAATAATTGACAAAAACAGGTAAAGAAGTAACTATGGTATTCAGATGAACTGTATATTTTTGAATTTTTTTATTGAGATGTTCATTTATTTTTTTTTTATCCGTGTCCTTCTGAACATTATTTCTGTTGGTATATATTTTTCAATTAAGTGAAACAACAAGAACAACAAAAAGTTAATTAAAAATATTTTTAATATTTATTGGAAGTTTTCAAAATCAAATCTTAAATCTTTCAAGTATAGTGAATAATCAAGTTTCACCAAATTATACTTCAACAGCATAGAAAAATAATAACGCATAAACGACAAGCTTAAAAAGATCTTTTTTTTAAACCATTCAATAGTGTCTTAAACACACATTTTTTTCATCAGAAAAAATACATCTTTTAAAGGTTCGGTTATAAAAATCGTCTCAAAACTATTGTCTATAATCCAGTAAAAATTTGCTGTGCAACTTTTAATAAAATGGGAGTAATTAATCTCATAAAAAATTCTTAGATCAAATACTTCATAATAAATAAAATGACTGATTTGGGAATGATTTTTATTAAACAATTTTAGTTGATGTTAGGTTATTACCGGAAAAATTCCAAACCAAACATCATTATGTCTCCAAAATGCAGGCTAAGAAAAACCTGGCAACGTTTCGCCAATTCAGGCATCATCAGCAGAAATCATAAGGACCAATTACTTCAGTCCTGATGATGCTTGAATTGGTGAAACGTTGCCAGGTTTTTTTTACCTGCATTTTGGAGACATGAGGATGCGTGGTTTGGAGTTTTTTCAATAATAACTTAAAATTTATGTTCTGTATCTTGTTACTAATTTATAACAATACTTTTAACAGAATTTTTATTTTTTTTTTTAGCTCAAATAAAGGTGTCGTAACTTATCTCGGAAAAAATATTAGAATTATAATGAATAGTTGCGAAAGCGCTGAAGTAAAACGGTATATTATTTTTATTAAACGAAAACACAATTTTAAAAATTATCCACTTAAAAATACCCAATGATCAGAACAATTTTGGAAGACAGGCATGTTTTCGCTGATGGCGATCTATTGCAACATGAACTTATTATGAGTCCTTGGATTAATATATTTATAATATGGTATAATAAGTAAATGACCATTTACGTTTCGCAATCTCTAAAGAAGAGACTCTATATGAATTATGTTTTTGTGTTGTGCACATATTGATAATTATAGTACTGTAATAAGAGATAGATACTCTAAATTCCCTAACTCCTAATGTACGATCCTAGTAAATTTCTTGTTTGTAAAGAAAACGCTTATCAAATTTAATTTTAATGCATGTTTAAAAATTACTATTATTCCCGATCCACCTATTAAAATAATCATAATTAGCAACTAATTTACAGCAATGTACACAAATAAAATATGTTTGTATATTTTAACTTAAACCAAGTTTATTTAATTATCTTGCAGACTCACAGCTCTAAACTATGAGACTATACTGCTTTACAGATTTATTAAACTTTTATTTATTAAAATTTTTTAAATCATGAAATTTACAACTGTATTAAAATAAACATACACCTTGTGAATGTTAAAGAGAGAAATATAATGACGTGAAAAGTCTTGTAGAAAACTTCGCATTGGTTTATTGCAATGAAATTATTAATGCTCTAAATTCGTTGACATTTTTCTGAATTACAACCAATGCAGATTAATGTAAATACTGAATGCTTATTAATTATAAATATAATAATTATAATACTAATTATAAATTATTATAATAATTATAAATTATAATTAATAATAATTATCATAATAATTATAAATTAAAAAAAATATAGAAAAATAAAAGGACAGTATTACAGTATCATTAATGAGAAATTATTAAATTTATTGTTTTCGTTAAAATTATTATTATTTAATCAATAAATGAAGAATAGGGAAAGTAATTACTTTTTACTCATCATTGTTAATTAATTTTTATTCAACAGATTTTTTTGATATTATACAAGGCTCCAGCTAAATATTAACTTTATATTAAGGTGGTGTTTTAAAAATGATTTTGAGAATATAAAAAGAATAACGGTTCATTAATATGTGAAATAGATTAGTTAATATAGCTTATACAAATTTTTATTTCATATCTTTAATTAAATTAATTTAGTTTCGATATTTTGAAGTAAATGTGTTGAAATATTGTTTAGAATTCCGTTGTAGAGTCATTTGAAACTTATGTCTTCAATTAAATTGAATAGAGAATAAGTATCTTTATTTATTATAATTATTTTCACATAACATATTTTATAAGAATTAAACCTTTATTTCATTTCGTTATCTTAAACAGTTGACGTTTCGAACAATATAGTTCATCTTCAAGACTCCTTTATATGATTTTTTTTTAATTAAAGCTTTTACATATTATCTTTTCTGAAAATTATTTGACTATGATTAAAACCTATTTATTAGGAAAAAATATATACAAAAAATATATTGATAATGACTATTCACATATATTTATTTATTGTGTTGGTTGGTGTAAAAACAAAATATATACTCATTTCTCGCATTAGTTTTGGAGCTGGTTTCCAAATCGTAGGTCATGAAATATACACAGAAACACAAGCGGCATAACATACACAACATAACATTGCAACAAACCGGACAAATATGAAAAAAAATTTCTTTGAACTTGTTTATTAAGAAATATTACAATCTATCTCAATTAAGGACATTTATAATAGTGCTCAGTGAGCACAATCACACTATATTTACAATAAATAAAAATAAATTAAACAGCAAAATAATATAACTAAAACAAAAAGTATATAAACAAAAACGTCTGAACTAATCAAAGTAACAACTTAAACACAAACATACTTTTACACAATATTTTAAAAATTCGTTCATTCGGAGAAACTCCGACCCAACCCTTCCCCCGACTCGTGGAAGGGAAGGCTGGACCTAGGAGATCCCAGCGTCTCTCACTCAGCCACATTAAAAAACAAAAAAATAATTGTTTAACCAGCACTACATTTATTAATTAATGTTGTTATTGCAGCAAACAACACGAATCATGTACAAGATTTATTTTATTATTATTATTATTTTTGAAGAGATGGATAGTTGGGGTGATCAATCAAAAATAAGTATGGTAAAAATAAATAATAATATTTATTTTTACCATTTTTATTTTTGACTGATCACCCCAACTAGCCTTCTTTTCATTATTCATTATAGTCAACCATCAACCCACAATTATTATTGTTTTTCATTATTTATTTTTATTTTTTTAAAATTATGAATTAGAAGCAGAGAAAATATAATAAACCAACAAGCAACTAAGTTACTTTTGAGACTCATTTTATAAAATCATTTACTGATTTGTCGAATTAAGAAGATATCTCTCGAAAACTCTTCAGTAACCAAATTCTAGCTATAAAGACAATCATAAATATTTATTAAAATATATTATTGAAAAGCAGTAATATTAATTTTGTTTTGAAATGAAAAAAAAATGAACAAGTAAACCTATTTAAAGATGAATATCACTTGAGAACTATTTGTGAATAAATAAGTGGTAGTGCCAAATCGGTACTAAGCACTTACGAAATTTGACAACCCCTTAAAATTTAATTGGAAAATAAAATGTTAAAGTTATTAAAAAAAATGTGGGTGTTTTTATTATTAGTTAATAATAATTACATAATTTCTTCCTGAAACAAACGACGACTTTCCTAAGTCTTATCCTGAGCACTAGCTTATATTTCGAAATCATCCAACAAAGTATCACGTATGTAGTTCATAAAAATATTTTCTATATTTATATACTAATTAAGTAATTAATACGTAAATATTTTAATGCCATATCATAGGCTAATCTTCTAATAACGCACTCACAGAGAAAACAAAAATAGTTTAAACGACACCCATTAATAATGAAGATTAATAACTTGAACTTCTTGATTTTTTCAATATGATAAGATTTTTTTTTGTGAACGAAAAAAATAAATAGAAGTTATTAAGTAATATTAGACTGTTTATATTCTATGAAGATCAGGACTTTTTTTTACTAATTACAGTCTCTCTAATTATTATTATTTACTTCATATCTTACACCCTGAGAAGCTTACGGTGACCTTCACCATATAATTAAAGAGATGTAATTACAACACATTATAATCAATAAAGTTAACAATTTATAATGTTACTTACTTTATAATTATTATGCAAATATTATCATTTCATGCCGTACACTTATCCCTTATTTATCTATTTAAAACCATAAATGATAGTAATTATAGAGATTGTAATTAGTTAAAAAATCCTGGTCTTCAAAAAATATTAGATGTGATTAAATTAATTAAGTGTGTACGAATAATACAAGTGTACAAATAAGAAATAATATTAAATTTACTTGATAAAGTAATATTTAGCTGTTACTGATCCTATTACAACCCTTTAATCTTTTAAGTTCCATTTAAAAGATTCTTTGATTGTATGTTGTACAAGACACTAATGTCACATACAATCAAAAGAAAAAAACAATGCCATTTTTATTTTAGTTTTATAATCTATTCTTATTGAAGTAGAAATGTTGAAGCCTTTTCTTAACTTCACGAAGTTCGAAATCAGGTGATTGAACTATTTACAATTAAAATTTTATTTTTGCTCAAAATATTGTCATTCGAAACTATCAATATGTGTTGTAGCCAATCTTGATAATTAATTTAAATGGCTAAAAATGGTAATTAATTGTAAAAAAAAATTGATTTATATATATATATATATATATATATATATAATATATATATGTATATCAAGCAGATAACTTGATCTCAATACAATCGGTTCTAAATCCATGCACACACGAACAGCTCCCTAAAAATATTATAGAAGGAACTTTCATAAACTTAGTCATCTAATTTTTGAAATAAATATAACAAAAATTAAAGGTGACTTTGGCTTGAGATTGTTGACACATTGGCAAGAGAGGTTGCACAAAGTGATCTACCTCGTCATATTCTAAAACTTCATTGTCTTTTACATTATACGACATCAGAGAAAATCCAGTCTTAAGTTGGAACGAACGATGAATCCACTCAGAAAAGTGATTCACTTTAGACAAATTTACTCCAAAAATAACAAAAAACAACTATAATTCACTCAAATATACAAAATACAAACCAACACAGATTTTTAACTCAACACGGACAGACCAAATCATAAAGTATTTGCTCTCTGGACAGATGAGAACAAACTTGTAAACACATAATCCATGACTTTCAATTATAGGAGGAGCATAAATCTAAATTTATCATGTCTATAATTTTGAACGGAAAACAATGGCCTATGTGCATAATTTGACTCGTACAATAATTTTCGACAAGACTTTGACAAAATTTGTCAATAGTTTAGACCAGTGGTATACATATTAATTTATTTGATACCACTACTTCCAAACTACGACACGCACCTCGATCTAATCCGGCACGCGATAGTTTCTTTGGTTAAATATTAAAAGCTGTTTTTAAAAAATGAGAAGTGCTACCACTGGGTATAGTATCTTTTCAAGTCTGTTCATGTCATTATTTATAATTTGTCATCATTTACTATTTGTATAAAGTTGTAAATTTCATTAAATAAACAAAAAAAAAGAGGATATTTTGTAAATCGCAAGCATTGGTCCGCGAGATATAGTCTGAATGCGGTCTGGGAGTTAAAAAGTTTGAAGACCTCTAGTTTAGACTTTGAACAACAAATAAAGAACTTAGAAAGTCAAAAGCGTCTCAGATAAAGTCACTTGTACAATTAGTTTTACTTGCATTGTAATTTTTAATAAACTTTATATTTTCTTGAAGTTTGTAACTTCAGTTTTATTTATATCTATTTTGATTATATTTATTCAATACTAAGTAATCTAGAAGAATTATGTCTCTGATTTAGTAATTATTTATATTATTTAGTAAAGTGTTATTTCAAGGTAGGTTAAGCGCAGCAGTGATGGACATAGCTAGGGAATTTTTTTTCTTGTTTGGTTTATGCAGCCGTAATTAGTTATAAAATTCTCCGTTTGACGATTTCTAGGGTCTTCTTTTTATATTTGACACTTTACAACTGAAAACATATTCAGTCATGCAGGTATAATCTCCATTAAACTAAAACAACACATTCTTACATTAGTGATGGGCACCCGGAAATTCAATTTTTCTAGAAATGGACAGGAGGTCGGTACCAATAATAGAAGACATACCTCAGAAAAATTCTAAAAATCTTTGTTTAGCTATTGTATAATAATAACGATAAATTTAAGATAATGTTCAACTTACTCTTAGCAAAACTGTTAGTAGTAGTGTTGTCCAAAATCGGTCTTGATCTTGCACTTTGCAAGACCAAAACCAGGACTGATTAAAAACAAATCGATTTTTTAAATAAAAATTAAGGCAAAATAGTTACTAATACTCAACAATCTAGTTACTATATGTTAATAATTGGTATAATGAATATACTGTTGCATTTGACTCCTCTAATTTTACATTCGGACTTAGTTAGGTTTCTCCTGTCTAAAAAAATACAGTAATATCTCTATAGTAATAAGGTAATAAGTAATTGCAAGACTGTTGCGAGACTCTTGCGAAAAAGACCAAGACTGAGTTTGCAAGACCAAGACTTTATCGGTCTCGCATTTGGGCAACACTAGTTAGTAGGAAGGTATGAAACACAACGATCTCAATAGCACTATAGAAAAAACAATGATAGGCATTTTAAAATTTTATTTCGAAAACTTTATTCATACAGTTGTCAATAGAGGGCATTTTTCATCAATTAAGAAAAAATTGGAACTTTTAAATCAACAAGATAAATTATTATTTACAATTAAAAGTCCAATCTGTCCATCACTCTACCCCAGTTAATAACTGGTGCGTTCGCCATACATAGTATAAGTTTATATGGAATCTACCAACAAATAAACGGTCCTTTGAAACGTAAATATATGTATATATATATATATATATATATATATATATATATATATATATATATATATATATATATATTTTATTTATTTTTTTAAAGACATCATTTATGTTTCAATTATTAACCATTTGCCGCTGAGATCTTGTTCAGTAACTCTAAAGGGTTGTGATTTATGGAAGTTATTGTACCTACATCAAGCAGTCCAAGTTGCTGGGAAGTAACCTCCACCAAGAGAAGACACTAAACAATAGAGGAGTGAGCGGTGCCTACCTTGTGGTGTAGTCCTCAAGAGCGTTGGAGGATGACTGGCTCTAGGCACTAGCTGGATGGGAGAGGTTGCGCTAACCCCAACCCCTACCGAACTTTATGTAATGGCGAAGTGGGGGGATTCGGCTTCCCATAAGCTGAAGAGCTACTTCCTATCGCAAGCCCAATAAACATTCTATTTGTAGCTTCTTCGGACAAAGAGTTTTCACTTTACGATTGAGATGTTTGTAGAAAGCTCAGGGTCTTTTAGCGCTTACGCAATTGCGTAAGTTTACTTTAGGATTCTCTTCCTCTTGCCACTTACCTACTTATAAGCGAAACAAAAAAAAAAAAAGTTTGTTTATAAACATTTTATCTGTAGAATATGCGATTAGATGTCATTGATTGATGTGATCTTGGTTTCTGTCCTGATGGTATCTGAATTGGAAGAAACATAGACATTACAATCCGTGGAACAGACATCTTTTTACCAAATTATTAACTTCCGCCTAAAACATCGTGAATAGCTTCATCTCATGGTATCTTACAAATATTTTATTTACGAAAATTCTAGGAATTGGGTTGTTTTCAATCTAGAGATCGGATAACTTTGTCTATTTATTTTACAATTTGTCACATTTAAGGTCAATAGTAATAGTGATACAAGAATAGCTCATTCATACTATGTACAATCAATAAACAGCAAAATAATAGAACTAACAGTCACTAGCGTATCTAGGATTTAATTTTGGGGGAGGGGCTTCAGCCGGAAAGATTTTTTTTCATATATATCTATATATATATATATATATATATATATATATATATATATAATATATATATATATATATATATATATATATATATATATATATATATATCTATATATATATATATATATATATATATATATATATCTATATATATATATATATATATATATAACGATAATTAATTTGAAAAAAAAAGAAAGAAATGAACGACCTATATGAAGTGGTGTTTAAATGATTCTTGAAGTCCTATTAAATGTAATTACACGAACAATAATACTTTGAGAGATAGTTTTTAATATTTTTTTCTATAAAACATGGTTATATTTTACCGTTTTGGGGGAGGGGGCTTCAGCCCGAAAGCCCACCTCCCCCCCCCCGTAAATCCACCTTCGCTAACAGTAAATGAATATAAACTAAAAAAACTAATAAACTTAACAAACAAAGAATTAAACAAATCAAAATAACTACTCAAATACACACATGTTTTTATACAATATTTACAAAATTCATTCATTCAAGATCTCCGAGTCAAGCCTTTCCCACCAATCGTGGAAGGAAAGGCAGTACTCTAAGAGATCCCAACGCCTCTCACTCAGTCGCAGGTGATGTCTATTTAATTAGGAACTAAAAACTCATTAATACTCACTTTCTTTTCACTTGAATCGTAAGATAATATAATCATAAAGTCGAAAAAAAGATGGCCAACAAAATATTGATCCCTTTAGCGTGACCTTCATTCCCAAAATGTCAAAATAACGAGGTTATATAGGAAAAATGGCCCAATATTTTTGTGATAATATTATCTTAGTATTCAAGTGGAAAGCAAATACATATTTACGATTTTAGTACCTAATTATACAGACAAAGTTTGCCGTCCTCCAGATTGATAACACCCCAATGCCGAGAATTTTCGTAAATACAATGTCTGCAGGTTAAGATGAGATGAAGTTATTTTCTTAGTTTTAGGTGGATGTTAATAATTTGATAAAAGGGGTCTGTGCTACGGACAATTATTCTTAACCTGCATATTAGAGCCACAAGGCTGTGAGGTTAGAATTTTCAAATTATAATGTAATATTTCCGTCTCTTGGTGAGTTTTTACTCGTTTACACCAATACAATAAATTTCATCAACGTTATAAATTGCGCAGCACTTTAGGATTGCGTTAGTTGGCGGCTTGTCGGTGACACGATACTATTAAAGACTGAAATGTAACTTTGCGTAGGTGACATATATTGTTACGTGTAACATCTTGACAGCATAACGCGTATTAAAATATATAGTTACTTCAAGGAACATAATTACAAATTCATTGAGGCAAAAACTATTCTTTGCCCCAAAGAATTCCCCCCTTTTCATTCCCTAAAAATTATCGAATATAGAATATTTCATAATTAAAAAAAAATATGAAAGAAGAAAATATATAACTAAAATTATAAAAAAGAAAAAGAGACACAGTGATATGTAAGTAACATACAGTAATCACAGTTAATAACAGATTGACTGTGTGGCTATTTTTGAGTAATAAGCCCATTTTACTAATTTTCAAGGATAAAATTTAAATTATTAAAATATTTTTATTCTTTATACTAAGGAAGAACGTACATTAGAAAACTAGTACAGTAAGTTATAAACGGCATTGAGCAAGCATCGGAATATCAGTGAACAAAATATATTAATTAGATATAACTGAATAGAAGTTAGCAAAAGATAAGTTATATTTAGTTATTATAATAACTTTTAACTGTTCTTTAGGTTATTCTTTTATTTATTTTTCAAATTAAATCACTAGCAGTTATTGTCCTAATAGAACAATTTATGAAAAGTTATTGAATAATAAAATAAATTGTCAATGCTTTTTAATTCGAAATTAAGATATGACGAAATTTTGATGAATCATCATTGAATTAGAGTGTTTTGAATATTTTTTTAATATTATATAATTTTGTTTTATTTTTAAATTTTTCATATCCTACGAAATATAGAGCCTACAAGACAGATGAACATGTACGCCTACATATTTACTGAAAAACAATTTACCAAAATTATTTCCGATTTAAAAAAGTCTATAATAGTTTCTTGCACCATTATACAGGTTTCTTTTACATTTTATCGCAAAGTTTAGATGATAGC